>OX387716.1:29753070-30353070 GCA_947577245.1 Andrena bucephala | reverse complement strand
AATTATTTTTCAATTATTTTTCAATTATTATTCAATGATTTTTCAATTATTGTTCAATTATTTTTCAATTATTGTTCAATTATTTTTCAATTTTTTTCAATTATTATTCAATTATTTTTCAAATATTTTTCAATTATTTTTCAATTATTTTTCAATTATTATTCAATGATTTTTCAATTATTGTTCAATTATTTTTCAATTATTTTTCAATTTTTTTCAGTTATTTTTCAATTATTTTCCAATTATTTTTCAATTATTTTTCAATTATTTTTCAATTATTATTCAATTATTATTCAATTATTATTCAATTATTTTTCAAATATTTTTCAATTATTTTTCAATTATATTTCAATTATTGTTCAATTATTATTCAATGATTTTTCAATTATTGTTCAATTATTGTTAAATTATTTTCAATTATTTTTCAATTATTGTTCAATTATTTTTCAAATATTGTTCAATTATTTTTCAAATATTTTTAAATTATTTTTCAATTATTTTTCAATTATTTTTCAATTATTTTTCAATTATTGTTCAATTATTTTTCAATTATTTTTCAATTATTTTCAGTTATTTTTCAATTATTTTCAATTATTTTCAATTATTTTCAATTATTTTCAAATATTTTCAATTATTTTTCAATTATTTTCAATTATTTTCAATCATTTTCAATCATTTTCAATTATTTTTCAATTATTTTCAATTATTTTTAAATTATTTTCAATTATTTTCAATTATTTTCAATTATTTTCAATTATTTTCAATTATTTTCAATTATTTTCAATTATTTTCAATTATTTTCAATTATATTCAATTACTTTTCAATTATTTTTCAATTATTTTTCAATTATTTTCAATTATTTTCAATTAAATTATTATCAATTATTTTCAATTAAATTATTTTCAATTAAATTATTTTCAATTATTTTCAATTAATTTTAATTATTTTCAATTATTTTCAATTATTTTCAATTATTTTTCAATTATTTCTCAAATTTTTTCAATTAGTATTCAATTATTTTTCAAATATTTTTCAATTATTTTTCAATTATTATTCAATGATTTTTCAATTATTGTTCCATTAATTTTTAATTATTGTTCAATTATTTTTCAATTATTATTCAATTATTTCTCAATTATTTTCAATTATTTTCAATTAAATTATTTTCAATTATTTTCAATTAAATTATTTTCAATTAAATTATTTTCAATTATTTTCATTTAATTTCAATTATTTTCAATTATTTTCAATTATTTTCAATTATTTTTCAATTATTTCTCAAATTTTTTCAATTAGTATTCAATTATTTTTCAAATATTTTTCAATTATTTTTCAATTATTATTCAATGATTTTTCAATTATTGTTCCATTAATTTCCAATTATTGTTAAATTATTTTTCAATTATTATTCAATTATTTTTCAATTATTTTTCACATATTTTTCAATTATTTTTCAATTATTTTTCAATTATTATTCAATGATTTTTCAATTATTGTTCAATTATTTTGCAATTATTGTTCAATTATTTTTCAATTATTATTCAATTATTTTTCAATTATTTTTCACATATTTTTCAATTATTTTTCAATTATTTTTCAATTTTTTTCAATTTTTTTCAATTATTATTCAATTATTTTTCAATTATTTTTCACATATTTTTCAATTATTTTTCAATTATTTTTCAATTATTATTCAATGATTTTTCAATTATTGTTCCATTAATTTCCAATTATTGTTAAATTATTTTTCAATTATTATTCAATTATTTTTCAATTATTTTTCAATTATTATTCAATTATTATTCAATTATTATTCAATTATTTTTCAAATATTTTTCAATTATTTTTCAATTATATTTCAATTATTGTTCAATTATTATTCAATGATTTTTCAATTATTGTTCAAATATTGTTAAATTATTTTCAATTATTTTTCAATTATTGTTCAATTATTTTTCAAATATTGTTCAATTATTTTTCAAATATTTTTAAATTATTTTTCAATTGTTTTTCAATTATTTTTCAATTATTTTTCAATTATTGTTCAATTATTTTTCAATTATTTTTCAATTATTTTCAGTTATTTTTCAATTATTTTCAATTATTTTCAATTAAATTATTTTCAATCATTTCCAATTAAATTATTTTCAATTATTTTCCAATTATTTTTCAATTATTTTTCAATTATTTTTCAATTATTATTCAATTATTATTCAATTATTATTCAATTATTTTTCAAATATTCTTCAATTATTTTTCAATTATATTTCAATTATTGTTCAATTATTATTCAATGATTTTTCAATTATTGTTCAATTATTGTTAAATTATTTTCAATTATTTTTCAATTATTGTTCAATTATTTTTCAAATATTGTTCAATTATTTTTCAAATATTTTCAAATTATTTTTCAAATATTTTTCAATTATTTTTCAATTATTTTTCAATTATTTTTCAATTATTTTCAATTATTTTCAATTATTTTGAATTATTTTTCAATTATTTTCAATTATTTTACAATTATTTTCAATAATTTTTAATTATTTTCAATTATTTTCAATTATTTTCAATTATTTTCAATTATTTTTCAATTATTTTCAATTATTTTCAATTATTTTCAATTATTTTTCAATTCTTTTCAATCATTTTCAATTATTTTCAATTATTTTAAATTATTTTCAATTATTTTCAATTATTTTCAATTATTTTTCATTATTTTCAATTATTTTCAATTATTTTCAATTAAATTATTTTCAATTATTTCCAATTAAATTATTTTCAATTATTTTCAATTATTTTCAATTATTTTAAATTATTTTCAATTATTTTCAATTATTTTTCAATTATTTTTCACATATTTTTCAATTATTTTTCAATTATTTTTCAATTATTATGCAATTATTGTTCCATTAATTTCCAATTATTGTTAAATTATTTTTCAATTATTATTCAATTATTTTTCAATTATTTTTCACATATTTTTCAATTATTTTTCAATTATTTTTCAATTATTATTCAATGATTTTTCAATTATTGTTCAATTATTTTGCAATTATTGTTCAATTAATTTTCAATTATTATTCAATTATTTTTCAATTATTTTTCACATATTTTTCAATTATTTTTCAATTAGTTTTCAATTTTTTTCAATTTTTTTCAATTATTATTCAATTATTTTTCAATTATTTTTCACATATTTTTCAATTATTTTTCAATTATTTTTCAATTATTATTCAATGATTTTTCAATTATTTTTCAATTATTTTCAATTATTTTTCAATTATTTTCAATTATTTTCAATTATTTTCAATTATTTTTCAATTATTTTTCAATAATTTGCAATTATTTTTCAATTTTTTTCAATTTTTTTCAATTATTATTCAATTATTTTTCAAATATTTTTCAATTATTTTTCAATTATTTTTCAATTATTATTCAATGATTTTTCAATTATTGTTCAATTATTGTTAAATTATTTTCAATTATTTTTCAATTATTTTCAATTATTTTCAATTAAATTATTATCAATTATTTTCAATTAAATTATTTTCAATTATTTTCAATTAATTTCAATTATTTTCAATTATTTTCAATTATTTTCAATTATTTTTCAATTATTTCTCAAATTTTTTCAATTAGTATTCAATTATTTTTCAAATATTTTTCAATTATTTTTCAATTATTATTCAATGATTTTTCAATTATTGTTCCATTAATTTCCAATTATTGTTAAATTATTTTTCAATTATTATTCAATTATTTCTCAATTATTTTCAATTATTTTCAATTAAATTATTATCAATTATTTTCAATTAAATTATTTTAAATTATTTTAAATTATTTTCAATTATTTTCAATCATTTTAAATTATTTTCAATTATTTTTCAATTATTTTCAATTATTTTCAATTATTTTCAATTATTTTCAATTATTTTCAATTATTTTCAATTAAATTATTTTCAATTATTTCCAATTAAATTATTTTCAATTATTTTCCAATTATTTTTCAATTATTTTTCAATTATTTTTCAATTATTATTCAATTATTATTCAATTATTATTCAATTATTTTTCAAATATTTTTCAATTATTTTTCAATTATATTTCAATTATTGTTCAATTATTATTCAATGATTTTTCAATTATTGTTCAATTATTGTTAAATTATTTTCAATTATTTTTCAATTATTTTCAATTATTTTCAATTAAATTATTATCAATTATTTTCAATTAAATTATTTTCAATTATTTTCAATTAATTTCAATTATTTTCAATTATTTTCAATTATTTTCAATTATTTTTCAATTATTTCTCAAATTTTTTCAATTAGTATTCAATTATTTTTCAAATATTTTTCAATTATTTTTCAATTATTATTCAATGATTTTTCAATTATTGTTCCATTAATTTCCAATTATTGTTAAATTATTTTTCAATTATTATTCAATTATTTCTCAATTATTTTAAATTATTTTCAATTAAATTATTTTCAATTATTTTCAATTGAATTATTTTCAATTAAATTATTTTCAATTGTTTTAATTTAATTTCAATTATTTTCAATTATTTTCAATTATTTTCAATTATTTTTCAATTATTTCTCAAATTTTTTCAATTAGTATTCAATTATTTTTCAAATATTTTTCAATTATTTTTCAATTATTATTCAATGATTTTTCAATTATTGTTCCATTAATTTCCAATTATTGTTAAATTATTTTTCAATTATTATTCAATTATTTTTCAATTATTTTTCACATATTTTTCAATTATTTTTCAATTATTTTTCAATTATTATTCAATGATTTTTCAATTATGGTTCAATTATTTTGCAATTATTGTTCAATTATTTTTCAATTATTATTCAATTATTTTTCAATTATTTTTCACATATTTTTCAATTATTTTTCAATTATTTTTCAATTTTTTTCTATTTTTTTCAATTATTATTCAATTATTTTTCAATTCTTTTTCACATACTTTTCAATTATTTTTCAATTATTTTTCAATTATTATTCAATGATTTTTCAATTATTGTTCAATTATTTTTCAATTATTGTTCAATTATTTTTCAATTTTTTTCAATTATTATTCAATTATTTTTCAAATATTTTTCAATTATTTTTCAATTATTTTTCAATTATTATTCAATGATTTTTCAATTATTGTTCAATTATTTTTCAATTATTTTTCAATTTTTTTCAGTTATTTTTCAATTATTTTCCAATTATTTTTCAATTATTTTTCAATTATTTTTCAATTATTATTCAATTATTATTCAATTATTATTCAATTATTTTTCAAATATTTTTCAATTATTTTTCAATTATATTTCAATTATTGTTCAATTATTATTCAATGATTTTTCAATTATTGTTCAATTATTGTTAAATTATTTTCAATTATTTTTCAATTATTGTTCAATTATTTTTCAAATATTGTTCAATTATTTTTCAAATATTTTTAAATTATTTTTCAATTATTTTTCAATTATTTTTCAATTATTTTTCAATTATTGTTCAATTATTTTTCAATTATTTTTCAATTATTTTCAGTTATTTTTCAATTATTTTCAATTATTTTCAATTATTTTCAATTATTTTCAATTATTTTCAATTATTTTCAATTATTTTCAATTATTTTCAATTATTTTCAATTATTTTCAATTATTTTCAAATTATTTTCAATTATTTTCAATTATTTTCAATCATTTTAAATTATTTTCAATTATTTTTCAATTATTTTCAATTATTTTCAATTATTTTCAATTATTTTCTATTATTTTCAATTATTTTCAATTAAATTATTTTCAATTATTTCCAATTAAATTATTTTCAATTATTTTCAATTATTTTCAATTATTTTCAATTATTTTCAAATATTTTCAATTATTTTTCAATTATTTTCAATTATTTTCAATCATTTTCAATCATTTTCAATTATTTTTCAATTATTTTCAATTATTTTTAAATTATTTTCAATTATTTTCAATTATTTTCAATTATTTTCAATTATTTTCAATTATTTTCAATTATTTTCAATTATTTTCAATTATTTTCAATTATATTCAATTACTTTTCAATTATTTTTCAATTATTTTTCAATTATTTTCAATTATTTTCAATTAAATTATTATCAATTATTTTCAATTAAATTATTTTCAATTAAATTATTTTCAATTATTTTCAATTAATTTTAATTATTTTCAATTATTTTCAATTATTTTCAATTATTTTTCAATTATTTCTTAAATTTTTTCAATTAGTATTCAATTATTTTTCAAATATTTTTCAATTATTCTTCAATTATTATTCAATGATTTTTCAATTATTGTTCCAATAATTTTTAATTATTGTTCAATTATTTTTCAATTATTATTCAATTATTTCTCAATTATTTTCAATTATTTTCAATTAAATTATTTTCAATTATTTTCAATTAAATTATTTTCAATTATTTTCAATTAATTTATTTTCAATTAAATAATTTTCAATTATTTTCATTTAATTTCAATTATTTTCAATTATTTTCTATTATTTTCAATTATTTTTCAATTATTTCTCAAATTTTTTCAATTAGTATTCAATTATTTTTCAAATATTTTTCAATTATTTTTCAATTATTATTCAATGATTTTTCAATTATTGTTCCATTAATTTCCAATTATTGTTAAATTATTTTTCAATTATTATTCAATTATTTTTCAATTATTTTTCACATATTTTTCAATTATTTTTCAATTATTTTTCAATTATTATTCAATGATTTTTCAATTATTGTTCAATTATTTTGCAATTATTGTTCAATTATTTTTCAATTATTATTCAATTATTTTTCAATTATTTTTCACATATTTTTCAATTATTTTTCAATTATTTTTCAATTTTTTTCAATTTTTTTCAATTATTATTCAATTATTTTTCAATTATTTTTCACATATTTTTCAATTATTTTTCAATTATTTTTCAATTATTATTCAATGATTTTTCAATTATTGTTCCATTAATTTCCAATTATTGTTAAATTATTTTTCAATTATTATTCAATTATTTTTCAATTATTTTTCAATTATTATTCAATTATTATTCAATTATTATTCAATTATTTTTCAAATATTTTTCAATTATTTTTCAATTATATTTCAATTATTGTTCAATTATTATTCAATGATTTTTCAATTATTGTTCAAATATTGTTAAATTATTTTCAATTATTTTTCAATTATTGTTCAATTATTTTTCAAATATTGTTCAATTATTTTTCAAATATTTTTAAATTATTTTTCAATTGTTTTTCAATTATTTTTCAATTATTTTTCAATTATTGTTCAATTATTTTTCAATTATTTTTCAATTATTTTCAGTTATTTTTCAATTATTTTCAATTATTTTCAATTAAATTATTTTCAATCATTTCCAATTAAATTATTTTCAATTATTTTCCAATTATTTTTCAATTATTTTTCAATTATTTTTCAATTATTATTCAATTATTATTCAATTATTATTCAATTATTTTTCAAATATTCTTCAATTATTTTTCAATTATATTTCAATTATTGTTCAATTATTATTCAATGATTTTTCAATTATTGTTCAATTATTGTTAAATTATTTTCAATTATTTTTCAATTATTGTTCAATTATTTTTCAATTATTGTTCCATTAATTTTTAATTATTGTTCAATTATTTTTCAATTATTATTCAATTATTTCTCAATTATTTTCAATTATTTTCAATTAAATTATTTTCAATTATTTTCAATTAAATTATTTTCAATTATTTTCAATTAAATTATTTTCAATTAAATTATTTTCAATTATTTTCATTTAATTTCAATTATTTTCAATTATTTTCAATTATTTTCAATTATTTTTCAATTATTTCTCAAATTTTTTCAATTAGTATTCAATTATTTTTCAAATATTTTTCAATTATTTTTCAATTATTATTCAATGATTTTTCAATTATTGTTCCATTAATTTCCAATTATTGTTAAATTATTTTTCAATTATTATTCAATTATTTTTCAATTATTTTTCACATATTTTTCAATTATTTTTCAATTATTTTTCAATTATTATTCAATGATTTTTCAATTATTGTTCAATTATTTTGCAATTATTGTTCAATTATTTTTCAATTATTATTCAATTATTTTTCAATTATTTTTCACATATTTTTCAATTATTTTTCAATTATTTTTCAATTTTTTTCAATTTTTTTCAATTATTATTCAATTATTTTTCAATTATTTTTCACATATTTTTCAATTATTTTTCAATTATTTTTCAATTATTATTCAATGATTTTTCAATTATTGTTCCATTAATTTCCAATTATTGTTAAATTATTTTTCAATTATTATTCAATTATTTTTCAATTATTTTTCAATTATTATTCAATTATTATTCAATTATTATTCAATTATTTTTCAATTATTTTTCACATATTTTTCAATTATTTTTCAATTATTTTTCAATTATTATTCAATGATTTTTCAATTATTGTTCAATTATTTTGCAATTATTGTTCAATTATTTTTCAATTATTATTCAATTATTTTTCAATTATTTTTCACATATTTTTCAATTATTTTTCAATTATTTTTCAATTTTTTTCTATTTTTTTCAATTATTATTCAATTATTTTTCAATTCTTTTTCACATACTTTTCAATTATTTTTCAATTATTTTTCAATTATTATTCAATGATTTTTCAATTATTGTTCAATTATTTTTCAATTATTGTTCAATTATTTTTCAATTTTTTTCAATTATTATTCAATTATTTTTCAATATTTTTCAATTATTTTTCAATTATTTTTCAATTATTATTCAATGATTTTTCAATTATTGTTCAATTATTTTTCAATTATTTTTCAATTTTTTTCAGTTATTTTTCAATTATTTTCCAATTATTTTTCAATTATTTTTCAATTATTTTTCAATTATTATTCAATTATTATTCAATTATTATTCAATTATTTTTCAAATATTTTTCAATTATTTTTCAATTATATTTCAATTATTGTTCAATTATTATTCAATGATTTTTCAATTATTGTTCAATTATTGTTAAATTATTTTCAATTATTTTTCAATTATTGTTCAATTATTTTTCAAATATTGTTCAATTATTTTTCAAATATTTTTAAATTATTTTTCAATTATTTTTCAATTATTTTTCAATTATTTTTCAATTATTGTTCAATTATTTTTCAATTATTTTTCAATTATTTTCAGTTATTTTTCAATTATTTTCAATTATTTTCAATTATTTTCAATTATTTTCAATTATTTTCAATTATTTTCAATTATTTTCAATTATTTTCAATTATTTTCAATTATTTTCAAATTATTTTCAATTATTTTCAATTATTTTCAATCATTTTAAATTATTTTCAATTATTTTTCAATTATTTTCAATTATTTTCAATTATTTTCAATTATTTTCTATTATTTTCAATTATTTTCAATTAAATTATTTTCAATTATTTCCAATTAAATTATTTTCAATTATTTTCAATTATTTTCAATTATTTTCAATTATTTTCAAATATTTTCAATTATTTTTCAATTATTTTCAATTATTTTCAATCATTTTCAATCATTTTCAATTATTTTTCAATTATTTTCAATTATTTTTAAATTATTTTCAATTATTTTCAATTATTTTCAATTATTTTCAATTATTTTCAATTATTTTCAATTATTTTCAATTATTTTCAATTATTTTCAATTATATTCAATTACTTTTCAATTATTTTTCAATTATTTTTCAATTATTTTCAATTATTTTCAATTAAATTATTATCAATTATTTTCAATTAAATTATTTTCAATTAAATTATTTTCAATTATTTTCAATTAATTTTAATTATTTTCAATTATTTTCAATTATTTTCAATTATTTTTCAATTATTTCTCAAATTTTTTCAATTAGTATTCAATTATTTTTCAAATATTTTTCAATTATTTTTCAATTATTATTCAATGATTTTTCAATTATTGTTCCATTAATTTTTAATTATTGTTCAATTATTTTTCAATTATTATTCAATTATTTCTCAATTATTTTCAATTATTTTCAATTAAATTATTTTCAATTATTTTCAATTAAATTATTTTCAATTATTTTCAATTAAATTATTTTCAATTAAATTATTTTCAATTATTTTCATTTAATTTCAATTATTTTCAATTATTTTCAATTATTTTCAATTATTTTTCAATTATTTCTCAAATTTTTTCAATTAGTATTCAATTATTTTTCAAATATTTT
The DNA here is from genome assembly GCA_947577245.1 of Andrena bucephala. Taxonomy (NCBI): domain Eukaryota; kingdom Metazoa; phylum Arthropoda; class Insecta; order Hymenoptera; family Andrenidae; genus Andrena; species Andrena bucephala. The sequence goes on along the minus strand of OX387716.1, from coordinate 30,342,784 downwards.
TCAATTATTTTTCAATTATTATTCAATGATTTTTCAATTATTGTTCCATTAATTTCCAATTATTGTTAAATTATTTTTCAATTATTATTCAATTATTTTTCAATTATTTTTCACATATTTTTCAATTATTTTTCAATTATTTTTCAATTATTATTCAATGATTTTTCAATTATTGTTCAATTATTTTGCAATTATTGTTCAATTATTTTTCAATTATTATTCAATTATTTTTCAATTATTTTTCACATATTTTTCAATTATTTTTCAATTATTTTTCAATTTTTTTCAATTTTTTTCAATTATTATTCAATTATTTTTCAATTATTTTTCACATATTTTTCAATTATTTTTCAATTATTTTTCAATTATTATTCAATGATTTTTCAATTATTGTTCCATTAATTTCCAATTATTGTTAAATTATTTTTCAATTATTATTCAATTATTTTTCAATTATTTTTCAATTATTATTCAATTATTATTCAATTATTATTCAATTATTTTTCAAATATTTTTCAATTATTTTTCAATTATATTTCAATTATTGTTCAATTATTATTCAATGATTTTTCAATTATTGTTCAAATATTGTTAAATTATTTTCAATTATTTTTCAATTATTGTTCAATTATTTTTCAAATATTGTTCAATTATTTTTCAATTATTTTTCAATTATTGTTCAATTATTTTTCAATTATTTTTCAATTATTTTCAGTTATTTTTCAATTATTTTCAATTATTTTCAATTAAATTATTTTCAATCATTTCCAATTAAATTATTTTCAATTATTTTCCAATTATTTTTCAATTATTTTTCAATTATTTTTCAATTATTATTCAATTATTATTCAATTATTATTCAATTATTTTTCAAATATTCTTCAATTATTTTTCAATTATATTTCAATTATTGTTCAATTATTATTCAATGATTTTTCAATTATTGTTCAATTATTGTTAAATTATTTTCAATTATTTTTCAATTATTGTTCAATTATTTTTCAAATATTGTTCAATTATTTTTCAAATATTTTCAAATTATTTTTCAAATATTTTTCAATTATTTTTCAATTATTTTTCAATTATTTTTCAATTATTTTCAATTATTTTCAATTATTTTGAATTATTTTTCAATTATTTTCAATTATTTTACAATTATTTTCAATAATTTTTAATTATTTTCAATTATTTTCAATTATTTTCAATTATTTTCAATTATTTTTCAATTATTTTCAATTATTTTCAATTATTTTCAATTATTTTTCAATTCTTTTCAATCATTTTCAATTATTTTCAATTATTTTAAATTATTTTCAATTATTTTCAATTATTTTCAATTATTTTTCATTATTTTCAATTATTTTCAATTATTTTCAATTAAATTATTTTCAATTATTTCCAATTAAATTATTTTCAATTATTTTCAATTATTTTCAATTATTTTCAATTATTTTCAATTATTTTCAATTATTTTTCAATTATTTTTCACATATTTTTCAATTATTTTTCAATTATTTTTCAATTATTATGCAATTATTGTTCCATTAATTTCCAATTATTGTTAAATTATTTTTCAATTATTATTCAATTATTTTTCAATTATTTTTCACATATTTTTCAATTATTTTTCAATTATTTTTCAATTATTATTCAATGATTTTTCAATTATTGTTCAATTATTTTGCAATTATTGTTCAATTAATTTTCAATTATTATTCAATTATTTTTCAATTATTTTTCACATATTTTTCAATTATTTTTCAATTAGTTTTCAATTTTTTTCAATTTTTTTCAATTATTATTCAATTATTTTTCAATTATTTTTCACATATTTTTCAATTATTTTTCAATTATTTTTCAATTATTATTCAATGATTTTTCAATTATTTTTCAATTATTTTCAATTATTTTTCAATTATTTTCAATTATTTTCAATTATTTTTCAATTATTTTTCAATAATTTGCAATTATTTTTCAATTTTTTTCAATTTTTTTCAATTATTATTCAATTATTTTTCAAATATTTTGCAATTATTGTTCCATTAATTTCCAATTATTGTTAAATTATTTTTCAATTATTATTCAATTATTTTTCAATTATTTTTCACATATTTTTCAATTATTTTTCAATTATTTTTCAATTATTATTCAATGATTTTTCAATTATTGTTCAATTATTTTGCAATTATTGTTCAATTAATTTTCAATTATTATTCAATTATTTTTCAATTATTTTTCACATATTTTTCAATTATTTTTCAATTAGTTTTCAATTTTTTTCAATTTTTTTCAATTATTATTCAATTATTTTTCAATTATTTTTCACATATTTTTCAATTATTTTTCAATTATTTTTCAATTATTATTCAATGATTTTTCAATTATTGTTCAATTATTTTTCAATTATTGTTCAATTATTTTTCAATTATTATTCAATTATTTTTCAATTATTTTTCACATATTTTTCAATAATTTGCAATTATTTTTCAATTTTTTTCAATTTTTTTCAATTATTATTCAATTATTTTTCAAATATTTTTCAATTATTTTTCAATTATTTTTCAATTATTATTCAATTATTATTCAATTATTATTCAATTATTTTTCAAATATTTTTCAATTATTTTTCAATTATATTTCAATTATTGTTCAATTATTATTCAATGATTTTTCAATTATTGTTCAATTATTGTTAAATTATTTTCAATTATTTTTCAATTATTGTTCAATTATTTTTCAAATATTGTTAAATTATTTTTCAAATATTTTTAAATTATTTTTCAAATATTTTTCAATTATTTTTCAATTATTTTTCAATTATTTTTCAATTATTTTCAATTATTTTCAATTATTTTCAATTATTTTTCAATTATTTTCAATTATTTTTCAATTATTTTCAATAATTTTTAATTATTTTCAATTATTTTCAATTATTTTCAATGATTTTCAATTATTTTTCAATTATTTTAAATTATTTTCAATTATTTTCAATTATTTTTCAATTCTTTTCAATTATTTTCAATTATTTTCAATTATTTTCAATTATTTTCAATTATTTTTCATTATTTTCAATTAGTTTCAATTATTTTCAATTAAATTATTTTCAATTATTTCCAATTAAATTATTTTCAATTATTTTCAATTATTTTCAATTATTTTCAATTATTTTTCAATTATTTTCAATTATTTTTCAATTATTTTCAATAATTTTTAATTATTTTCAATTATTTTCAATTATTTTCAATGATTTTCAATTATTTTTCAATTATTTTCAATTATTTTCAATTATTTTCAATTATTTTCAATTATTTTCAATTATTTTCAATTATTTTCAATTATTTTCAATTATTTTCAATTATTTTCAATTATTTTCAATTATTTTAAATTATTTTCAATTATTTTCAATCATTTTAAATTATTTTCAATTATTTTTCAATTATTTTCAATTATTTTCAATTATTTTCAATTATTTTCAATTATTTTCAATTATTTTCAATTAAATTATTTTCAATTATTTCCAATTAAATTATTTTCAATTATTTTCCAATTATTTTTCAATTATTTTTCAATTATTTTTCAATTATTATTCAATTATTATTCAATTATTATTCAATTATTTTTCAAATATTTTTCAATTATTTTTCAATTATATTTCAATTATTGTTCAATTATTATTCAATGATTTTTCAATTATTGTTCAATTATTGTTAAATTATTTTCAATTATTTTTCAATTATTGTTCAATTATTTTTCAAATATTGTTCAATTATTTTTCAAATATTTTTAAATTATTTTTCAAATATTTTTCAATTATTTTTCAATTATTTTTCAATTATATTTCAATTATTTTCAATTATTTTCAATTATTTTCAATTATTTTTCAATTATTTTCAATTATTTTTCAATTATTTTCAATAATTTTTAATTATTTTCAATTATTTTCAATTATTTTCAATTATTTTCAATTATTTTCAATTATTTTTCAATTATTTTAAATTATTTTAAATTATTTTAAATTATTTTTCAATTCTTTTCAATTATTTTCAATTATTTTCAATTATTTTCAATTATTTTTCATTATTTTCAATTAGTTTCAATTATTTTCAATTAAATTATTTTCAATTATTTCCAATTAAATTATTTTCAATTATTTTCAATTATTTTCAATTATTTTCAATTATTTTCAATTATTTTTCATTTATTTTCAATCATTTTCAATCATTTTCAATTATTTTTCAATTATTTTCAATTATTTTTCAATTATTTTCAATTATTTTCAATTATTTTCAATTATTTTCAATTATTTTCAATTATTTTCAATTATTTTCAATTATTTTCAATTATTTTCAATTATTTTCAATTATTTTCAATTATTTTCAATTATTTTCAATTATTTTCAACTATTGTTTAAATTATTTTTTTTCAATTATTTTTCAATTTTTTTCAACTATTGTTTCAATTATTTTATTTCAATTTTTTTCACTTATTTTTCAATTATTTTTCAATTATTTTTCAATTTTTTTCAATTATTTTTTTCAATTATTTTTCAATTATTATTCAATGATTTTTAAATTATTGTTCAATTCTCTTTCAATTATTTTTCAATTATTTTTCAATTATTTTTCAATTATTTTTCAATTATTATTCAATTAATTTTCAACTATTTTTCAATTATTTTTCAATTATTATTCAATGATTTTTCAATTATCGTTCCATTAATTTCCAATTATTGTTTAATTATTTTTCAATTATTATTCAATTATTTTTCAATTATTTTTCACATATTTTTCAATTATTTTTCAATTGTTTTTCAAATATTTTTCAATTATTTTTCAATTATTTTTCAATTATTGTTCAATTATTATTCAATGAATTTTCAATTATTGTTCAATTATTGTTCAATTATTTTATATTATTTTTCAATTATTGTTCAATTATTTTTCAAATATTTTTCAAATATTTTTCAATTATTTTTCAGTTATTTTTCAATTATTTTCCAATTACTTTTCAATTATTTTTCAATTACTTTTCAATTACTTTTCAATTACTTTTCAATTATTTTCAATTTTTTTCAATTATTATTCAATTATTTTTCAATTATTTTTCACATATTTTTCAATTATTTTTCAATTATTTTTCAATTATTATTCAATGATTTTTCAATTATTGTTCAATTATTTTTCAATTATTTTTCAATTATTTTTCAATTATTATTCAATTATTTTTCAATTATTGTTCAATTATTATTCAATGAATTTTCAATTATTGTTCAATTATTGTTCAATTATTTTAAATTATTTTTCAATTATTGTTCAATTATTTTTCAAATATTTTTCAAATATTTTTCAATTATTTTTCAGTTATTTTTCAATTATTTTCCAATTACTTTTCAATTATTTTTCAATTACTTTTCAATTACTTTTCAATTACTTTTCAATTATTTTCAATTTTTTTCAATTATTATTCAATTATTTTTCAATTATTTTCCACCTATTTTTCAATTATTTTTCAATTATTTTTCAATTATTATTCAATGATTTTTCAATTATTGTTCAATTATTTTTCAATTATTTTTCAATTATTTTTCAATTATTATTCAATTATTTTTCAATTATTTTTCACATATTTTTCAATAATTTGCAATTATTTTTCAATTTTTTTCAATTTTTTTCAATTATTATTCAATTATTTTTCAAATATTTATCAATTATTTTTCAATTATTTGTTCAATTATTATTCAATGATTTTTCAATTATTGTTCAATTATTTTTCAATTATTTTTCAATTTTTTTCAGTTATTTTTCAATTATTTTCCAATTATTTTTCAATTATTTTTCAATTATTATTCAATTATTATTCAATTATTATTCAATTATTTTTCAAATATTTTTCAATTATTTTTCAATTATATTTCAATTATTGTTCAATTATTATTCAATGATTTTTCAATTATTGTTCAATTATTGTTAAATTATTGTCAATTATTTTTCAATTATTGTTCAATTATTTTTCAAATATTGTTCAATTATTTTTCAAATATTTTTAAATTATTTTTAAATTATTTTTCAATTATGTTTCATTTATTTTTCAATTATTGTTCAATTATTTTTCAATTATTTTTCAATTATTTTCAGTTATTTTTCAATTATTTTCAATTATTTTCAATTATTTTCAATTATTTTCAATTATTTTCAATTATTTTCAATTATTTTCAATTATTTTCAATTATTTTCAATCATTTTAAATTATTTTCAATTATTTTTCAATTATTTTCAATTATTTTCAATTATTTTCAATTATTTTCAATTATTTTCTATTATTTTCAATTAAATTATTTTCAATTATTTCCAATTCAATTATTTTCAATTATTTTCAATTATTTTCAATTATTTTTCAATTATTTTTCACATATTTTTCAATTATTTTTCAATTATTTTTCAATTATAATTCAATGATTTTTCAATTATTGTTCAATTATTTTGCAATTATTGTTCCATTAATTTCCAATTATTGTTAAATTATTTTTCAATTATTATTCAATTATTTTTCAATTATTTTTCACATATTTTTCAATTATTTTTCAATTATTTTTCAATTATTATTCAATGATTTTTCAATTATTGTTCAATTATTTTGCAATTATTGTTCAATTATTTTTCAATTATTATTCAATTATTATTCAATTATTTTTCACATATTTTTCAATTATTTTTCAATTATTTTTCAATTTTTTTCAATTTTTTTCAATTATTATTCAATTATTTTTCAATTATTTTTCACATATTTTTCAATTATTTTTCAATTATTTTTCAATTATTATTCAATGATTTTTCAATTATTGTTCAATTATTTTTCAATTATTGTTCAATTATTTTTCAATTATTATTCAATTATTTTTCAATTATTTTTCACATATTTTTCAATAATTTGCAATTATTTTTCAATTTTTTTCAATTTTTTTCAATTATTATTCAATTATTTTTCAAATTATTTTCAATTATTTTTCAATTATTTTTCAATTATTATTCAATGATTTTTCAATTATTGTTCAATTATTTTTCAATTATTTTTCAATTATTTTCAGTTGTTTTTCAATTATTTTCCAATTATTTTTCAATTATTTTTCAATTATTTTTCAATTATTATTCAATTATTATTCAATTATTATTCAATTATTTTTCAAATATTTTTCAATTATTTTTCAATTATATTTCAATTATTGTTCAATTATTACTCAATGATTTTTCAATTATTATTCAAATATTGTTAAATTGTTTCAATTATTTTTCAATTATTGTTCAATTATTTTTCAAATATTGTTCAATTATTTTTCAAATATTTTTAAATTATTTTTCAATTATTTTTCAATTATTTTTCAATTATTTTTCAATTATTGTTCAATTATTTTTCAATTATTTTTCAATTATTTTCAGTTATTTTTCAATTATTTTCAATTATTTTCAATTATTTTCAATTATTTTCAATTATTTTCAATTATTTTCAATTATTTTCAATTATTTTCAATTATTTTCAATTATTTTCAATCATTTTAAATTATTTTCAATTATTTTTCAATTATTTTTAATTATTTTCAATTATTTTCAATTATTTTCAATTATTTTCAATTATTTTCAATTATTTTCAATTATTTTCAATTAAATTATTTTCAATTATTTCCAATTAAATTATTTTCAATTATTTTCCAATTATTTTTCAATTATTTTTCAATTATTTTTCAATTATTATTCAATTATTATTCAATTATTATTCAATTATTTTTAAAATATTTTTCAATTATTTTTCAATTATATTTCAATTATTTTTCATTTATTTTCAATCATTTTCAATCATTTTCAATCATTTTCAATTATTTTTCAATTATTGTTCAATTATTTTTCAAATATTTTTCAATTATTTTTCAAATATTTTTCAATTATTTTTCATTTATTTTTCAATTATTTTCCAATTACTTTTCAATTATTTTTCAATTACTTTTCAATTACTTTTCAATTACTTTTCAATTATTTTCAATTATTTTCAATTATTTTCAATTATTTTCAATTATTTTCAATTATTTTCAATTATTTTCAATTATTTTCAATTATTTTCAATTATTTTTCAATTATTTTCAATTATTTTCAATTATTTTCAATTAAATTATTTTCAATTACTTCCAATTAAATAATTTTCAATTATTTTAAATTATTTTAAATTATTTTCAATTATTTTTCAATTATTTTCAATTATTTTCAATTATTTTCAATTATTTTCAATTATTTTCAATTATTTTAAATTATTTTCAATTATTTTAAATTATTTTCAATTATTTTTCAATTATTTTAAATTATTTTAAATTATTTTCAATTATCTTCAATTATTTTCAATTCTTTTCAATTATTTTCAATTATTTTCAATTATTTTCAATTATTTTCAATTATTTTCAATTATTTTCCAATTACTTTTAAATTATTTTTCAATTACTTTTCAATTACTTTTCAATTATTTTCAATTATTTATAATTATTTTCAATTATTTTCAATTATTTTTCAATTATGTTTCAATTATTATTCAATGATTTTTCAATTATTGTTCAATTATTTTGCAATTATTGTTCAATTATTTTTCAATTATTATTCAATTATTTTTCAATTATTTTTCACATATTTTTAAATTATTTTTCAATTATTTTTCAATTTTTTTCAATTTTTTTCAATTATTATTCAATTATTTTTCAATTATTTTTCACATATTTTTCAATTATTTTTCAATTATTTTTCAATTATTATTCAATGATTTTTCAATTATTGTTCAATTATTTTTCAATTATTTTTCAATTATTTTTCAATTATTATTCAATTATTTTTCAATTATTTTTCACATATTTTTCAATAATTTGCAATTATTTTTCAATTTTTTTCAATTTTTTTCAATTATTATTCAATTATTTTTCAAATATTTTTCAATTATTTTTCAATTATTTTTCAATTATTATTCAATGATTTTTCAATTATTGTTCAATTATTTTTCAATTATTTTTCAATTTTTTTCAGTTATTTTTCAATTATTTTCCAATTATTTTTCAATTATTTTTCAATTATTTTTTAATTATTATTCAATTATTATTCAATTATTATTCAATTATTTTTCAAATATTTTTCAATTATTTTTCAATTATATTTCAATTATTGTTCAATTATTATTCAATGATTTTTCAATTATTGTTCAATTATTGTTCAATTATTTTTCAATTATTTTTCAATTATTATTCAATTATTTTTCAATTATTTTTCACATATTTTTCAATAATTTGCAATTATTTTTCAATTTTTTTCAATTTTTTTCAATTATTATTCAATTATTTTTCAAATATTTTTCAATTATTTTTCAATTATTTTTCAATTATTATTCAATGATTTTTCAATTATTGTTCAATTATTTTTCAATTATTTTTCAATTTTTTTCAGTTATTTTTCAATTATTTTCCAATTATTTTTCAATTATTTTTCAATTATTTTTTAATTATTATTCAATTATTATTCAATTATTATTCAATTATTTTTCAAATATTTTTCAATTATTTTTCAATTATATTTCAATTATTGTTCAATTATTATTCAATGATTTTTCAATTATTGTTCAATTATTGTTCAATTATTTTCAATTATTTTTCAATTATTGTTCAATTATTTTTCAAATATTGTTCAATTATTTTTCAAATATTTTTAAATTATTTTTAAATTATTTTTCAATTATTTTTCATTTATTTTTCAATTAATGTTCAATTATTTTTCAATTATTTTACAATTATTTTCAGTTATTTTTCAATTATTTTCAATTATTTTCTATTATTTTCAATTATTTTCAATTATTTTCAATTATTTTCAATTATTTTCAATTATTTTCAATTATTTTCAATTATTTTCAATTATTTTCAATCATTTTAAATTATTTTCAATTATTTTTCAATTATTTTCAATTATTTTCAATTATTTTCAATTATTTTCAATTATTTTCAATTATTTTCAATTCTTTTCAATTATTTTCAATTATTTTAAATTATTTTCAATTATTTTCAATTATTTTCAATTATTTTCCAATTACTTATAAATTATTTTTCAATTACTTTTCAATTACTTTTCAATTATTTTCAATTATTTATAATTATTTTCAATTATTTTCAATTATTTTTCACATATTTTTAAATTATTTTTCAATTATTTTTCAATTTTTTTCAATTTTTTTCAATTATTATTCAATTATTTTTCAATTATTTTTCACATATTTTTCAATTATTTTTCAATTATTTTTCAATTATTATTCAATGATTTTTCAATTATTGTTCAATTATTTTTCAATTATTTTTCAATTATTTTTCAATTATTATTCAATTATTTTTCAATTATTTTTCACATAGTTTTCAATAATTTGCAATTATTTTTCAATTTTTTTCAATTTTTTTCAATTATTATTCAATTATTTTTCAAATATTTTTCAATTATTTTTCAATTATTTGTTCAATTATTATTCAATGATTTTTCAATTATTGTTCAATTATTTTTCAATTATTTTTCAATTTTTTTCAGTTATTTTTCAATTATTTTCCAATTATTTTTCAATTATTTTTCAATTATTATTCAATTATTATTCAATTATTATTCAATTATTTTTCAAATATTTTTCAATTATTTTTCAATTATATTTCAATTATTGTTCAATTATTATTCAATGATTTTTCAATTATTGTTCAATTATTGTTAAATTATTGTCAATTATTTTTCAATTATTGTTCAATTATTTTTCAAATATTGTTCAATTATTTTTCAAATATTTTTAAATTATTTTTAAATTATTTTTCAATTATGTTTCATTTATTTTTCAATTATTGTTCAATTATTTTTCAATTATTTTTCAATTATTTTCAGTTATTTTTCAATTATTTTCAATTATTTTCAATTATTTTCAATTATTTTCAATTATTTTCAATTATTTTCAATTATTTTCAATTATTTTCAATTATTTTCAATTATTTTCAATCATTTTAAATTATTTTCAATTATTTTTCAATTATTTTCAATTATTTTCAATTATTTTAAATTATTTTCAATTATTTTCAATTATTTTCAATTAAATTATTTTCAATTATTTCCAATTCAATTATTTTCAATTATTTTCAATTATTTTCAATTATTTTTCAATTATTTTTCACATATTTTTCAATTATTTTTCAATTATTTTTCAATTATAATTCAATGATTTTTCAATTATTGTTCAATTATTTTGCAATTATTGTTCCATTAATTTCCAATTATTGTTAAATTATTTTTCAATTATTATTCAATTATTTTTCAATTATTTTTCACATATTTTTCAATTATTTTTCAATTATTTTTCAATTATTATTCAATGATTTTTCAATTATTGTTCAATTATTTTGCAATTATTGTTCAATTATTTTTCAATTATTATTCAATTATTATTCAATTATTTTTCACATATTTTTCAATTATTTTTCAATTATTTTTCAATTTTTTTCTTTTTTTTTCAATTATTATTCAATTATTTTTCAATTATTTTTCACATATTTTTCAATTATTTTTCAATTATTTTTCAATTATTATTCAATGATTTTTCAATTATTGTTCAATTATTTTTCAATTATTGTTCAATTATTTTTCAATTATTATTCAATTATTTTTCAATTATTTTTCACATATTTTTCAATAATTTGCAATTATTTTTCAATTTTTTCAATTTTTTTCAATTATTATTCAATTATTTTTCAAATTATTTTCAATTATTTTTCAATTATTTTTCAATTATTATTCAATGATTTTTCAATTATTGTTCAATTATTTTTCAATTATTTTTCAATTATTTTCAGTTGTTTTTCAATTATTTTCCAATTATTTTTCAATTATTTTTCAATTATTTTTCAATTATTATTCAATTATTATTCAATTATTATTCAATTATTTTTCAAATATTTTTCAATTATTTTTCAATTATATTTCAATTATTGTTCAATTATTACTCAATGATTTTTCAATTATTGTTCAAATATTGTTAAATTGTTTCAATTATTTTTCAATTATTGTTCAATTATTTTTCAAATATTGTTCAATTATTTTTCAAATATTTTTAAATTATTTTTCAATTATTTTTCAATTATTTTTCAATTATTTTTCAATTATTGTTCAATTATTTTTCAATTATTTTTCAATTATTTTCAGTTATTTTTCAATTATTTTCAATTATTTTCAATTATTTTCAATTATTTTCAATTATTTTCAATTATTTTCAATTATTTTCAATTATTTTCAATTATTTTCAATTATTTTCAATCATTTTAAATTATTTTCAATTATTTTTCAATTATTTTTAATTATTTTCAATTATTTTCAATTATTTTCAATTATTTTCAATTATTTTCAATTATTTTCAATTATTTCCAATTAAATTATTTTCAATTATTTTCAATTATTTTCAATTATTTTCAATTATTTTCAATTATTTTTCATTTATTTTCAATCATTTTCAATCATTTTCAATCATTTTCAATTATTTTTCAATTATTGTTCAATTATTTTTCAAATATTTTTCAATTATTTTTCAATTATTTTTCAATCATTTTTCAAATATTTTTCAATTATTTTTCAGTTATTTTTCAATTATTTTCCAATTACTTTTCAATTATTTTTCAATTACTTTTCAATTACTTTTCAATTATTTTCAGTTATTTTTCAATTATTTTCAATTATTTTCAATTATTTTCAATTATTTTCAATTATTTTCAATTATTTTCAATTATTTTCAATTATTTTCAATTATTTTCAATTATTTTCAATCATTTTAAATTATTTTCAATTATTTTTCAATTATTTTTAATTATTTTCAATTATTTTCAATTATTTTCAATTATTTTCAATTATTTTCAATTATTTTCAATTATTTCCAATTAAATTATTTTCAATTATTTTCAATTATTTTCAATTATTTTCAATTATTTTCAATTATTTTTCATTTATTTTCAATCATTTTCAATCATTTTCAATCATTTTCAATTATTTTTCAATTATTGTTCAATTATTTTTCAAATATTTTTCAATTATTTTTCAATTATTTTTCAATTATTTTTCAATCATTTTTCAAATATTTTTCAATTATTTTTCAGTTATTTTTCAATTATTTTCCAATTACTTTTCAATTATTTTCAATTATTTTTCAATTATTTTTCAATTATTATTCAATGATTTTTCAATTATTGTTCAATTATTTTGCAATTATTGTTCAATTATTTTTCAATTATTATTCAATTATTTTTCAATTATTTTTCACATATTTTTAAATTATTTTTCAATTATTTTTCAATTTTTTTCAATTTTTTTCAATTATTATTCAATTATTTTTCAATTATTTTTCACATATTTTTCAATTATTTTTCAATTATTTTTCAATTATTATTCAATGATTTTTCAATTATTGTTCAATTATTTTTCAATTATTTTTCAATTATTTTTCAATTATTATTCAATTATTTTTCAATTATTTTTCACATAGTTTTCAATAATTTGCAAATATTTTTCAATTTTTTTCAATTTTTTTCAATTATTATTCAATTATTTTTCAAATATTTTTCAATTATTTTTCAATTATTTGTTCAATTATTATTCAATGATTTTTCAATTATTGTTCAATTATTTTTCAATTATTTTTCAATTTTTTTCAGTTATTTTTCAATTATTTTCCAATTATTTTTCAATTATTTTTCAATTATTATTCAATTATTATTCAATTATTATTCAATTATTTTTCAAATATTTTTCAATTATTTTTCAATTATATTTCAATTATTGTTCAATTATTATTCAATGATTTTTCAATTATTGTTCAATTATTGTTAAATTATTGTCAATTATTTTTCAATTATTGTTCAATTATTTTTCAAATATTGTTCAATTATTTTTCAAATATTTTTAAATTATTTTTAAATTATTTTTCAATTATGTTTCATTTATTTTTCAATTATTGTTCAATTATTTTTCAATTATTTTTCAATTATTTTCAGTTATTTTTCAATTATTTTCAATTATTTTCAATTATTTTCAATTATTTTCAATTATTTTCAATTATTTTCAATTATTTTCAATTATTTTCAATTATTTTCAATTATTTTTCAATTATTTTCAATTATTTTCAATTATTTTCAATTAAATTATTTTCAATTACTTCCAATTAAATAATTTTCAATTATTTTCAATTATTTTAAATTATTTTTCAATTATTTTCAATTATTTTCAATTATTTTCAATTATTTTCAATTATTTTCAATTATTTTCAATGATTTTCAATTATTTTAAATTATTTTCAATTATTTTAAATTATTTTCAATTATTTTAAATTATTTTCAATTATTTTAAATTATTTTCAATTATTTTTCAATTATTTTAAATTATTTTCAATTATTTTCAATTATTTTCAATTATTTTCATTTCTTTTCAATTATTTTCAATTATTTTCAATTATTTTCAATTATTTTCCAATTACTTTTAAATTATTTTTCAATTACTTTTCAATTACTTTTCAATTATTTTCAATTATTTATAATTATTTTCAATTATTTTCAATTATTTTTCAATTATTTTTCAATTATTATTCAATGATTTTTCAATTATTGTTCAATTATTTTGCAATTATTGTTCAATTATTTTTCAATTATTATTCAATTATTTTTCAATTATTTTTCACATATTTTTAAATTATTTTTCAATTATTTTTCAATTTTTTTCAATTTTTTTCAATTATTATTCAATTCTTTTTCAATTATTTTTCACATATTTTTCAATTATTTTTCAATTATTTTTCAATTATTATTCAATGATTTTTCAATTATTGTTCAATTATTTTTCAATTATTTTTCAATTATTTTTCAATTATTATTCAATTATTTTTCAATTATTTTTCACATATTTTTCAATAATTTGCAATTATTTTTCAATTTTTTTCAATTTTTTTCAATTATTATTCAATTATTTTTCAAATATTTTTCAATTATTTTTCAATTATTTTTCAATTATTATTCAATGATTTTTCAATTATTGTTCAATTATTTTTCAATTATTTTTCAATTTTTTTCAGTTATTTTTCAATTATTTTCCAATTATTTTTCAATTATTTTTCAATTATTTTTTAATTATTATTCAATTATTATTCAATTATTATTCAATTATTTTTCAAATATTTTTCAATTATTTTTCAATTATATTTCAATTATTGTTCAATTATTATTCAATGATTTTTCAATTATTGTTCAATTATTGTTCAATTATTTTCAATGATTTTCAATTATTTTAAATTATTTTCAATTATTTTAAATTATTTTCAATTATTTTAAATTATTTTCAATTATTTTAAATTATTTTCAATTATTTTTCAATTATTTTCAGTTATTTTTCAATTATTTTCAATTATTTTCTATTATTTTCAATTATTTTCAATTATTTTCAATTATTTTCAATTAGTTTCAATTATTTTCAATTATTTTCAATTATTTTCAATCATTTTAAATTATTTTCAATTATTTTTCAATTATTTTCAATTATTTTCAATTATTTTCAATTATTTTCAATTATTTTCAATTATTTTCAATTCTTTTCAATTATTTTCAATTATTTTAAATTATTTTCAATTATTTTCAATTATTTTCAATTATTTTCCAATTACTTATAAATTATTTTTCAATTACTTTTCAATTACTTTTCAATTATTTTCAATTATTTATAATTATTTTCAATTATTTTCAATTATTTTTCAAATATTTTTCAATTATTTTTCAATTATTTTTCAATTATTATTCAATGATTTTTCAATTATTGTTCAATTATTTTTCAATTATTTTTCAATTTTTTTCAGTTATTTTTCAATTATTTTCCAATTATTTTTCAATTATTTTTCAATTATTTTTTAATTATTATTCAATTATAATTCAATTATTATTCAATTATTTTTCAAATATTTTTCAATTATTTTTCAATTATATTTCAATTATTGTTCAATTATTATTCAATGATTTTTCAATTATTGTTCAATTATTGTTCAATTATTTTCAATTATTTTTCAATTATTGTTCAATTATTTTTCAAATATTGTTCAATTATTTTTCAAATATTTTTAAATTATTTTTAAATTATTTTTCAATTATTTTTCATTTATTTTTCAATTAATGTTCAATTATTTTTCAATTATTTTTCAATTATTTTCAGTTATTTTTCAATTATTGTCAATTATTTTCTATTATTTTCAATTATTTTCAATTATTTTCAATTATTTTCAATTATTTTCAATTATTTTCAATTATTTTCAATTATTTTCAATGATTTTCAATTATTTTAAATTATTTTCAATTATTTTAAATTATTTTCAATTATTTTAAATTATTTTCAATTATTTTAAATTATTTTCAATTATTTTTCAATTATTTTAAATTATTTTCAATTATTTTCAATTATTTTCAATTATTTTCAATTATTTTCAATTCTTTTCAATTATTTTCAATTATTTTCAATTATTTTCAATTATTTTCCAATTACTTTTAAATTATTTTTCAATTACTTTTCAATTACTTTTCAATTATTTTCAATTATTTATAATTATTTTCAATTATTTTCAATTATTTTTCAATTATTTTTCAATTATTATTCAATGATTTTTCAATTATTGTTCAATTATTTTGCAATTATTGTTCAATTATTTTTCAATTATTATTCAATTATTTTTCAATTATTTTTCACATATTTTTAAATTATTTTTCAATTATTTTTCAATTTTTTTCAATTTTTTTCAATTATTATTCAATTCTTTTTCAATTATTTTTCACATATTTTTCAATTATTTTTCAATTATTTTTCAATTATTATTCAATTATTGTTCAATTATTTTTCAATTATTTTTCAATTATTTTTCAATTATTATTCAATTATTTTTCAATTATTTTTCACATATTTTTCAATAATTTGCAATTATTTTTCAATTTTTTTCAATTTTTTTCAATTATTATTCAATTATTTTTCAAATATTTTTCAATTATTTTTCAATTATTTTTCAATTATTATTCAATGATTTTTCAATTATTGTTCAATTATTTTTCAATTATTTTTCAATTTTTTTCAGTTATTTTTCAATTATTTTCCAATTATTTTTCAATTATTTTTCAATTATTTTTTAATTATTATTCAATTATTATTCAATTATTATTCAATTATTTTTCAAATATTTTTCAATTATTTTTCAATTATATTTCAATTATTGTTCAATTATTATTCAATGATTTTTCAATTATTGTTCAATTATTGTTCAATTATTTTCAATTATTTTTCAATTATTGTTCAATTATTTTTCAAATATTGTTCAATTATTTTTCAAATATTTTTAAATTATTTTTAAATTATTTTTCAATTATTTTTCATTTATTTTTCAATTAATGTTCAATTATTTTTCAATTATTTTTCAATTATTTTCAGTTATTTTTCAATTATTTTCAATTATTTTCTATTATTTTCAATTATTTTCAATTATTTTCAATTATTTTCAATTATTTTCAATTATTTTCAATTATTTTCAATTATTTTCAATCATTTTAAATTATTTTCAATTATTTTTCAATTATTTTCAATTATTTTCAATTATTTTCAATTATTTTCAATTATTTTCAATTATTTTCAATTCTTTTCAATTATTTTCAATTATTTTAAATTATTTTCAATTATTTTCAATTATTTTCAATTATTTTCCAATTACTTATAAATTATTTTTCAATTACTTTTCAATTACTTTTCAATTATTTTCAATTATTTATAATTATTTTCAATTATTTTCAATTATTTTTCAAATATTTTTCAATTATTTTTCAATTATTTTTCAATTATTATTCAATGATTTTTCAATTATTGTTCAATTATTTTTCAATTATTTTTCAATTTTTTTCAGTTATTTTTCAATTATTTTCCAATTATTTTTCAATTATTTTTCAATTATTTTTTAATTATTATTCAATTATTATTCAATTATTATTCAATTATTTTTCAAATATTTTTCAATTATTTTTCAATTATATTTCAATTATTGTTCAATTATTATTCAATGATTTTTCAATTATTGTTCAATTATTGTTCAATTATTTTCAATTATTTTTCAATTATTGTTCAATTATTTTTCAAATATTGTTCAATTATTTTTCAAATATTTTTAAATTATTTTTAAATTATTTTTCAATTATTTTTCATTTATTTTTCAATTAATGTTCAATTATTTTTCAATTATTTTTCAATTATTTTCAGTTATTTTTCAATTATTGTCAATTATTTTCTATTATTTTCAATTATTTTCAATTATTTTCAATTATTTTCAATTATTTTCAATTATTTTCAATTATTTTCAATTATTTTCAATCATTTTAAATTATTTTCAATTATTTTTCAATTATTTTCAATTATTTTCAATTATTTTCAATTATTTTCAATTATTTTCAATTATTTTCAATTATTTTCAATTATTTTCAATTAAATTATTTTCAATTATTTCCAATTAAATTATTTTCAATTATTTTCAATTATTTTCAATTATTTTCAATTATTTTCAATTATTTTCAATTATTTTTCAATTATTTTCAATTATTTTCAATCATTTTCAATCATTTTCAATTATTTTTCAATTATTTTCAATTATTTTTCAATTATTTTCAATAATTTTTAATTATTTTCAATTATTTTCAATTATTTTCAATTATTTTTCAATTATTTTAAATTATTTTCAATTATTTTCAATTATTTTCAATTATTTTTCAATTCTTTTCAATTATTTTCAATTATTTTAAATTATTTGAAATTATTTTCAATTATTTTCAATTATTTTCAATTATTTTCAATTATTTTCAATTATTTTCAATTATTTTCAATTATTTTCAATTATTTTTCAAATATTTTTCAATTATTTTTCAATTATTATTCAATGATTTTTCAATTATTGTTCCATTAATTTCCAATTATTGTTCAATTATTTTGCAATTATTGTTCCATTAATTTCCAATTATTGTTAAATTATTTTTCAATTATTATACAATTATTTTTCAATTATTTTTTACATATTTTTCAATTATTTTTCAATTATTTTTCAATTATTATTCAATGATTTTTCAATTATTGTTCAATTATTTTGCAATTATTGTTCAATTATTTTTCAATTATTATTCAATTATTTTTCAATTATTTTTCACATATTTTTCAATTATTTTTCAATTATTTTTCAATTTTTTTCAATTTTTTTCAATTATTATTCAATTATTTTTCAATTATTTTTCACATATTTTTCAATTATTTTTCAATTATTTTTCAATTATTATTCAATGATTTTTCAATTATTGTTCAATTATTTTTCAATTATTGTTCAATTATTTTTCAATTATTATTCAATTATTTTTCAATTATTTTTCACATATTTTTCAATAATTTGCAATTATTTTTCAATTTTTTTCAATTTTTTTCAATTATTATTCAATTATTTTTCAAATATTTTTCAATTATTTTTCAATTATTTTTCAATTATTATTCAATGATTTTTCAATTATTGTTCAATTATTTTTCAATTATTTTTCAATTATTTTCAGTTATTTTTCAATTATTTTCCAATTATTTTTCAATTATTTTTCAATTATTTTTCAATTATTATTCAATTATTATTCAATTATTATTCTATTATTTTTCAAATATTTTTCAATTATTTTTCAATTATATTTCAATTATTGTTCAATTATTACTCAATGATTTTTCAATTATTGTTCAAATATTGTTAAATTATTTTCAATTATTTTTCAATTATTGTTCAATTATTTTTCAAATATTGTTCGATTATTTTTCAAATATTTTTAAATTATTTTTCAATTATTTTTCAATTATTTTTCAATTATTTTTCAATTATTGTTCAATTATTTTTCAATTATTTTTCAATTATTTTCAGTTATTTTTCAATTATTTTCAATTATTTTCAATTATTTTCAATTATTTTCAATTATTTTCAATTATTTTCAATTATTTCCAATTATTTTCAATTATTTTCAATCATTTTAAATTATTTTCAATTATTTTTCAATTATTTTCAATTATTTTCAATTATTTTCAATTATTTTCAATTATTTTCAATTATTTTCAATTAAATTATTTTCAATTATTTCCAATTAAATTATTTTCAATTATTTTTCAATTATTTTTCAATTATTTTTCAATTATTTTTCAATTATTATTCAATTATTATTCAATTATTATTCAATTATTTTTCAAATATTTTTCAATTATTTTTCAATTATATTTCAATTATTGTTCAATTATTATTCAATGATTTTTCAATTATTGTTCAATTATTGTTAAATTATTTTCAATTATTTTTCAATTATTGTTCAATTATTTTTCAAATATTGTTCAATTATTTTTCAAATATATTTAAATTATTTTTCAAATATTTTTCAATTATTTTTCAATTATTTTTCAATTATTTTTCAATTATTTTCAATTATTTTCAATTATTTTTCAATTATTTTCAATTATTTTCAATTATTTTCAATTATTTTTCAATTATTTTCAATTATTTTTCAATTATTTTCAATAATTTTTAATTATTTTCAATTATTTTCAATTATTTTCAATTATTTTCAATTATTTTTCAATTATTTTAAATTATTTTCAATTATTTTCAATTATTTTTCAATTCTTTTCAATTATTTTCAATTATTTTCAATTATTTTCAATTATTTTCAATTATTTTCAATTATTTTCAATTATTTTTCATTATTTTCAATTAGTTTCAATTATTTTCAATTAAATTATTTTCAATTATTTCCAATTAAATTATTTTCAATTATTTTCAATTATTTTCAATTATTTTCAATTATTTTTCATTTATTTTCAATCATTTTCAATCATTTTCAATCATTTTCTATTATTTTTCAATTATTTTCAATTATTTTTCAATTATTTTCAATTATTTTCAATTATTTTCAATTATTTTCTATTATTTTCAATTATTTTCAATTATTTTCAATTATTTTCAATTATTTTTCAATTATTATTCAATGATTTTTAAATTATTGTTCAATTCTCTTTCAATTATTTTTCAATTATTTTTCAATTATTTTTCAATTATTTTTCAATTATTATTCAATTAATTTTCAACTATTTTTCAATTATTTTTCAATTATTATTCAATGATTTTTCAATTATCGTTCCATTAATTTCCAATTATTGTTTAATTATTTTTCAAATATTACTCAATTATTTTTCAATTATTTTTCACATATTTTTCAATTATTTTTCAATTATTTTTCAAATATTTTTCAATTATTTTTCAATTATTTTTCAATTATTGTTCAATTATTATTCAATGAATTTTCAATTATTGTTCAATTATTTTTCAAATATATTTAAATTATTTTTCAAATATTTTTCAATTATTTTTCAATTATTTTTCAATTATTTTTCAATTATTTTCAATTATTTTTCAATTATTTTCAATTATTTTTCAATTATTTTCAATTATTTTCAATTATTTTCAATTATTTTTCAATTATTTTTCAATTATTATTCAATTATTATTCAATTATTATTCAATTATTTTTCAAATATTTTTCAATTATTTTTCAATTATATTTCAATTATTGTTCAATTATTATTCAATGATTTTTCAATTATTGTTCAATTATTGTTAAATTATTTTCAATTATTTTTCAATTATTGTTCAATTATTTTTCAAATATTGTTCAATTATTTTTCAAATATATTTAAATTATTTTTCAAATATTTTTCAATTATTTTTCAATTATTTTTCAATTATTTTTCAATTATTTTCAATTATTTTTCAATTATTTTCAATTATTTTTCAATTATTTTCAATTATTTTATATTATTTTCAATTATTTTCAATTATTTTCAATTATTTTCAATTATTTTCAATTATTTTCAATTAAATGATTTTCAATTATTTCCAATTAAATTATTTTCAATTATTTTCAATTATTTTCAATTATTTTCAATTATTTTCAATTATTTTCAATTATTTTTCATTTATTTTCAATCATTTTCAATCATTTTCAATTATTTTCAATTATTTTTCATTTATTTTCAATCATTTTCAATCATTTTCAATCATTTTCACTTATTTTTCAATTATTTTCAATTATTTTTCAATTATTTTCAATTATTTTCCATTATTTTCAATTATTTTCTATTATTTTCAATTATTTTCAATTATTTTAAATTATTTTCAATTATTTTCAATTATTTTCAATCATTTTAAATTATTTTCAATTATTTTTCAATTATTTTCAATTATTTTCAATTATTTTCAATTATTTTCAATTATTTTCAATTAAATTATTTTCAATTATTTCCAATTAAATTATTTTCAATTATTTTCAATTATTTTCAATTATTTTCAATTATTTTCAATTATTTTAAATTATTTTAAATTATTTTCAATTATTTTCAATTATTTTCAATTATTTTCAATCATTTTCAATCATTTTCACTTATTTTTCAATTATTTTCAATTATTTTTCAATTATTTTCAATTATTTTCAATTATTTTCTATTATTTTTAATTATTTTCAATTATTTTCAATTATTTTCAATTATTTTCAATTATTTTCAATTATTTTCAATTATTTCCAATTAAATTATTTTCAATTATTTTCAATTATTTTCAATTATTTTCAATTATTTTCAATTATTTTCAATTATTTTTCAATTATTTTCAATTATTTTCAATCATTTTCAATCATTTTCAATTATTTTTCAATTATTTTCAATTATTTTTAAATTATTTTCAATTATTTTCAATTATTTTCAATTATTTTCAATTATTTTCAATTATTTTCAATTATTTTCAATTATTTTCAATTATATTCAATTATTTTTCAATTATTTTTCAATTATTTTTCAATTATTTTCAATTATTTTCAATTATTTTCAATTAAATTATTATAAATTATTTTCAATTAAATTATTTTCAATTATTTTCAATTAATTTAAATTATTTTCAATTATTTTCAATTATTTTCAATTATTTTTCAATTATTTCTCAAATTTTTTCAATTCGTATTCAATTATTTTTCAAATATTTTTCAATTATTTTTCAATTATTATTCAATGATTTTTCAATTATTGTTCCATTAATTTCCAATTATTGTTCAATTATTTTTCAATTATTATTCAATTATTTCTCAATTATTTTCAATTATTTTCAATTAAATTATTTTCAATTATTTTCATTTAAATTATTTTCAATTAAATTATTTTCAATTATTTTCATTTAATTTAAATTATTTTCAATTATTTTCAATTATTTTCAATTATTTTTCAATTATTTCTCAAATTTTTTCAATTAGTATTCAATTATTTTTCAAATATTTTTCAATTATTTTTCACTTATTATTCAATGATTTTTCAATTATTGTTCCATTAATTTCCAATTATTGTTAAGTTATTTTTCAATTATTATTCAATTATTTTTCAATTATTTTTCACATATTTTTCAATTATTTTTCAATTATTTTTCAATTATTATTCAATGATTTTTCAATTATTGTTCAATTATTTTGCAATTATTGTTCAATTATTTTTCAATTATTATTCAATTATTTTTCAATTATTTTTCACATTTTTTTCAATTATTTTTCAATTATTTTTCAATTTTTTTCTATTTTTTTCAATTATTATTCAATTATTTTTCAATTCTTTTTCACATACTTTTCAATTATTTTTCAATTATTTTTCAATTATTATTCAATGATTTTTCAATTATTGTTCAATTATTTTTCAATTATTGTTCAATTATTTTTCAATTATTATTCAATTATTTTTCAATTATTTTTCACATATTTTTCAATAATTTGCAATTATTTTTCAATTTTTTTCAATTTTTTTCAATTATTATTCAATTATTTTTCAAATATTTTTCAATTATTTTTCAATTATTTTTCAATTATTATTCAATGATTTTTCAATTATTGTTCAATTATTTTTCAATTATTTTTCAATTTTTTTCAGTTATTTTTCAATTATTTTCCAATTATTTTTCAATTATTTTTCAATTATTTTTCAATTATTATTCAATTATTATTCAATTATTATTCAATTATTTTTCAAATATTTTTCAATTATATTTCAATTATATTTCAATTATTGTTCAATTATTATTCAATGATTTTTCAATTATTGTTCAATTATTGTTAAATTATTTTCAATTACTTTTCAATTATTGTTCAATTATTTTTCAAATATTGTTCAATTATTTTTCAAATATTTTAAAATTATTTTTCAATTATTTTTCAATTATTTTTCAATTATTTTTCAATTATTGTTCAATTATTTTTCAATTATTTTTCAATTATTTTCAGTTATTTTTCAATTATTTTCAATTATTTCCAATTATTTTCAATTATTTTCAATTATTTTTCAATTATTTTCAATTATTTTCAATCATTTTCAATCATTTTCAATTATTTTTCAATTATTTTCAATTATTTTTAAATTATTTTCAATTATTTTCAATTATTTTCAATTATTTTCAATTATTTTCAATTATTTTCAATTATTTTCAATTATTTTCAATTATTTTCAATTATATTCAATTATTTTTCAATTATATTTCAATTATTTTTCAATTATTTTCAATTAAATTATTATCAATTATTTTCAATTAAATTATTTTCAATTAAATTATTTTCAATTATTTTCAATTAATTTGAATTATTTTCAATTATTTTCAATTATTTTCAATTATTTTTCAATTATTTCTCAAATTTTTTCAATTAGTATTCAATTATTTTTCAAATATTTTTCAATTATTTTTCAATTATTATTCAATGATTTTTCAATTATTGTTCCATTAATTTCCAATTATTGTTCAATTATTTTTCAATTATTATTCAATTATTTCTCAATTATTTTCAATTATTTTCAATTAAATTATTTTCAATTATTTTCAATTAAATTATTTTCAATTAAATTATTTTCAATTATTTTCATTTAATTTCAATTATTTTCAATTATTTTCAATTATTTTCAATTATTTTTCAATTATTTCACAAATTTTTTCAATTAGTATTCAATTATTTTTCAAATATTTTTCAATTATTTTTCAATTATTATTCAATGATTTTTCAATTATTGTTCCATTAATTTCCAATTATTGTTAAATTATTTTTCAATTATTATTCAATTATTTTTCAATTATTTTTCACATATTTTTCAATTATTTTTCAATTATTTTTCAATTATTATTCAATGATTTTTCAATTACTGTTCAATTATTTTGCAATTATTGTTCAATTATTTTTCAATTATTATTCAATTATTTTTCAATTATTTTTCACATATTTTTCAATTATTTTTCAATTATTTTTCAATTTTTTTCAATTTTTTTCAATTATTATTCAATTATTTTTCAATTATTTTTCACATATTTTTCAATTATTTTTCAATTATTTTTCAATTATTATTCAATGATTTTTCAATTATTGTTCAATTATTTTTCAATTATTGTTCAATTATTTTTCAATTATTATTCAATTATTTTTCAATTATTTTTCACATATTTTTCAATAATTTGCAATTATTTTTCAATTTTTTTCAATTTTTTTCAATTCTTATTCAATTATTTTTCAAATATTTTTCAATTATTTTTCAATTATTTTTCAATTATTATTCAATGATTTTTCAATTATTGTTCAATTATTTTTCAATTATTTTTCAATTATTTTCAGTTATTTTTCAATTATTTTCCAATTATTTTTCAATTATTTTTCAATTATTTTTCAATTATTATTCAATTATTATTCAATTATTATTCAATTATTTTTCAAATATTTTTCAATTATTTTTCAATTATTATTCAATTATTATTCAATTATTATTCAATTATTTTTCAAATATTTTTCAATTATTTTTCAATTATATTTCAATTATTGTTCAATTATTATTCAATGATTTTTCAATTATTGTTCAATTATTGTTAAATTATTTTCAATTATTTTTCAATTATTGTTCAATTATTTTTCAAATATTGTTCAATTATTTTTCAAATATTTTTAAATTATTTTTCAAATATTTTTCAATTATTTTTCAATTATTTTTCAATTATTTTTCAATTATTTTTCAATCATTTTTCAAATATTTTTCAATTATTTTTCAGTTATTTTTCAATTATTTTCCAATTACTTTTCAATTATTTTTCAATTACTTTTCAATTATTTTCAATTATTTTCAATTATTTTCAATTATTTTCAATTATTTTCAATTATTTTCAATTATTTTCAATTATTTTCAATTATTTTCAATTATTTTCAATTATTTTCAATTATTTTCAATTATTTTTCAATTATTTTCAATTATTTTCAATTATTTTCAATTAAATTATTTTCAATTACTACCAATTAAATTATTTTCAATTATTTTCAATTATTTTCAATTATTTTAAATTATTTTCAATTATTTTTCAATTATTTTCAATTATTTTATAATTATTTTCAATTATTTTCAATTATTTTCAATTATTTTCTATTATTTTCAATTATTTTCAATTATTTTCAATTATTTTAAATTATTTTCAATTATTTTTCAATTATTTTAAATTATTTTCAATTATTTTCAATTATTTTCAATCATTTTAAATTATTTTCAATTATTTTTCAATTATTTTCAATTATTTTCAATTATTTTCAATTATTTTCAATTATTTTCAATTAAATTATTTTCAATTATTTCCAATTAAATTATTTTCAATTATTTTCAATTATTTTCAATTATTTTCAATTATTTTCAATTATTTTCAATTATTTTCAATTATTTTAAATTATTTTAAATTATTTTCAATTATTTTCAATTATTTTCAATTATTTTCAATCATTTTCAATCATTTTCACTTATTTTTCAATTATTTTCAATTATTTTTCAATTATTTTCAATTATTTTCAATTATTTTCTATTATTTTCAATTATTTTCAATTATTTTCAATTATTTTCAATTATTTTCAATTATTTTCAATTATTTTCAATTATTTCCAATTAAATTATTTTCAATTATTTTCAATTATTTTCAATTATTTTCAATTATTTTCAATTATTTTCAATTATTTTTCAATTATTTTCAATTATTTTCAATCATTTTCAATCATTTTCAATTATTTTTCAATTATTTTCAATTATTTTTAAATTATTTTCAATTATTTTCAATTATTTTCAATTATTTTCAATTATTTTCAATTATTTTCAATTATTTTCAATTATTTTCAATTATATTCAATTATTTTTCAATTATTTTTCAATTATTTTTCAATTATTTTCAATTATTTTCAATTATTTTCAATTAAATTATTATAAATTATTTTCAATTAAATTATTTTCAATTATTTTCAATTAATTTAAATTATTTTCAATTATTTTCAATTATTTTCAATTATTTTTCAATTATTTCTCAAATTTTTTCAATTCGTATTCAATTATTTTTCAAATATTTTTCAATTATTTTTCAATTATTATTCAATGATTTTTCAATTATTGTTCCATTAATTTCCAATTATTGTTCAATTATTTTTCAATTATTATTCAATTATTTCTCAATTATTTTCAATTATTTTCAATTAAATTATTTTCAATTATTTTCATTTAAATTATTTTCAATTAAATTATTTTCAATTATTTTCATTTAATTTCAATTATTTTCAATTATTTTCAATTATTTTCAATTATTTTTCAATTATTTCTCAAATTTTTTCAATTAGTATTCAATTATTTTTCAAATATTTTTCAATTATTTTTCACTTATTATTCAATGATTTTTCAATTATTGTTCCATTAATTTCCAATTATTGTTAAGTTATTTTTCAATTATTATTCAATTATTTTTCAATTATTTTTCACATATTTTTCAATTATTTTTCAATTATTTTTCAATTATTATTCAATGATTTTTCAATTATTGTTCAATTATTTTGCAATTATTGTTCAATTATTTTTCAATTATTATTCAATTATTTTTCAATTATTTTTCACATTTTTTTCAATTATTTTTCAATTATTTTTCAATTTTTTTCTATTTTTTTCAATTATTATTCAATTATTTTTCAATTCTTTTTCACATACTTTTCAATTATTTTTCAATTATTTTTCAATTATTATTCAATGATTTTTCAATTATTGTTCAATTATTTTTCAATTATTGTTCAATTATTTTTCAATTATTATTCAATTATTTTTCAATTATTTTTCACATATTTTTCAATAATTTGCAATTATTTTTCAATTTTTTTCAATTTTTTTCAATTATTATTCAATTATTTTTCAAATATTTTTCAATTATTTTTCAATTATTTTTCAATTATTATTCAATGATTTTTCAATTATTGTTCAATTATTTTTCAATTATTTTTCAATTTTTTTCAGTTATTTTTCAATTATTTTCCAATTATTTTTCAATTATTTTTCAATTATTTTTCAATTATTATTCAATTATTATTCAATTATTATTCAATTATTTTTCAAATATTTTTCAATTATATTTCAATTATATTTCAATTATTGTTCAATTATTATTCAATGATTTTTCAATTATTGTTCAATTATTGTTAAATTATTTTCAATTACTTTTCAATTATTGTTCAATTATTTTTCAAATATTGTTCAATTATTTTTCAAATATTTTAAAATTATTTTTCAATTATTTTTCAATTATTTTTCAATTATTTTTCAATTATTGTTCAATTATTTTTCAATTATTTTTCAATTATTTTCAGTTATTTTTCAATTATTTTCAATTATTTCCAATTATTTTCAATTATTTTCAATTATTTTTCAATTATTTTCAATTATTTTCAATCATTTTCAATCATTTTCAATTATTTTTCAATTATTTTCAATTATTTTTAAATTATTTTCAATTATTTTCAATTATTTTCAATTATTTTCAATTATTTTCAATTATTTTCAATTATTTTCAATTATTTTCAATTATTTTCAATTATATTCAATTATTTTTCAATTATATTTCAATTATTTTTCAATTATTTTCAATTAAATTATTATCAATTATTTTCAATTAAATTATTTTCAATTAAATTATTTTCAATTATTTTCAATTAATTTGAATTATTTTCAATTATTTTCAATTATTTTCAATTATTTTTCAATTATTTCACAAATTTTTTCAATTAGTATTCAATTATTTTTCAAATATTTTTCAATTATTTTTCAATTATTATTCAATGATTTTTCAATTATTGTTCCATTAATTTCCAATTATTGTTAAATTATTTTTCAATTATTATTCAATTATTTTTCAATTATTTTTCACATATTTTTCAATTATTTTTCAATTATTTTTCAATTATTATTCAATGATTTTTCAATTACTGTTCAATTATTTTGCAATTATTGTTCAATTATTTTTCAATTATTATTCAATTATTTTTCAATTATTTTTCACATATTTTTCAATTATTTTTCAATTATTTTTCAATTTTTTTCAATTTTTTTCAATTATTATTCAATTATTTTTCAATTATTTTTCACATATTTTTCAATTATTTTTCAATTATTTTTCAATTATTATTCAATGATTTTTCAATTATTGTTCAATTATTTTTCAATTATTGTTCAATTATTTTTCAATTATTATTCAATTATTTTTCAATTATTTTTCACATATTTTTCAATAATTTGCAATTATTTTTCAATTTTTTTCAATTTTTTTCAATTCTTATTCAATTATTTTTCAAATATTTTTCAATTATTTTTCAATTATTTTTCAATTATTATTCAATGATTTTTCAATTATTGTTCAATTATTTTTCAATTATTTTTCAATTATTTTCAGTTATTTTTCAATTATTTTCCAATTATTTTTCAATTATTTTTCAATTATTTTTCAATTATTATTCAATTATTATTCAATTATTATTCAATTATTTTTCAAATATTTTTCAATTATTTTTCAATTATTATTCAATTATTATTCAATTATTATTCAATTATTTTTCAAATATTTTTCAATTATTTTTCAATTATATTTCAATTATTGTTCAATTATTATTCAATGATTTTTCAATTATTGTTCAATTATTGTTAAATTATTTTCAATTATTTTTCAATTATTGTTCAATTATTTTTCAAATATTGTTCAATTATTTTTCAAATATTTTTAAATTATTTTTCAAATATTTTTCAATTATTTTTCAATTATTTTTCAATTATTTTTCAATTATTTTTCAATCATTTTTCAAATATTTTTCAATTATTTTTCAGTTATTTTTCAATTATTTTCCAATTACTTTTCAATTATTTTTCAATTACTTTTCAATTACTTTTCAATTATTTTCAATTATTTTCAATTATTTTCAATTATTTTCAATTATTTTCAATTATTTTCAATTATTTTCAATTATTTTCAATTATTTTCAATTATTTTTCATTTATTTTCAATCATTTTCAATCATTTTCAATCATTTTCAATTATTTTTCAATTATTTTCAATTATTTTTCAATTATTTTCAATTATTTTCAATTATTTTCAATTATTTTCTATTATTTTCAATTATTTTCAATTATTTTCAATTATTTTCAATTATTTTAAATTATTTTAAATTATTTTCAATTATTTTCAATTATTTTCAATTATTTTCAATTATTTTCAATTATTTTCAACTATTGTTTAAATTATTTTTTTTCAATTATTTTTCAATTTTTTTCAACTATTGTTTCAATTATTTTATTTCAATTTTTTTCACTTATTTTTCAATTATTTTTCAATTATTTTTCAATTTTTTTCAATTTTTTTTTTGAATTATTTTTCAATTATTATTCAATGATTTTTCAATTATCGTTCCATTAATTTCCAATTATTGTTTAATTATTTTTCAATTATTATTCAATTATTTTTCAATTATTTTTCACATATTTTTCAATTATTTTTCAATTATTTTTCAAATATTTTTCAATTATTTTTCAATTATTTTTCAATTATTGTTCAATTATTATTCAATGAATTTTCAATTATTGTTCAATTATTGTTCAATTATTTTAAATTATTTTTCAATTATTGTTCAATTATTTTTCAAATATTTTTCAATTATTTTTCAATTATTTTTCAATTATTTTTCAATCATTTTTCAAATATTTTTCAATTATTTTTCAGTTATTTTTCAATTATTTTCCAATTACTTTTCAATTATTTTTCAATTACTTTTCAATTACTTTTCAATTACTTTTCAATTATTTTCAATTATTTTCAATTATTTTCAATTATTTTCAATTATTTTCAATTATTTTCAATTATTTTCAATTATTTTCAATTATTTTCAATTATTTTCAATTATTTTCAAATATTTTTCAATTATTTTCAATTATTTTCAATTATTTTCAATCAAATTATTTTCAATTACTTCCAATTAAATTATTTTCAATTATTTTCAATTATTTTCAATTATTTTAAATTATTTTCAATTATTTTTCAATTATTTTCAATTATTTATAATTATTTTCAATTATTTTCAATTATTTTCAATTATTTTCAATTATTTTAAATTATTTTCAATTATTTTAAATTATTTTCAATTATTTTTCAATTATTTTAAATTATTTTCAATTATTTTCAATTATTTTCAATTATTTTCAATTATTTTCAATTCTTTTCAATTATTTTCAATTATTTTAAATTATTTCAAATTATTTTCAATTATTTTCAATTATTTTCAATTATTTTCAATTATTTTCCAATTACTTTTAAATTATTTTTCAATTACTTTTCAATTACTTTTCAATTATTTTCAATTATTTATAATTATTTTCAATTATTTTCAATTATTTTTCAATTATTTTTCAATTATTATTCCATGATTTTTCAATTATTGTTCAATTATTTTGCAATTATTGTTCAATTATTTTTCAATTATTATTCAATTATTATTCAATTATTTTTCAAATATTTTTCAATTATTTTTCAATTATATTTCAATTATTGTTCAATTATTATTCAATGATTTTTCAATTATTGTTCAATTATTGTTGAATTATTTTCAATTATTTTTCAATTATTGTTCAATTATTTTTCAATTATTTTTCAATTATTTTTCAATTATTATTCAATTATTTTTCAATTATTTTTCACATATTTTTCAATAATTTGCAATTATTTTTCAATTTTTTTCAATTTTTTTCAATTATTATTCAATTATTTTTCAAATATTTTTCAATTATTTTTCAATTATTTTTCAATAATTATTCAATGATTTTTCAATTATTGTTCAATTATTTTTCAATTATTTTCAGTTATTTTTCAATTATTTTCCAATTATTTTTCAATTATTTTTCAATTATTTTTCAATTATTATTCAATTATTATTCAATTATTATTCAATTATTTTTCAAATATTTTTCAATTATTTTTCAAATATTTTTCAATTATTTTTCAATTATATTTCAATTATTGTTCAATTATTATTCAATGATTTTTCAATTATTGTTCAATTATTGTTCAATTATTTTCAATTATTTTTCAATTATTGTTCAATTATTTTTCAAATATTGTTCAATTATTTTTCAAATATTTTTAAATTATTTTTAAATTATTTTTCAATTATTTTTCATTTATTTTTCAATTATTGTTCAATTATTTTTCTATTATTTTTCAATTATTTTCAGTTATATTTCAATTATTTTCAATTATTTTCAATTATTTTCAATTATTTTCAATTATTTTCAATTATTTTCAATTATTTTCAATTATTTTCAATTATTTTCAATTATTTTCAATTATTTTCAATCATTTTAAATTATTTTCAATTATTTTTCAAATATTGTTCAATTATTGTTCAAATATTTTTAAATTATTTTTCAAATATTTTTCAATTATTTTTCAATTATTTTTCAATTATTTTTCAATTATTTTCAATTATTTTCAATTATTTTCAATTATTTTCAATTATTTTTCAATTATTTTCAATTATTTTTCAATTATTTTCAATAATTTTTAATTATTTTCAATTATTTTCAATTATTTTCAATTATTTTCAATTATTTTAAATTATTTTCAATTATTTTCAATTATTTTTCAATTCTTTTCAATTATTTTCAATTATTTTCAATTATTTTAAATTATTTTCAATTATTTTCAATTATTTTCAATTATTTTCAATTATTTTTCATTATTTTCAATTATTTTCAATTATTTTCAATGAAATTATTTTCAATTATTTCCAATTAAGTTATTTTCAATTATTTTCAATTATTTTCAATTATTTTCAATTATTTTTCAATTTTTTTCAATTTTTTTCAATTATTATTCAATTATTTTTCAATTATTTTTCACATATTTTTCAATTATTTTTCAATTATTTTTCAATTATTATTCAATGATTTTTCAATTATTGTTCAATTATTTTTCAATTATTTTTCAATTATTTTTCAATTATTATTCAATTATTTTTCAATTATTTTTCACATATTTTTCAATAATTTGCAATTATTTTTCAATTTTTTTCAATTTTTTTCAATTATTATTCAATTATTTTTCAAATATTTTTCAATTATTTTTCAATTATTTTTCAATTATTATTCAATGATTTTTCAATTATTGTTCAATTATTTTTCAAATATTTTTCAATTATTTTCAAATATTTTTCAATTATTGTTCAATTATTGTTCAATTATTATTCAATGATTTTTCAATTATTGTTCAATTATTGTTCAATTATTTTCAATTATTTTTCAATTATTGTTCAATTATTATTCAATGATTTTTCAATTATTGTTCAATTATTGTTCAATTATTTTCAATTATTTTTCAATTATTGTTCAATTATTGTTCAATTATTATTCAATGATTTTTCAATTATTGTTCAATTATTTTTCAAATATTTTTCAATTATTTTCAAATATTTTTCAATTATTGTTCAATTATTGTTCAATTATTATTCAATGATTTTTCAATTATTGTTCAATTATTGTTCAATTATTTTCAATTATTTTTCAATTATTGTTCAATTATTTTTCAAATATTGTTCAATTATTTTTCAAATATTTTTAAATTATTTTTAAATTATTTTTCAATTATTTTTCAATTATTGTTCAATTATTTTTCAATTATTTTTCAATTATTTTAAATTATTTTCAATTATTTTCAATTATTTTTCAATTCTTTTCAATTATTTTCAATTATTTTCAATTATTTTAAATTATTTTAAATTATTTTCATTTATTTTCAATTATTTTCAATTATTTTCAATTATTTTCAATTATTTTCAATTAAATTATTTTCAATTATTTCCAATTAAATTATTTCCAATTAAATTATTTTCAATTATTTTCAATTATTTTCAATTATTTTTCATTTATTTTCAATCATTTTCAATCATTTTCAATCATTTTCACTTATTTTTCAATTATTTTCAATTATTTTTCAATTATTTTCAATTATTTTCAATTATTTTCAATTATTTTCTATTATTTTCAATTATTTTCAATTATTTTCAATTATTTTCAATTATTTTCAATTATTTTTCAATTATTTTCAGTTATTTTTCAATTATTTTCCAATTATTTTTCAATTATGTTTCAATTATTTTTCAATTATTATTCAATTATTATTCAATTATTATTCAATTATTTTTCAAATATTTTTCAATTATTTTTCAAATATTTTTCAATTATTTTCAATTATTTTTCAATTATTGTTCAATTATTTTTCAAATATTGTTCAATTATTTTTCAAATATTTTTAAATTATTTTTAAATTATTTTTCAATTATTTTTCAATTATTGTTCAATTATTTTTCAATTATTTTTCAATTATTTTCAGTTATATTTCAATTATTTTCAATTATTATCAATTATTTTCAATTATTTTCAATTATTTTCAATTATTTTCAATTATTTTCAATTATTTTCAATTATTTTCAATCATTTTAAATTATTTTCAATTATTTTTCAATTATTTTCAATTATTTTCAATTATTTTCAATTATTTTCAATTATTTTCAATTAAATTATTTTCAATTATTTCCAATTAAATTATTATCAATTATTTTCAATTATTTTCAATTATTTTCAATTATTTTCAATTATTTTCAATTATTTTCACTTATTTTTCAATTATTTTCAATTATTTTCAATCATTTTCAATCATTTTCAATTATTTTTCAATTATTTTCAATTATTTTTCAATTATTTTCAATAATTTTTAATTATTTTCAATTATTTTCAATTATTTTCAATTATTTTTCAATTATTTTAAATTATTTTCAATTATTTTCAATTATTTTTCAATTATTTTCAATTATTTTCAATTATTTTCAATTATTTTCAATTAAATTATTTTCAATTATTTCCAATTAAATTATTATCAATTATTTTCAATTATTTTCAATTATTTTCAATTATTTTCAATTATTTTCAATTATTTTCAATTATTTTCAATTATTTTCAATTATTTTCAATTATTTTCAATTATTTTCAATTATTTTCAATTATTTTCAATTATTTTCAATTATTTTCAATTATTTTAAATTATTTTCAATTATTTTTCAATTATTTTAAATTATTTTCAATTATTTTCAATTATTGTTCAATTATTTTTCAATTATTTTTCAATTATTTTCAGTTATTTTTCAATTATTTTCCAATTATTTTTCAATTATTTTTCAATTATTTTTCAATTATTATTCAATTATTATTCAATTATTATTCAATTATTTTTCAAATATTTTTCAATTATTTTTCAATTATATTTCAATTATTGTTCAATTATTATTCAATGATTTTTCAATTATTGTTCAAATATTGTTAAATTATTTTCAATTATTTTTCAACTATTGTTCAATTATTTTTCAAATATTGTTCAATTATTTTTCAAATATTTTTAAATTATTTTTCAATTATTTTTCAATTATTTTTCAATTATTTTTCAATTATTGTTCAATTATTTTTCAATTATTTTTCAATTATTTTCAGTTATTTTTCAATTATTTTTCAATTATTATTCAATTATTATTCAATTATTATTCAATTATTTTTCAAATATTTTTCAATTATTTTTCAATTATATTTCAATTATTGTTCAATTATTATTCAATGATTTTTCAATTATTGTTCAATTATTGTTAAATTATTTTCAATTATTTTTCAATTATTGTTCAATTATTTTTCAAATATTGTTCAATTATTTTTCAAATATTTTTAAATTATTTTTCAAATATTTTTCAATTATTTTTCAATTATTTTTCAATTATTTTTCAATTATTTTTCAATCATTTTTCAAATATTTTTCAATTATTTTTCAGTTATTTTTCAATTATTTTCCAATTACTTTTCAATTATTTTTCAATTACTTTTCAATTACTTTTCAATTATTTTCAATTATTTTCAATTATTTTCAATTATTTTCAATTATTTTCAATTATTTTCAATTATTTTCAATTATTTTCAATTATTTTCAATTATTTTCAATTATTTTCAATTATTTTTCAATTATTTTCAATTATTTTCAATTATTTTCAATTAAATTATTTTCAATTACTACCAATTAAATTATTTTCAATTATTTTCAATTATTTTCAATTATTTTAAATTATTTTTCAATTATTTTCAATTATTTATAATTATTTTCAATTATTTTCAATTATTTTCAATTATTTTCAATTATTTTCAATTATTTTAAATTATTTTCAATTATTTTAAATTATTTTCAATTATTTTTCAATTATTTTAAATTATTTTCAATTATTTTCAATTATTTTCAATTCTTTTCAATTATTTTCAATTATTTTCAATTATTTTCAATTATTTTCAATTATTTTCAATTATTTTCAATTATTTTCAATTATTTTCAATTATTTTCCAATTACTTTTAAATTATTTTCCAATTATATTTCAATTATTGTTCAATTATTATTCAATGATTTTTCAATTATTGTTCAATTATTGTTGAATTATTTTCAATTATTTTTCAATTATTGTTCAATTATTTTTCAATTATTTTTCAATTATTTTTCAATTATTATTCAATTATTTTTCAATTATTTTTCACATATTTTTCAATAATTTGCCATTATTTTTCAATTTTTTTCAATTATTTTCAATTATTATTCAATTATTTTTCAAATATTTTTCAATTATTTTTCAATTATTTTTCAATTATTATTCAATGATTTTTCAATTATTGTTCAATTATTTTTCACATATTTTTCAGTTATTTTTCAATTATTTTCCAATTATTTTTCAATTATTTTTCAATTATTTTTCAATTATTATTCAATTATTATTCAATTATTATTCAATTATTTTTCAAATATTTTTCAATTATTTTTCAAATATTTTTCAATTATTTTTCAATTATATTTCAATTATTGTTCAATTATTATTCAATGATTTTTCAATTATTGTTCAATTATTGTTTAATTATTTTGAATTATTTTTCAATTATTGTTCAATTATTTTTCAAATATTGTTCAATTATTTTTCAAATATTTTTAAGTTATTTTTAAATTATTTTTCAATTATTTTTCATTTATTTTTCAATTATTGTTCAATTATTTTTCAATTATTTTTCAATTATTTTCAGTTATATTTCAATTATTTTCAATTATTTTCAATTATTTTCAATTATTTTCAATTATTTTCAATTATTTTCAATTATTTTCAATTATTTTCAATTATTTTCAATTATTTTCAATTATTTTCAATCATTTTAAATTATTTTCAATTATTTTTCAAATATTGTTCAATTATTTTTCAAATATTTTTAAATTATTTTTCAAATATTTTTCAATTATTTTTCAATTATTTTTCAATTATTTTTCAATTATTTTCAATTATTTTCAATTATTTTCAATTATTTTCAATTATTTTTCAATTATTTTCAATTATTTTTCAATTATTTTCAATAATTTTTAATTATTTTCAATTATTTTCAATTATTTTCAATTATTTTCAGTTATTTTTCAATTATTTTAAATTATTTTCAATTATTTTCAATTATTTTTCAATTCTTTTCAATTATTTTCAATTATTTTCAATTATTTTAAATTATTTTAAATTATTTTCAATAATTTTCAATTATTTTCAATTATTTTTCATTATTTTCAATTATTTTCAATTATTTTCAATTAAATTATTTTCAATTATTTCCAATTAAATTATTTTCAATTATTTTCAATTATTTTCAATTATTTTCAATTATTTTCAATTATTTTTCATTTATTTTCAATCATTTTCAATCATTTTCAATCATTCTCAATCATTTTCAATTATTTTTCAATTATTTTCAATTATTTTTCAATTATTTTCAATTATTTTCAATTATTTTAAATTATTTTCTATTATTTTCAATTATTTTAAATTATTTTCAATTATTTTCAATTATTTTAAATTATTTTAAATTATTTTCAATTATTTTAAATTATTTTCAATTATTTTCAATTATTTTCAATTATTTTCAATTATTTTCAATTATTTTCAACTATTGTTTAAATTATTTTTTTTCAATTATTTTTCAATTTTTTTCAACTATTGTTTCAATTATTTTATTTCAATTTTTTTCACTTATTTTTCAATTATTTTTCAATTATTTTTCAATTTTTTTCAATTATTTTTTTCAATTATTTTTCAATTATTATTCAATGATTTTTCAATTATCGTTCCATTAATTTCCAATTATTGTTTAATTATTTTTCAATTATTATTCAATTATTTTTCAATTATTTTTCACATATTTTTCAATTATTTTTCAATTATTTTTCAAATATTTTTCAATTATTTTTCAATTATTTTTCAATTATTGTTCAATTATTATTCAATGAATTTTCAATTATTGTTCAATTATTGTTCAATTATTTTAAATTATTTTTCAATTATTGTTCAATTATTTTTCAAATATTTTTCAATTATTTTTCAATTATTTTTCAATTATTTTTCAATCATTTTTCAAATATTTTTCAATTATTTTTCAGTTATTTTTCAATTATTTTCCAATTACTTTTCAATTATTTTTCAATTACTTTTCAATTACTTTTCAATTACTTTTCAATTATTTTCAATTATTTTCAATTATTTTCAATTATTTTCAATTATTTTCAATTATTTTCAATTATTTTCAATTATTTTCAATTATTTTCAATTATTTTCAATTATTTTCAATTATTTTCAAATATTTTTCAATTATTTTCAATTATTTTCAATTATTTTCAATTAAATTATTTTCAATTACTTCCAATTAAATTATTTTCAATTATTTTCAATTATTTTCAATTATTTTAAATTATTTTCAATTATTTTTCAATTATTTTCAATTATTTATAATTATTTTCAATTATTTTCAATTATTTTCAATTATTTTCAATTATTTTCAATTATTTTCAATTATTTTAAATTATTTTCAATTATTTTAAATTATTTTCAATTATTTTTCAATTATTTTAAATTATTTTCAATTATTTTCAATTATTTTCAATTATTTTCAATTATTTTCAATTCTTTTCAATTATTTTCAATTATTTTAAATTATTTCAAATTATTTTCAATTATTTTCAATTATTTTCAATTATTTTCAATTATTTTCCAATTACTTTTAAATTATTTTTCAATTACTTTTCAATTACTTTTCAATTATTTTCAATTATTTATAATTATTTTCAATTATTTTCAATTATTTTTCAATTATTTTTCAATTATTATTCCATGATTTTTCAATTATTGTTCAATTATTTTGCAATTATTGTTCAATTATTTTTCAATTATTATTCAATTATTATTCAATTATTTTTCAAATATTTTTCAATTATTTTTCAATTATATTTCAATTATTGTTCAATTATTATTCAATGATTTTTCAATTATTGTTCAATTATTGTTGAATTATTTTCAATTATTTTTCAATTATTGTTCAATTATTTTTCAATTATTTTTCAATTATTTTTCAATTATTATTCAATTATTTTTCAATTATTTTTCACATATTTTTCAATAATTTGCAATTATTTTTCAATTTTTTTCAATTTTTTTCAATTATTATTCAATTATTTTTCAAATATTTTTCAATTATTTTTCAATTATTTTTCAATAATTATTCAATGATTTTTCAATTATTGTTCAATTATTTTTCAATTATTTTCAGTTATTTTTCAATTATTTTCCAATTATTTTTCAATTATTTTTCAATTATTTTTCAATTATTATTCAATTATTATTCAATTATTATTCAATTATTTTTCAAATATTTTTCAATTATTTTTCAAATATTTTTCAATTATTTTTCAATTATATTTCAATTATTGTTCAATTATTATTCAATGATTTTTCAATTATTGTTCAATTATTGTTCAATTATTTTCAATTATTTTTCAATTATTGTTCAATTATTTTTCAAATATTGTTCAATTATTTTTCAAATATTTTAAAATTATTTTTAAATTATTTTTCAATTATTTTTCATTTATTTTTCAATTATTGTTCAATTATTTTTCTATTATTTTTCAATTATTTTCAGTTATATTTCAATTATTTTCAATTATTTTCAATTATTTTCAATTATTTTCAATTATTTTCAATTATTTTCAATTATTTTCAATTATTTTCAATTATTTTCAATTATTTTCAATTATTTTCAATCATTTTAAATTATTTTCAATTATTTTTCAAATATTGTTCAATTATTGTTCAAATATTTTTAAATTATTTTTCAAATATTTTTCAATTATTTTTCAATTATTTTTCAATTATTTTTCAATTATTTTCAATTATTTTCAATTATTTTCAATTATTTTCAATTATTTTTCAATTATTTTCAATTATTTTTCAATTATTTTCAATAATTTTTAATTATTTTCAATTATTTTCAATTATTTTCAATTATTTTCAATTATTTTTCAATTATTTTAAATTATTTTCAATTATTTTCAATTATTTTTCAATTCTTTTCAATTATTTTCAATTATTTTCAATTATTTTAAATTATTTTCAATTATTTTCAATTATTTTCAATTATTTTCAATTATTTTTCATTATTTTCAATTATTTTCAATTATTTTCAATGAAATT
Source organism: Andrena bucephala (assembly GCA_947577245.1). Classification (NCBI taxonomy): domain Eukaryota; kingdom Metazoa; phylum Arthropoda; class Insecta; order Hymenoptera; family Andrenidae; genus Andrena; species Andrena bucephala. Next base: position 30,301,664 of record OX387716.1, on the reverse strand, counting down.
ATTTTCAATTATTTCCAATTAAATTATTTTCAATTATTTTCAATTATTTTCAATTATTTTCAATTATTTTTCAATTTTTTTCAATTTTTTTCAATTATTATTCAATTATTTTTCAATTATTTTTCACATATTTTTCAATTATTTTTCAATTATTTTTCAATTATTATTCAATGATTTTTCAATTATTGTTCAATTATTTTTCAATTATTTTTCAATTATTTTTCAATTATTATTCAATTATTTTTCAATTATTTTTCACATATTTTTCAATAATTTGCAATTATTTTTCAATTTTTTTCAATTTTTTTCAATTATTATTCAATTATTTTTCAAATATTTTTCAATTATTTTTCAATTATTTTTCAATTATTATTCAATGATTTTTCAATTATTGTTCAATTATTTTTCAATTATTTTCAGTTATTTTTCAATTATTTTCCAATTATTTTTCAATTATTTTTCAATTATTTTTCAATTATTATTCAATTATTATTCAATTATTATTCAATTATTTTTCAAATATTTTTCAATTATTTTTCAATTATATTTCAATTATTGTTCAATTATTATTCAATGATTTTTCAATTATTGTTCAATTATTGTTCAATTATTTTCAATTATTTTTCAATTATTATTCAATTATTATTCAATTATTATTCAATTATTTTTCAAATATTTTTCAATTATTTTCAAATATTTTTCAATTATTGTTCAATTATTGTTCAATTATTATTCAATGATTTTTCAATTATTGTTCAATGATTGTTCAATTATTTTCAATTATTTTTCAATTATTGTTCAATTATTTTTCAAATATTGTTCAATTATTTTTCAAATATTTTTAAATTATTTTTAAATTATTTTTCAATTATTTTTCAATTATTGTTCAATTATTTTTCAATTATTTTTCAATTATTTTAAATTATTTTCAATTATTTTCAATTATTTTTCAATTCTTTTCAATTATTTTCAATTATTTTCAATTATTTTAAATTATTTTCAATTATTTTCATTTATTTTCAATTATTTTCAATTATTTTCAATTATTTTCAATTATTTTCAATTAAATTATTTTCAATTATTTCCAATTAAATTATTTCCAATTAAATTATTTTCAATTATTTTCAATTATTTTTCATTTATTTTCAATCATTTTCAATCATTTTCAATCATTTTCACTTATTTTTCATTTATTTTCAATTATTTTTCAATTATTTTCAATTATTTTCAATTATTTTCAATTATTTTCTATTATTTTCAATTATTTTCAATTATTTTCAATTATTTTCAATTATTTTCAATTATTTTTCAATTATTTTCAGTTATTTTTCAATTATTTTCCAATTATTTTTCAATTATGTTTCAATTATTTTTCAATTATTATTCAATTATTATTCAATTATTATTCAATTATTTTTCAAATATTTTTCAATTATTTTTCAAATATTTTTCAATTATTTTCAATTATTTTTCAATTATTGTTCAATTATTTTTCAAATATTGTTCAATTATTTTTCAAATATTTTTAAATTATTTTTAAATTATTTTTCAATTATTTTTCAATTATTGTTCAATTATTTTTCAATTATTTTTCAATTATTTTCAGTTATATTTCAATTATTTTCAATTATTATCAATTATTTTCAATTATTTTCAATTATTTTCAATTATTTTCAATTATTTTCAATTATTTTCAATCATTTTCAATTATTTTCAATTATTTTTCAATTATTTTCAATTATTTTCAATTATTTTCAATTATTTTCAATTATTTTCAATTATTTTCAATTAAATTATTTTCAATTATTTCCAATTAAATTATTATCAATTATTTTCAATTATTTTCAATTATTTTCAATTATTTTCAATTATTTTCACTTATTTTTCAATTATTTTCAATTATTTTCAATCATTTTCAATCATTTTCAATTATTTTTCAATTATTTTCAATTATTTTTCAATTATTTTCAATAATTTTTAATTATTTTCAATTATTTTCAATTATTTTTCAATTATTTTAAATTATTTTCAATTATTTTCAATTATTTTTCAATTCTTTTCAATTATTTTCAATTATTTTCAATTATTTTAAATTATTTTCAATTATTTTCATTTATTTTCAATTATTTTCAATTATTTTCAATTATTTTCAATTAAATTATTTCCAATTAAATTATTTTCAATTATTTTCAATTATTTTCAATTATTTTTCATTTATTTTCAATCATTTTCAATCATTTTCAATCATTTTCAATCATTTTCAATTATTTTTCAATTATTTTCAATTATTTTTCAATTATTTTCAATTATTTTCAATTATTTTCAATTATTTTCTATTATTTTCAATTATTTTCAATTATTTTCAATTATTTTCAATTATTTTCAATTATTTTCAATTATTTTCAATTATTTTCAATTATTTTCAATTATTTTAAATTATTTTCAATTATTTTTCAATTATTTTAAATTATTTTCAATTATTTTCAATTATTTTTCAATTCTTTTCAATTATTTTCAATTATTTTCAATTATTTTCAATTATTTTCAATTATTTTTCATTTATTTTCAATCATTTTCAATCATTTTCAATCATTTTCAATTATTTTTCAATTATTTTCAATTATTTTTCAATTATTTTCAATTATTTTCTATTATTTTCAATTATTTTCAATTATTTTCAATTATTTTCAATTATTTTCAATTATTTTCAATTATTTTCAATTATTTTCAATTATTTTCAATTATTTTCAATTATTTTCAATTATTTTCAACTATTGTTTATATTATTTTTTTCAATTATTTTTCCATTTTTTTCAACTATTGTTTCAATTATTTTATTTCAATTTTTTTCACTTATTTTTCAATTATTTTTCAATTTTTTTCAATTGTTTTTTTCAATTATTTTTCAATTATTATTCAATGATTTTTAAATTATTGTTCAATTCTCTTTCAATTATTTTTCAATTATTTTTCAATTATTTTTCAATTATTTTTCAATTATTATTCAATTAATTTTCAACTATTTTTCAATTATTTTTCAATTATTATTCAATGATTTCTCAATTATTGTTCCAATAATTTCCAATTATTGTTTAATTATTTTTCAATTATTATTCAATTATTTTTCAATTATTTTTCACATATTTTTCAATTATTTTTCAATTATTTTCAGTTATTTTTCAATTATTTTCCAATTATTTTTCAATTATTTTTCAATTATTTTTCAATTATTTTTCAATTATTATTCAATGATTTTTCAATTATTGTTCAATTATTTTTCAATTCTTTTCAATTATTTTCAATTATTTTCAATTATTTATCAATTATTTTCAATTATTTTCAATTATTTTCTATTATTTTCAATTATTTTCAATTATTTTCAATTATTTTCAATTATTTATAATTATTTTCAATTATTTTCAATTATTTTCAATTATTTTCAATTATTTTCAATTATTTTAAATTATTTTCAATTATTTTAAATTATTTTCAATTATTTTAAATTATTTTCAATTATTTTTCAATTATTTTAACTTATTTTCAATTATTTTCAATTATTTTCAATTATTTTCAATTCTTTTCAATTATTTTCAATTATTTTAAATTATTTTCAATTATTTTCAATTATTTTCAATTATTTTCAATTATTTTCCAATTACTTTTAAATTATTTTTCAATTACTTTTCAATTACTTTTCAATTATTTTCAATTATTTATAATTATTTTCAATTATTTTCAATTATTTTTCAATTATTTTTCAATTATTATTCAATGATTTTTCAATTATTGTTCAATTATTTTGCAATTATTGTTCAATTATTTTTCAATTATTATTCAATTATTTTTCAATTATTTTTCACATATTTTTCAATTATTTTTCAATTATTTTTCAATTTTTTTCAATTTTTTTCAATGATTTTTCAATTATTGTTCAATTATTGTTGAATTATTTTCAATTATTTTTCAATTATTGTTCAATTATTTTTCAATTATTTTTCAATTATTTTTCAATTATTATTCAATTATTTTTCAATTATTTTTCACATATTTTTCAATAATTTGCAATTATTTTTCAATTTTTTTCAATTTTTTTCAATTATTATTCAATTATTTTTCAAATATTTTTCAATTATTTTTCAATTATTTTTCAATAATTATTCAATGATTTTTCAATTATTGTTCAATTATTTTTCAATTATTTTCAGTTATTTTTCAATTATTTTCCAATTATTTTTCAATTATTTTTCAATTATTTTTCAATTATTATTCAATTATTATTCAATTATTATTCAATTATTTTTCAAATATTTTTCAATTATTTTTCAAATATTTTTCAATTATTTTTCAATTATATTTCAATTATTGTTCAATTATTATTCAATGATTTTTCAATTATTGTTCAATTATTGTTCAATTATTTTCAATTATTTTTCAATTATTGTTCAATTATTTTTCAAATATTGTTCAATTATTTTTCAAATATTTTTAAATTATTTTTAAATTATTTTTCAATTATTTTTCATTTATTTTTCAATTATTGTTCAATTATTTTTCTATTATTTTTCAATTATTTTCAGTTATATTTCAATTATTTTCAATTATTTTCAATTATTTTCAATTATTTTCAATTATTTTCAATTATTTTCAATTATTTTCAATTATTTTCAATTATTTTCAATTATTTTCAATTATTTTCAATCATTTTAAATTATTTTCAATTATTTTTCAAATATTGTTCAATTATTGTTCAAATATTTTTAAATTATTTTTCAAATATTTTTCAATTATTTTTCAATTATTTTTCAATTATTTTTCAATTATTTTCAATTATTTTCAATTATTTTCAATTATTTTCAATTATTTTTCAATTATTTTCAATTATTTTTCAATTATTTTCAATAATTTTTAATTATTTTCAATTATTTTCAATTATTTTCAATTATTTTCAATTATTTTTCAATTATTTTAAATTATTTTCAATTATTTTCAATTATTTTTCAATTCTTTTCAATTATTTTCAATTATTTTCAATTATTTTAAATTATTTTCAATTATTTTCAATTATTTTCAATTATTTTCAATTATTTTTCATTATTTTCAATTATTTTCAATTATTTTCAATGAAATTATTTTCAATTATTTTCAATTATTTTCAATTATTTTCAATTATTTTTCAATTTTTTTCAATTTTTTTCAATTATTATTCAATTATTTTTCAATTATTTTTCACATATTTTTCAATTATTTTTCAATTATTTTTCAATTATTATTCAATGATTTTTCAATTATTGTTCAATTATTTTTCAATTATTTTTCAATTATTTTTCAATTATTATTCAATTATTTTTCAATTATTTTTCACATATTTTTCAATAATTTGCAATTATTTTTCAATTTTTTTCAATTTTTTTCAATTATTATTCAATTATTTTTCAAATATTTTTCAATTATTTTTCAATTATTTTTCAATTATTATTCAATGATTTTTCAATTATTGTTCAATTATTTTTCAATTATTTTCAGTTATTTTTCAATTATTTTCCAATTATTTTTCAATTATTTTTCAATTATTTTTCAATTATTATTCAATTATTATTCAATTATTATTCAATTATTTTTCAAATATTTTTCAATTATTTTTCAATTATATTTCAATTATTGTTCAATTATTATTCAATGATTTTTCAATTATTGTTCAATTATTGTTCAATTATTTTCAATTATTTTTCAATTATTATTCAATTATTATTCAATTATTATTCAATTATTTTTCAAATATTTTTCAATTATTTTCAAATATTTTTCAATTATTGTTCAATTATTGTTCAATTATTATTCAATGATTTTTCAATTATTGTTCAATTATTGTTCAATTATTTTCAATTATTTTTCAATTATTGTTCAATTATTTTTCAAATATTGTTCAATTATTTTTCAAATATTTTTAAATTATTTTTAAATTATTTTTAAATTATTTTTCAATTATTGTTCAATTATTTTTCAATTATTTTTCAATTATTTTAAATTATTTTCAATTATTTTCAATTATTTTTCAATTCTTTTCAATTATTTTCAATTATTTTCAATTATTTTAAATTATTTTCAATTATTTTCAATTATTTTCAATTATTTTCAATTATTTTCAATTAAATTATTTTCAATTATTTCCAATTAAATTATTTCCAATTAAATTATTTTCAATTATTTTCAATTATTTTTCATTTATTTTCAATCATTTTCAATCATTTTCAATCATTTTCACTTATTTTTCAATTATTTTCAATTATTTTTCAATTATTTTCAATTATTTTCAATTATTTTCAATTATTTTCTATTATTTTCAATTATTTTCAATTATTTTCAATTATTTTCAATTATTTTCAATTATTTTTCAATTATTTTCAGTTATTTTTCAATTATTTTCCAATTATTTTTCAATTATGTTTCAATTATTTTTCAATTATTATTCAATTATTATTCAATTATTATTCAATTATTTTTCAAATATTTTTCAATTATTTTTCAAATATTTTTCAATTATTTTCAATTATTTTTCAATTATTGTTCAATTATTTTTCAAATATTGTTCAATTATTTTTCAAATATTTTTAAATTATTTTTAAATTATTTTTCAATTATTTTTCAATTATTGTTCAATTATTTTTCAATTATTTTTCAATTATTTTCAGTTATATTTCAATTATTTTCAATTATTATCAATTATTTTCAATTATTTTCAATTATTTTCAATTATTTTCAATTATTTTCAATTATTTTCAATCATTTTAAATTATTTTCAATTATTTTTCAATTATTTTCAATTATTTTCAATTATTTTCAATTATTTTCAATTATTTTCAATTAAATTATTTTCAATTATTTCCAATTAAATTATTATCAATTATTTTCAATTATTTTCAATTATTTTCAATTATTTTCAATTATTTTCACTTATTTTTCAATTATTTTCAATTATTTTCAATCATTTTCAATCATTTTCAATTATTTTTCAATTATTTTCAATTATTTTTCAATTATTTTCAATAATTTTTAATTATTTTCAATTATTTTCAATTATTTTTCAATTATTTTAAATTATTTTCAATTATTTTCAATTATTTTTCAATTCTTTTCCATTATTTTCAATTATTTTAAATTATTTTAAATTATTTTCAATTATTTTCATTTATTTTCAATTATTTTCAATTATTTTCAATTATTTTCAATTAAATTATTTCCAATTAAATTATTTTCAATTATTTTCAATTATTTTCAATTATTTTTCATTTATTTTCAATCATTTTCAATCATTTTCAATCATTTTCAATCATTTTCAATTATTTTTCAATTATTTTCAATTATTTTTCAATTATTTTCAATTATTTTCAATTATTTTCAATTATTTTCTATTATTTTCAATTATTTTCAATTATTTTCAATTATTTTCAATTATTTTCAATTATTTTCAATTATTTTCAATTATTTTCAATTATTTTCAATTATTTTAAATTATTTTCAATTATTTTTCAATTATTTTCAATTATTTTCAATTATTTTCAATTATTTTTCAATTCTTTTCAATTATTTTCAATTATTTTCAATTATTTTCAATTATTTTCAATTATTTTTCATTTATTTTCAATCATTTTCAATCATTTTCAATCATTTTCAATTATTTTTCAATTATTTTCAATTATTTTTCAATTATTTTCAATTATTTTCTATTATTTTCAATTATTTTCAATTATTTTCAATTATTTTCAATTATTTTCAATTATTTTCAATTATTTTCAATTATTTTCAATTATTTTCAATTATTTTCAATTATTTTCAATTATTTTCAACTATTGTTTATATTATTTTTTTCAATTATTTTTCCATTTTTTTCAACTATTGTTTCAATTATTTTATTTCAATTTTTTTCACTTATTTTTCAATTATTTTTCAATTTTTTTCAATTGTTTTTTTCAATTATTTTTCAATTATTATTCAATGATTTTTAAATTATTGTTCAATTCTCTTTCAATTATTTTTCAATTATTTTTCAATTATTTTTCAATTATTTTTCAATTATTATTCAATTAATTTTCAACTATTTTTCAATTATTTTTCAATTATTATTCAATGATTTCTCAATTATTGTTCCAATAATTTCCAATTATTGTTTAATTATTTTTCAATTATTATTCAATTATTTTTCAATTATTTTTCACATATTTTTCAATTATTTTTCAATTATTTTCAGTTATTTTTCAATTATTTTCCAATTATTTTTCAATTATTTTTCAATTATTTTTCAATTATTTTTCAATTATTATTCAATGATTTTTCAATTATTGTTCAATTATTTTTCAATTCTTTTCAATTATTTTCAATTATTTTCAATTATTTATCAATTATTTTCAATTATTTTCAATTATTTTCTATTATTTTCAATTATTTTCAATTATTTTCAATTATTTTCAATTATTTATAATTATTTTCAATTATTTTCAATTATTTTCAATTATTTTCAATTATTTTCAATTATTTTAAATTATTTTCAATTATTTTAAATTATTTTCAATTATTTTTCAATTATTTTAACTTATTTTCAATTATTTTCAATTATTTTCAATTATTTTCAATTCTTTTCAATTATTTTCAATTATTTTAAATTATTTTCAATTATTTTCAATTATTTTCAATTATTTTCAATTATTTTCCAATTACTTTTAAATTATTTTTCAATTACTTTTCAATTACTTTTCAATTATTTTCAATTATTTATAATTATTTTCAATTATTTTCAATTATTTTTCAATTATTTTTCAATTATTATTCAATGATTTTTCAATTATTGTTCAATTATTTTGCAATTATTGTTCAATTATTTTTCAATTATTATTCAATTATTTTTCAATTATTTTTCACATATTTTTCAATTATTTTTCAATTATTTTTCAATTTTTTTCAATTTTTTTCAATTATTATTCAATTATTTTTCAATTATTTTTCACATATTTTTCAATTATTTTTCAATTATTTTTCAATTATTATTCAATGATTTTTCAATTATTGTTCTATTATTTTTCAATTATTTTTCAATTATTTTTCAATTATTATTCAATTATTTTTCAATTATTTTTCACATATTTTTCAATAATTTGCAATTATTTTTCAATTTTTTTCAATTTTTTTCAATTATTATTCAATTATTTTTCAAATATTTTTCAATTATTTTTCAATTATTTTTCAATTATTATTCAATGATTTTTCAATTATTGTTCAATTATTTTTCAATTATTTTCAGTTATTTTTCAATTATTTTCCAATTATTTTTCAATTATTTTTCAATTATTTTTCAATTATTATTCAATTATTATTCAATTATTATTCAATTATTTTTCAAATATTTTTCAATTATTTTTCAATTATATTTCAATTATTGTTCAATTATTATTCAATGATTTTTCAATTATTGTTCAATTATTGTTCAATTATTTTCAATTATTTTTCAATTATTATTCAATTATTATTCAATTATTATTCAATTATTTTTCAAATATTTTTCAATTATTTTTCAATTATATTTCAATTATTGATCAATTATTATTCAATGATTTTTCAATTATTGTTCAATTATTGTTGAATAATTTTCAATTATTTTTCAATTATTGTTCAATTATTTTTCAATTATTTTTCAATTATTTTTCAATTATTATTCAATTATTTTTCAATTATTTTTCACATATTTTTCAATAATTTGCAATTATTTTTCAATTTTTTTCAATTTTTTTCTATTATTATTCAATTATTTTTCAAATATTTTTCAATTATTTTTCAATTATTTTTCAATTATTATTCAATGATTTTTCAATTATTGTTCAATTATTTTTCAATTATTTTCAGTTATTTTTCAATTATTTTCCCATTATTTTTCAATTATTTTTCAATTATTTTTCAATTATTATTCAATGATTTTTCAATTATTGTTCAATTATTTTTCAATTATTTTCAGTTATTTTTCAATTATTTTCCCATTATTTTTCAATTATTTTTCAATTATTTTTCAATTATTATTCAATTATTATTCAATTATTATTCAATTATTTTTCAAATATTTTTCAATTATCTTTCAAATATTTTTCAATTATTTTTCAAATATTTTTCAATTATTTTTCAATTATATTTCAATTATTGTTCAATTATTATTCAATGATTTTTCAATTATTGTTCAATTATTGTTCAATTATTTTCAATTATTTTTCAATTATTGTTCAATTATTTTTCAAATATTGTTCAATTATTTTTCAAATATTTTTAAATTATTTTTAAATTATTTTTCAATGATTTTTCATTTATTTTTCAATTATTGTTCAATTATTTTTCAATTATTTTTCAATTATTTTCAGTTATATTTCAATTATTTTCAATTATTTTAAATTATTTTCAATTATTTTCAATTATTTTTCAATTCTTTTCAATTATTTTCAATTATTTTCAATTATTTTAAATTATTTTCAATTATTTTCAATTATTTTCAATTATTTTCAATTATTTTCAATTATTTTCAATTAAATTATTTTCAATTATTTCCAATTAAATTATTTCCAATTAAATTATTTTCAATTATTTTCAATTATTTTCAATTATTTTTCATTTATTTTCAATCATTTTCAATCATTTTCAATCATTTTCACTTATTTTTCAATTATTTTCAATTATTTTTCAATTATTTTCAATTATTTTCAATTATTTTCAATTATTTTCTATTATTTTCAATTATTTTCAATTATTTTCAATTATTTTCAATTATTTTCAATTATTTTCAATTATTTTCAATTATTTTCAATTATTTTCAATTATTTTCAACTATTGTTTAAATTATTTTGTTTCAATTATTTTTCAATTTTTTTCAACTATTGTTTCAATTATTTTATTTAAATTTTTTTCACTTATTTTTCAATTATGTTTCAATTATTTTTCAATTTTTTTCAATTATTTTTTATATTATTTTTCAATTATTATTCAATGATTTTTAAATTATTGTTCAATTCTCTTTCAATTATTTTTCAATTATTATTCAATTATTATTCAATTATTATTCAATTATTTTTCAAATATTTTTCAATTATTTTTCAATTATATTTCAATTATTGTTCAATTATTATTCAATGATTTTTCAATTATTGTTCAATTATTGTTGAATTATTTTCCATTATTTTTCAATTATTGTTCAATTATTTTTCAAATAGTGTTCAATTATTTTTCAAATATTTTTAAATTATTTTTCAAATATTTTTCAATTATTTTTCAATTATTTTTCAATTATTTTTCAATTATTTTTCAATTATTTTTCAATTATTTTCAATTATTTTCAATTATTTTCAATTATTTTCAATTATTTTCAACTATTGTTTAAATTATTTTGTTTCAATTATTTTTCAATTTTTTTCAACTATTGTTTCAATTATTTTATTTCAATTTTTTTCACTTATTTTTCAATTATTTTTCAATTATTTTTCAATTATTATTCAATGATTTTTCAATTATTGTTCAATTATTTTTCAATTATTTTTCAATTATTTTTCAATTATTATTCAATTATTTTTCAATTATTTTTCACATATTTTTCAATAATTTGCAATTATTTTTCAATTTTTTTCAATTTTTTTCAATTATTATTCAATTATTTTTCAAATATTTTTCAATTATTTTTCAATTATTTTTCAATTATTATTCAATGATTTTTCAATTATTGTTCAATTATTTTTCAATTATTTTCAGTTATTTTTCAATTATTTTCCAATTATTTTTCAATTATTTTTCAATTATTTTTCAATTATTATTCAATTATTATTCAATTATTATTCAATTATTTTTCAAATATTTTTCAATTATTTTTCAATTATATTTCAATTATTGTTCAATTATTATTCAATGATTTTTCAATTATTGTTCAATTATTGTTCAATTATTTTCAATTATTTTTCAATTATTATTCAATTATTATTCAATTATTATTCAATTATTTTTCAAATATTTTTCAATTATTTTCAAATATTTTTCAATTATTGTTCAATTATTGTTCAATTATTATTCAATGATTTTTCAATTATTGTTCAATTATTGTTCAATTATTTTCAATTATTTTTCAATTATTGTTCAATTATTTTTCAAATATTGTTCAATTATTTTTCAAATATTTTTAAATTATTTTTAAATTATTTTTCAATTATTTTTCAATTATTGTTCAATTATTTTTCAATTATTTTTCAATTATTTTAAATTATTTTCAATTATTTTCAATTATTTTTCAATTCTTTTCAATTATTTTCAATTATTTTCAATTATTTTAAATTATTTTCAATTATTTTCATTTATTTTCAATTATTTTCAATTATTTTCAATTATTTTCAATTATTTTCAATTAAATTATTTTCAATTATTTCCAATTAAATTATTTCCAATTATATTATTTTCAATTATTTTCAATTATTTTTCATTTATTTTCAATCATTTTCAATCATTTTCAATCATTTTCACTTATTTTTCAATTATTTTCAATTATTTTTCAATTATTTTCAATTATTTTCAATTATTTTCAATTATTTTCTATTATTTTCAATTATTTTCAATTATTTTCAATTATTTTCAATTATTTTCAATTATTTTTCAATTATTTTCAGTTATTTTTCAATTATTTTCCAATTATTTTTCAATTATGTTTCAATTATTTTTCAATTATTATTCAATTATTATTCAATTATTATTCAATTATTTTTCAAATATTTTTCAATTATTTTTCAAATATTTTTCAATTATTTTCAATTATTTTTCAATTATTGTTCAATTATTTTTCAAATATTGTTCAATTATTTTTCAAATATTTTTAAATTATTTTTAAATTATTTTTCAATTATTTTTCAATTATTGTTCAATTATTTTTCAATTATTTTTCAATTATTTTCAGTTATATTTCAATTATTTTCAATTATTATCAATTATTTTCAATTATTTTCAATTATTTTCAATTATTTTCAATTATTTTCAATCATTTTAAATTATTTTCAATTATTTTTCAATTATTTTCAATTATTTTCAATTATTTTCAATTATTTTCAATTATTTTCAATTAAATTATTTTCAATTATTTCCAATTAAATTATTATCAATTATTTTCAATTATTTTCAATTATTTTCAATTATTTTCAATTATTTTCACTTATTTTTCAATTATTTTCAATTATTTTCAATCATTTTCAATCATTTTCAATTATTTTTCAATTATTTTCAATTATTTTTCAATTATTTTCAATAATTTTTAATTATTTTCAATTATTTTCAATTATTTTTCAATTATTTTAAATTATTTTCAATTATTTTCAATTATTTTTCAATTCTTTTCAATTATTTTCAATTATTTTCAATTATTTTAAATTATTTTCAATTATTTTCATTTATTTTCAATTATTTTCAATTATTTTCAATTATTTTCAATTAAATTATTTCCAATTAAATTATTTTCAATTATTTTCAATTATTTTCAATTATTTTTCATTTATTTTCAATCATTTTCAATCATTTTCAATCATTTTCAATCATTTTCAATTATTTTTCAATTATTTTCAATTATTTTTCAATTATTTTCAATTATTTTCAATTATTTTCAATTATTTTCTATTATTTTCAATTATTTTCAATTATTTTCAATTATTTTCAATTATTTTCAATTATTTTCAATTATTTTCAATTATTTTCAATTATTTTCAATTATTTTCAATTATTTTCAATTATTTTTCAATTATTTTCAATTATTTTCAATTATTTTCAATTATTTTTCAATTCTTTTCAATTATTTTCAATTATTTTCAATTATTTTCAATTATTTTCAATTATTTTTCATTTATTTTCAATCATTTTCAATCATTTTCAATCATTTTCAATTATTTTTCAATTATTTTCAATTATTTTTCAATTATTTTCAATTATTTTCTATTATTTTCAATTATTTTCAATTATTTTCAATTATTTTCAATTATTTTCAATTATTTTCAATTATTTTCAATTATTTTCAATTATTTTCAATTATTTTCAATTATTTTCAACTATTGTTTATATTATTTTTTTCAATTATTTTTCCATTTTTTTCAACTATTGTTTCAATTATTTTATTTCAATTTTTTTCACTTATTTTTCAATTATTTTTCAATTTTTTTCGATTGTTTTTTTCAATTATTTTTCAATTATTATTCAATGATTTTTAAATTATTGTTCAATTCTCTTTCAATTATTTTTCAATTATTTTTCAATTATTTTTCAATTATTTTTCAATTATTATTCAATTAATTTTCAACTATTTTTCAATTATTTTTCAATTATTATTCAATGATTTCTCAATTATTGTTCCAATAATTTCCAATTATTGTTTAATTATTTTTCAATTATTATTCAATTATTTTTCAATTATTTTTCACATATTTTTCAATTATTTTTCAATTATTTTCAGTTATTTTTCAATTATTTTCCAATTATTTTTCAATTATTTTTCAATTATTTTTCAATTATTTTTCAATTATTATTCAATGATTTTTCAATTATTGTTCAATTATTTTTCAATTCTTTTCAATTATTTTCAATTATTTTCAATTATTTATCAATTATTTTCAATTATTTTCAATTATTTTCTATTATTTTCAATTATTTTCAATTATTTTCAATTATTTTCAATTATTTATAATTATTTTCAATTATTTTCAATTATTTTCAATTATTTTCAATTATTTTCAATTATTTTAAATTATTTTCAATTATTTTCAATTATTTTCAATTATTTTTCAATTATTTTAACTTATTTTCAATTATTTTCAATTATTTTCAATTATTTTCAATTCTTTTCAATTATTTTCAATTATTTTAAATTATTTTCAATTATTTTCAATTATTTTCAATTATTTTCAATTATTTTCCAATTACTTTTAAATTATTTTTCAATTACTTTTCAATTACTTTTCAATTATTTTCAATTATTTATAATTATTTTCAATTATTTTCAATTATTTTTCAATTATTTTTCAATTATTATTCAATGATTTTTCAATTATTGTTCAATTATTTTGCAATTATTGTTCAATTATTTTTCAATTATTATTCAATTATTTTTCAATTATTTTTCACATATTTTTCAATTATTTTTCAATTATTTTTCAATTTTTTTCAATTTTTTTCAATTATTATTCAATTATTTTTCAATTATTTTTCACATATTTTTCAATTATTTTTCAATTATTTTTCAATTATTATTCAATGATTTTTCAATTATTGTTCTATTATTTTTCAATTATTTTTCAATTATTTTTCAATTATTATTCAATTATTTTTCAATTATTTTTCACATATTTTTCAATAATTTGCAATTATTTTTCAATTTTTTTCAATTTTTTTCAATTATTATTCAATTATTTTTCAAATATTTTTCAATTATTTTTCAATTATTTTTCAATTATTATTCAATGATTTTTCAATTATTGTTCAATTATTTTTCAATTATTTTCAGTTATTTTTCAATTATTTTCCAATTATTTTTCAATTATTTTTCAATTATTTTTCAATTATTATTCAATTATTATTCAATTATTATTCAATTATTTTTCAAATATTTTTCAATTATTTTTCAATTATATTTCAATTATTGTTCAATTATTATTCAATGATTTTTCAATTATTGTTCAATTATTGTTCAATTATTTTCAATTATTTTTCAATTATTATTCAATTATTATTCAATTATTATTCAATTATTTTTCAAATATTTTTCAATTATTTTTCAATTATATTTCAATTATTGATCAATTATTATTCAATGATTTTTCAATTATTGTTCAATTATTGTTGAATAATTTTCAATTATTTTTCAATTATTGTTCAATTATTTTTCAATTATTTTTCAATTATTTTTCAATTATTATTCAATTATTTTTCAATTATTTTTCACATATTTTTCAATAATTTGCAATTATTTTTCAATTTTTTTCAATTTTTTTCTATTATTATTCAATTATTTTTCAAATATTTTTCAATTATTTTTCAATTATTTTTCAATTATTATTCAATGATTTTTCAATTATTGTTCAATTATTTTTCAATTATTTTCAGTTATTTTTCAATTATTTTCCCATTATTTTTCAATTATTTTTCAATTATTTTTCAATTATTATTCAATGATTTTTCAATTATTGTTCAATTATTTTTCAATTATTTTCAGTTATTTTTCAATTATTTTCCCATTATTTTTCAATTATTTTTCAATTATTTTTCAATTATTATTCAATTATTATTCAATTATTATTCAATTATTTTTCAAATATTTTTCAATTATTTTTCAAATATTTTTCAATTATTTTTCAATTATATTTCAATTATTGTTCAATTATTATTCAATGATTTTTCAATTATTGTTCAATTATTTTTCAATTATTTTCAGTTATTTTTCAATTATTTTCCAATTATTTTTCAATTATTTTTCAATTATTTTTCAATTATTATTCAATTATTATTCAATTATTATTCAATTATTTTTCAAATATTTTTCAATTATCTTTCAAATATTTTTCAATTATTTTTCAAATATTTTTCAATTATTTTTCAATTATATTTCAATTATTGTTCAATTATTATTCAATGATTTTTCAATTATTGTTCAATTATTGTTCAATTATTTTCAATTATTTTTCAATTATTGTTCAATTATTTTTCAAATATTGTTCAATTATTTTTCAAATATTTTTAAATTATTTTTAAATTATTTTTCAATTATTTTTCATTTATTTTTCAATTATTGTTCAATTATTTTTCAATTATTTTTCAATTATTTTCAGTTATATTTCAATTATTTTCAATTATTTTAAATTATTTTCAATTATTTTCAATTATTTTTCAATTCTTTTCAATTATTTTCAATTATTTTCAATTATTTTAAATTATTTTCAATTATTTTCAATTATTTTCAATTATTTTCAATTATTTTCAATTATTTTCAATTAAATTATTTTCAATTATTTCCAATTAAATTATTTCCAATTAAATTATTTTCAATTATTTTCAATTATTTTCAATTATTTTTCATTTATTTTCAATCATTTTCAATCATTTTCAATCATTTTCACTTATTTTTCAATTATTTTCAATTATTTTTCAATTATTTTCAATTATTTTCAATTATTTTCAATTATTTTCTATTATTTTCAATTATTTTCAATTATTTTCAATTATTTTCAATTATTTTCAATTATTTTCAATTATTTTCAATTATTTTCAATTATTTTAAATTATTTTCAACTATTGTTTAAATTATTTTGTTTCAATTATTTTTCAATTTTTTTCAACTATTGTTTCAATTATTTTATTTCAATTTTTTTCACTTATTTTTCAATTATTTTTCAATTATTTTTCAATTTTTTTCAATTATTTTTTATATTATTTTTCAATTATTATTCAATGATTTTTAAATTATTGTTCAATTCTCTTTCAATTATTTTTCAATTATTATTCAATTATTATTCAATTATTATTCAATTATTTTTCAAATATTTTTCAATTATTTTTCAATTATATTTCAATTATTGTTCAATTATTATTCAATGATTTTTCAATTATTGTTCAATTATTGTTGAATTATTTTCCATTATTTTTCAATTATTGTTCAATTATTTTTCAAATAGTGTTCAATTATTTTTCAAATATTTTTAAATTATTTTTCAAATATTTTTCAATTATTTTTCAATTATTTTTCAATTATTTTTCAATTATTTTTCAATTATTTTTCAATTATTTTCAATTATTTTCAATTATTTTCAATTATTTTTCAATTATTTTCAATTATTTTTCAATTATTTTCAATAATTTTTAATTATTTTCAATTATTTTCAATTATTTTCAATTATTTTCAATTATTTTTCAATTTTTTAAAATTATTTTCAATTATTTTCAATTATTTTTCAATTCTTTTAAATTATTTTCAATTATTTTCAATTATTTTCAATTATATTCAATTATTTTAAATTATTTTCAATTATTTTCAATTATTTTAAATTATTTTCAATTATTTTCAATTATTTTCAATTAAATTATTTTCAATTATTTCCAATTAAATTATTTTCAATTATTTTCAATTATTTTCAATTATTTTTCATTTATTTTCAATCATTTTCAATCATTTTCAATCATTTTCAATTATTTTTCAATTATTTTCAATTATTTTCAATTATTTTCAATTATTTTCTATTATTTTCAATTATTTTCAATTATTTTCAATTATTTTCAATTATTTTCAATTATTTTCAATTATTTTCAATTATTTTCAATTATTTTCAATTATTTTCAATTATTTTAAATTATTTTCAATTATTTTTCAATTATTTTAAATTATTTTCAATTATTTTCAATTATTTTTCAATTCTTTTCAATTATTTTCAATTATTTTCAATTATTTTCAATTATTTTCAATTATTTTTCATTTATTTTCAATCATTTTCAATCATTTTCAATCATTTTCAATTATTTTTCAATTATTTTCAATTATTTTTCAATTATTTTCAATTATTTTTCAATTATTTTCAATTATTTTCTATTATTTTCAATTATTTTAAATTATTTTCAATTATTTTAAATTATTTTCAATTATTTTTCAATTATTTTAAATTATTTTCAATTATTTTCAATTATTTTCAATTATTTTCAATTCTTTTCAATTATTTTCAATTATTTTAAATTATTTTCAATTATTTTCAATTATTTTCAATTATTTTCAATTATTTTCCAATTACTTTTAAATTATTTTTCAATTACTTTTCAATTACTTTTCAATTATTTTCAATTATTTATAATTATTTTCAATTATTTTCAATTATTTTTCAATTATTTTTCAATTATTATTCAATGATTTTTCAATTATTGTTCAATTATTTTGCAATTATTGTTCAATTATTTTTCAATTATTATTCAATTATTTTTCAATTATTTTTCACATATTTTTCAATTATTTTTCAATTATTTTT
The DNA here is from genome assembly GCA_947577245.1 of Andrena bucephala. NCBI lineage: Eukaryota > Metazoa > Arthropoda > Insecta > Hymenoptera > Andrenidae > Andrena > Andrena bucephala. Next base: position 30,282,627 of record OX387716.1, on the reverse strand, counting down.
CAATTTTTTTCAATTTTTTTCAATTATTATTCAATTATTTTTCAATTATTTTTCACATATTTTTCAATTATTTTTCAATTATTTTTCAATTATTATTCAATGATTTTTCAATTATTGTTCTATTATTTTTCAATTATTTTTCAATTATTTTTCAATTATTATTCAATTATTTTTCAATTATTTTTCACATATTTTTCAATAATTTGCAATTATTTTTCAATTTTTTTCAATTTTTTTCAATTATTATTCAATTATTTTTCAAATATTTTTCAATTATTTTTCAATTATTTTTCAATTATTATTCAATGATTTTTCAATTATTGTTCAATTATTTTTCAATTATTTTCAGTTATTTTTCAATTATTTTCCAATTATTTTTCAATTATTTTTCAATTATTTTTCAATTATTATTCAATTATTATTCAATTATTATTCAATTATTTTTCAAATATTTTTCAATTATTTTTCAATTATATTTCAATTATTGTTCAATTATTATTCAATGATTTTTCAATTATTGTTCAATTATTGTTCAATTATTTTCAATTATTTTTCAATTATTATTCAATTATTATTCAATTATTCTTCAATTATTTTTCAAATATTTTTCAATTATTTTTCAATTATATTTCAATTATTGATCAATTATTATTCAATGATTTTTCAATTATTGTTCAATTATTGTTGAATAATTTTCAATTATTTTTCAATTATTGTTCAATTATTTTTCAATTATTTTTCAATTATTTTTCAATTATTATTCAATTATTTTTCAATTATTTTTCACATATTTTTCAATAATTTGCAATTATTTTTCAATTTTTTTCAATTTTTTTCTATTATTATTCAATTATTTTTCAAATATTTTTCAATTATTTTTCAATTATTTTTCAATTATTATTCAATGATTTTTCAATTATTGTTCAATTATTTTTCAATTATTTTCAGTTATTTTTCAATTATTTTCCCATTATTTTTCAATTATTTTTCAATTATTTTTCAATTATTATTCAATGATTTTTCAATTATTGTTCAATTATTTTTCAATTATTTTCAGTTATTTTTCAATTATTTTCCCATTATTTTTCAATTATTTTTCAATTATTTTTCAATTATTATTCAATTATTATTCAATTATTATTCAATTATTTTTCAAATATTTTTCAATTATTTTTCAAATATTTTTCAATTATTTTTCAATTATATTTCAATTATTGTTCAATTATTATTCAATGATTTTTCAATTATTGTTCAATTATTTTTCAATTATTTTCAGTTATTTTTCAATTATTTTCCAATTATTTTTCAATTATTTTTCAATTATTTTTCAATTATTATTCAATTATTATTCAATTATTATTCAATTATTTTTCAAATATTTTTCAATTATCTTTCAAATATTTTTCAATTATTTTTCAAATATTTTTCAATTATTTTTCAATTATATTTCAATTATTGTTCAATTATTATTCAATGATTTTTCAATTATTGTTCAATTATTGTTCAATTATTTTCAATTATTTTTCAATTATTGTTCAATTATTTTTCAAATATTGTTCAATTATTTTTCAAATATTTTTAAATTATTTTTAAATTATTTTTCAATTATTTTTCATTTATTTTTCAATTATTGTTCAATTATTTTTCAATTATTTTTCAATTATTTTCAGTTATATTTCAATTATTTTCAATTATTTTAAATTATTTTCAATTATTTTCAATTATTTTTCAATTCTTTTCAATTATTTTCAATTATTTTCAATTATTTTAAATTATTTTCAATTATTTTCAATTATTTTCAATTATTTTCAATTATTTTCAATTATTTTCAATTAAATTATTTTCAATTATTTCCAATTAAATTATTTCCAATTAAATTATTTTCAATTATTTTCAATTATTTTCAATTATTTTTCATTTATTTTCAATCATTTTCAATCATTTTCAATCATTTTCACTTATTTTTCAATTATTTTCAATTATTTTTCAATTATTTTCAATTATTTTCAATTATTTTCAATTATTTTCTATTATTTTCAATTATTTTCAATTATTTTCAATTATTTTCAATTATTTTCAATTATTTTCAATTATTTTCAATTATTTTCAATTATTTTCAATTATTTTCAACTATTGTTTAAATTATTTTGTTTCAATTATTTTTCAATTTTTTTCAACTATTGTTTCAATTATTTTATTTCAATTTTTTTCACTTATTTTTCAATTATTTTTCAATTATTTTTCAATTTTTTTCAATTATTTTTTATATTATTTTTCAATTATTATTCAATGATTTTTAAATTATTGTTCAATTCTCTTTCAATTATTTTTCAATTATTATTCAATTATTATTCAATTATTATTCAATTATTTTTCAAATATTTTTCAATTATTTTTCAATTATATTTCAATTATTGTTCAATTATTATTCAATGATTTTTCAATTATTGTTCAATTATTGTTGAATTATTTTCCATTATTTTTCAATTATTGTTCAATTATTTTTCAATTATTGTTCAATTATTTTTCAAATATTGTTCAATTATTTTTCAAATATTTTTAAATTATTTTTCAAATATTTTTCAATTATTTTTCAATTATTTTTCAATTATTTTTCAATTATTTTTCAATTATTTTTCAATTATTTTCAATTATTTTCAATTATTTTCAATTATTTTTCAATTATTTTCAATTATTTTTCAATTATTTTCAATAATTTTTAATTATTTTCAATTATTTTCAATTATTTTCAATTATTTTCAATTATTTTTCAATTTTTTAAAATTATTTTCAATTATTTTCAATTATTTTTCAATTCTTTTAAATTATTTTCAATTATTTTCAATTATTTTAAATTATATTCAATTATTTTAAATTATTTTCAATTATTTTCAATTATTTTAAATTATTTTCAATTATTTTCAATTATTTTCAATTAAATTATTTTCAATTATTTCCAATTAAATTATTTTCAATTATTTTCAATTATTTTCAATTATTTTCAATTATTTTTCATTTATTTTCAATCATTTTCAATCATTTTCAATCATTTTCAATTATTTTTCAATTATTTTCAATTATTTTCAATTATTTTCAATTATTTTCTATTATTTTCAATTATTTTCAATTATTTTCAATTATTTTCAATTATTTTCAATTATTTTCAATTATTTTCAATTATTTTCAATTATTTTCAATTATTTTCAATTATTTTCAATTATTTTCAATTATTTTTCAATTATTTTAAATTATTTTCAATTATTTTCAATTATTTTTCAATTCTTTTCAATTATTTTCAATTATTTTCAATTATTTTCAATTATTTTCAATTATTTTCAATTATTTTCAATTATTTTCAATTATTTTCAATTATTTTTCATTTATTTTCAATCATTTTCAATCATTTTCAATCATTTTCAATTATTTTTCAATTATTTTCAATTATTTTTCAATTATTTTCAATTATTTTTCAATTATTTTCAATTATTTTCTATTATTTTCAATTATTTTCAATTATTTTCAATTATTTTCAATTATTGTCAATTATTTTCAATTATTTTCAATTATTTTCAATTATTTTCAATTATTTTCAACTATTGTTTATATTATTTTTTTCAATTATTTTTCCATTTTTTTCAACTATTGTTTCAATTATTTTATTTCAATTTTTTTCACTTATTTTTCAATTATTTTTCAATTTTTTTCAATTGTTTTTTTCAATTATTTTTCAATTATTATTCAATGATTTTTAAATTATTGTTCAATTCTCTTTCAATTATTTTTCAATTATTTTTCAATTATTTTTCAATTATTTTTCAATTATTATTCAATTAATTTTCAACTATTTTTCAATTATTTTTCAATTATTATTCAATGATTTCTCAATTATTGTTCCATTAATTTCCAATTATTGTTTAATTATTTTTCAATTATTATTCAATTATTTTTCAATTATTTTTCACATATTTTTCAATTATTTTTCAATTATTTTCAGTTATTTTTCAATTATTTTCCAATTATTTTTCAATTATTTTTCAATTATTTTTCAATTATTTTTCAATTATTATTCAATGATTTTTCAATTATTGTTCAATTATTTTTCAATTCTTTTCAATTATTTTCAATTATTTTCAATTATTTATCAATTATTTTCAATTATTTTCAATTATTTTCTATTATTTTCAATTATTTTCAATTATTTTCAATTATTTTCAATTATTTTCAATTATTTTCAATTATTTTCAATTATTTTCAATTATTTTCAATTATTTTCAATTATTTTCAATTATTTTCAATTATTTTCAATTATTTTCAATTATTTTCAATTATTTTCAATTATTTTCAATTATTTTAAATTATTTTCAATTATTTTAAATTATTTTCAATTATTTTAAATTATTTTCAATTATTTTTCAATTATTTTAAATTATTTTCAATTATTTTCAATTATTTTCAATTATTTTCAATTCTTTTCAATTATTTTCCATTATTTTAAATTATTTTCAATTATTTTCAATTATTTTCCAATTACTTTTAAATTATTTTTCAATTACTTTTCAATTACTTTTCAATTATTTTCAATTATTTATAATTATTTTCAATTATTTTCAATTATTTTTCAATTATTTTTCAATTATTATTCAATGATTTTTCAATTATTGTTCAATTATTTTGCAATTATTGTTCAATTATTTTTCAATTATTATTCAATTATTTTTCAATTATTTTTCACATATTTTTCAATTATTTTTCAATTATTTTTCAATTTTTTTCAATTTTTTTCAATTATTATTCAATTATTTTTCAATTATTTTTCACATATTTTTCAATTATTTTTCAATTATTTTTCAATTATTATTCAATGATTTTTCAATTATTGTTCAATTATTTTTCAATTATTTTTCAATTATTTTTCAATTATTATTCAATTATTTTTCAATTATTTTTCACATATTTTTCAATAATTTGCAATTATTTTTCAATTTTTTTCAATTTTTTTCAATTATTATTCAATTATTTTTCAAATATTTTTCAATTATTTTTCAATTATTTTTCAATTATTATTCAATGATTTTTCAATTATTGTTCAATTATTTTTCAATTATTTTCAGTTATTTTTCAATTATTTTCAGTTATTTTTCAATTATTTTCCAATTATTTTTCAATTATTTTTCAATTATTTTTCAATTATTATTCAATTATTATTCAATTATTATTCAATTATTTTTCAAATATTTTTCAATTATTTTTCAATTATATTTCAATTATTGTTCAATTATTATTCAATGATTTTTCAATTATTGTTCAATTATTGTTCAATTATTTTCAATTATTTTTCAATTATTATTCAATTATTATTCAATTATTATTCAATTATTTTTCAAATATTTTTCAATTATTTTTCAATTATATTTCAATTATTGATCAATTATTATTCAATGATTTTTCAATTATTGTTCAATTATTGTTGAATTATTTTCAATTATTTTTCAATTATTGTTCAATTATTTTTCAATTATTTTTCAATTATTTTTCAATTATTATTCAATTATTTTTCAATTATTTTTCACATATTTTTCAATAATTTGCAATTATTTTTCAATTTTTTTCAATTTTTTTCAATTATTATTCAATTATTTTTCAAATATTTTTCAATTATTTTTCAATTATTTTTCAATTATTATTCAATGATTTTTCAATTATTGTTCAATTATTTTTCAATTATTTTCAGTTATTTTTCAATTATTTTCCCATTATTTTTCAATTATTTTTCAATTATTTTTCAATTATTATTCAATGATTTTTCAATTATTGTTTAATTATTTTTCAATTATTTTCAGTTATTTTTCAATTATTTTCCCATTATTTTTCAATTATTTTTCAATTATTTTTCAATTATTATTCAATTATTATTCAATTATTATTCAATTATTTTTCAAATATTTTTCAATTATTTTTCACATATTTTTCAATTATTTTTCAATTATATTTCAATTATTGTTCAATTATTATTCAATGATTTTTCAATTATTGTTCAATTATTTTTCAATTATTTTCAGTTATTTTTCAATTATTTTCCAATTATTTTTCAATTATTTTTCAATTATTTTTCAATTATTATTCAATTATTATTCAATTATTATTCAATTATTTTTCAAATATTTTTCAATTATTTTTCAAATATTTTTCAATTATTTTTCAATTATATTTCAATTATTGTTCAATTATTATTCAATGATTTTTCAATTATTGTTCAATTATTGTTCAATTATTTTCAATTATTTTCAATTATTTTTCAATTATTGTTCAATTATTTTTAAAATATTGTTCAATTATTTTTCAAATATTTTTAAATTATTTTTAAATTATTTTTCAATTATTTTTCATTTATTTTTCAATTATTGTTCAATTATTTTTCAATTATTTTTCAATTATTTTCAGTTATATTTCAATTATTTTCAATTATTTTCAATTATTTTCAATTATTTTCAATTATTTTCAATTATTTTCAATTATTTTCAATTATTTTCAATTATTTTCAATTATTTTCAATCATTTTAAATTATTTTCAATTATTTTTCAAATATTGTTCAATTACTTTTCAAATATTTTTAAATTATTTTTCAAATATTTTTCAATTATTTTTTAATTATTTTTCAATTATTTTTCAATTATTTTCAATTATTTTCAATTATTTTCAATTATTTTCAATTATTTTTCAATTATTTTCAATTATTTTTCAATTATTTTCAATAATTTTTAATTATTTTCAATTATTTTCAATTATTTTCAATTATTTTCAATTCTTTTCAATTATTTTCAATTATTTTAAATTATTTTCAATTATTTTCAATTATTTTCCAATTACTTTTAAATTATTTTTCAATTACTTTTCAATTACTTTTCAATTATTTTCAATTATTTATAATTATTTTCAATTATTTTCAATTATTTTTCAATTATTTTTCAATTATTATTCAATGATTTTTCAATTATTGTTCAATTATTTTGCAATTATTGTTCAATTATTTTTCAATTATTATTCAATTATTTTTCAATTATTTTTCACATATTTTTCAATTATTTTTCAATTATTTTTCAATTTTTTTCAATTTTTTTCAATTATTATTCAATTATTTTTCAATTATTTTTCACATATTTTTCAATTATTTTTCAATTATTTTTCAATTATTATTCAATGATTTTTCAATTATTGTTCAATTATTTTTCAATTATTTTTCAATTATTTTTCAATTATTATTAAATTATTTTTCAATTATTTTTCACATATTTTTCAATAATTTGCAATTATTTTTCAATTTTTTTCAATTATTATTCAATTATTTTTCAAATATTTTTCAATTATTTTTCAATTATTTTTCAATTATTATTCAATGATTTTTCAATTATTGTTCAATTATTTTTCAATTATTTTCAGTTATTTTTCAATTATTTTCAGTTATTTTTCAATTATTTTCCAATTATTTTTCAATTATTTTTCAATTATTTTTCAATTATTATTCAATTATTATTCAATTATTATTCAATTATTTTTCAAATATTTTTCAATTATTTTTCAATTATATTTCAATTATTGTTCAATTATTATTCAATGATTTTTCAATTATTGTTCAATTATTGTTCAATTATTTTCAATTATTTTTCAATTATTATTCAATTATTATTCAATTATTATTCAATTATTTTTCAAATATTTTTCAATTATTTTTCAATTATATTTCAATTATTGATCAATTATTATTCAATGATTTTTCAATTATTGTTCAATTATTGTTGAATTATTTTCAATTATTTTTCAATTATTGTTCAATTATTTTTCAATTATTTTTCAATTATTTTTCAATTATTATTCAATTATTTTTCAATTATTTTTCACATATTTTTCAATAATTTGCAATTATTTTTCAATTTTTTTCAATTTTTTTCAATTATTATTCAATTATTTTTCAAATATTTTTCAATTATTTTTCAATTATTTTTCAATTATTATTCAATGATTTTTCAATTATTGTTCAATTATTTTTCAATTGTTTTCAGTTATTTTTCAATTATTTTCCCATTATTTTTCAATTATTTTTCAATTATTTTTCAATTATTATTCAATGATTTTTCAATTATTGTTTAATTATTTTTCAATTATTTTCAGTTATTTTTCAATTATTTTCCCATTATTTTTCAATTATTTTTCAATTATTTTTCAATTATTATTCAATTATTATTCAATTATTATTCAATTATTTTTCAAATATTTTTCAATTATTTTTCACATATTTTTCAATTATTTTTCAATTATATTTCAATTATTGTTCAATTATTATTCAATGATTTTTCAATTATTGTTCAATTATTTTTCAATTATTTTCAGTTATTTTTCAATTATTTTCCAATTATTTTTCAATTATTTTTCAATTATTTTTCAATTATTATTAAATTATTATTCAATTATTATTCAATTATTTTTCAAATATTTTTCAATTATTTTTCAAATATTTTTCAATTATTTTTCAATTATATTTCAATTATTGTTCAATTATTATTCAATGATTTTTCAATTATTGTTCAATTATTGTTCAATTATTTTCAATTATTTTCAATTATTTTTCAATTATTGTTCAATTATTTTTAAAATATTGTTCAATTATTTTTCAAATATTTTTAAATTATTTTTAAATTATTTTTCAATTATTTTTCATTTATTTTTCAATTATTGTTCAATTATTTTTCAATTATTTTTCAATTATTTTCAGTTATATTTCAATTATTTTCAATTATTTTCAATTATTTTCAATTATTTTCAATTATTTTCAATTATTTTTCAATTCTTTTCAATTATTTTCTATTATTTTCAATTATTTTCAATTATTTTCAATTATTTTCAATTATTTTCAATTATTTTCAATTATTTTCAATTATTTTCAATTATTTTCAATTATTTTCAATTATTTTCAATTATTTTCAATTATTTTCAATTATTTTCAATTATTTTCAATTATTTTCAATTATTTTAAATTATTTTCAATTATTTTTCCATTATTTTAAATTATTTTAAATTATTTTCAATTATTTTTCAATTCTTTTAAATTATTTTCAATTATTTTCAATTATTTTAAATTATTTTCAATTATTTTCAATTATTTTCAATTATTTTCAATTATTTTAAATTATTTTCAATTATTTTCAATTAAATTATTTTCAATTATTTCCAATTAAATTATTTCCAATTAAATTATTTTCAATTATTTTCAATTATTTTCAATTATTTTTCATTTATTTTCAATCATTTTCAATCATTTTCAATCATTTTCACTTATTTTTCAATTATTTTCAATTATTTTTCAATTATTTTCAATTATTTTCAATTATTTTCAATTATTTTCTATTATTTTCAATTATTTTCAATTATTTTCAATTATTTTCAATTATTTTCAATTATTTTCAATTATTTTTCAATTATTTTCAATTATTTTCAATTATTTTCAATTAAATTATTTTCAATTACTTCCAATTAAATTATTTTCAATTATTTTCAATTATTTTAAATTATTTTAAATTATTTTCAATTATTTTTCAATTATTTTCAATTATTTTCAATTATTTTCAATTATTTTCAATTATTTTCAATTATTTTCAATTATTTTAAATTATTTTCAATTATTTTAAATTATTTTCAATTATTTTTCAATTATTTTAAATTATTTTCAATTATTTTCAATTATTTTCAATTATTTTCAATTCTTTTCAATTATTTTCAATTATTTTAAATTATTTTCAATTATTTTCAATTATTTTCAATTATTTTCAATTATTTTCAATTATTTTCCAATTACTTTTAAATTATTTTTCAATTACTTTTCAATTACTTTTCAATTATTTTCAATTATTTATAATTATTTTCAATTATTTTCAATTATTTTTCAATTATTTTTCAATTATTATTCAATTATTATTCAATTATTTTTCAAATATTTTTCAATTATTTTTCAAATATTTTTCAATTATTTTTCAATTATATTTCAATTATTGTTCAATTATTATTCAATGATTTTTCAATTATTGTTCAATTATTGTTCAATTATTTTCAATTATTTTCAATTATTTTTCAATTATTGTTCAATTATTTTTAAAATATTGTTCAATTATTTTTCAAATATTTTTAAATTATTTTTAAATTATTTTTCAATTATTTTTCATTTATTTTTCAATTATTGTTCAATTATTTTTCAATTATTTTTCAATTATTTTCAGTTATATTTCAATTATTTTCAATTATTTTCAATTATTTTCAATTATTTTCAATTATTTTCAATTATTTTCAATTATTTTCAATTATTTTCAATTATTTTCAATTATTTTCAATCATTTTAAATTATTTTCAATTATTTTTCAAATATTGTTCAATTACTTTTCAAATATTTTTAAATTATTTTTCAAATATTTTTCAATTATTTTTCAATTATTTTTCAATTATTTTTCAATTATTTTCAATTATTTTCAATTATTTTCAATTATTTTCAATTATTTTTCAATTATTTTCAATTATTTTTCAATTATTTTCAATAATTTTTAATTATTTTCAATTATTTTCAATTATTTTCAATTATTTTCAATTATTTTTCAATTATTTTCAATTATTTTAAATTATTTTAAATTATTTTCAATTATTTTTCAATTATTTTAAATTATTTTCAATTATTTTCAATTATTTTTCAATTCTTTTCAATTATTTTCTATTATTTTCAATTATTTTCAATTATTTTCAATTATTTTCAATTATTTTCAATTATTTTCAATTATTTTCATTTATTTTCAATTATTTTCAATTATTTTCAATTATTTTCAATTATTTTCAATTATTTTCAATTATTTTCAATTATTTTCAATTATTTTCAATTATTTTAAATTATTTTAAATTATTTTTCCATTATTTTAAATTATTTTAAATTATTTTAAATTATTTTTCAATTCTTTTCAATTATTTTCAATTATTTTCAATTATTTTAAATTATTTTAAATTATTTTCAATTATTTTCAATTATTTTCAATTATTTTCAATTATTTTAAATTATTTTCAATTATTTTCAATTAAATTATTTTCAATTATTTCCAATTAAATTATTTTCAATTATTTTCAATTATTTTCAATTATTTTTCATTTATTTTCAATCATTTTCAATCATTTTCAATCATTTTCACTTATTTTTCAATTATTTTCAATTATTTTTCAATTATTTTCAATTATTTTCAATTATTTTCAATTATTTTCTATTATTTTCAATTATTTTCAATTATTTTCAATTATTTTCAATTATTTTCAATTATTTTCAATTATTTTTCAATTATTTTCAATTATTTTCAATTATTTTCAATTAAATTATTTTCAATTACTTCCAATTAAATTATTTTCAATTATTTTCAATTATTTTCAATTATTTTAAATTATTTTCAATTATTTTTCAATTATTTTCAATTATTTATAATTATTTTCAATTATTTTCAATTATTTTCAATTATTTTCAATTATTTTAAATTATTTTCAATTATTTTAAATTATTTTCAATTATTTTTCAATTATTTTCAATTATTTTCAATTATTTTCAATTATTTTCAATTATTTTCAATTCTTTTCAATTATTTTCAATTATTTTAAATTATTTTCAATTATTTTCAATTATTTTCAATTATTTTCAATTATTTTCCAATTACTTTTAAATTATTTTTCAATTACTTTTCAATTACTTTTCAATTATTTTCAATTATTTATAATTATTTTCAATTATTTTCAATTATTTTTCAATTATTTTTCAATTATTATTCAATGATTTTTCAATTATTGTTCAATTATTTTGCAATTATTGTTCAATTATTTTTCAATTATTATTCAATTATTTTTCAATTATTTTTCACATATTTTTCAATTATTTTTCAATTATTTTTCATTTATTTTCAATCATTTTCAATCATTTTCAATCATTTTCAATTATTTTTCAATTATTTTCAATTATTTTTCAATTATTTTCAATTATTTTCAATTATTTTCAATTATTTTCTATTATTTTCAATTATTTTCAATTATTTTCAATTATTTTCAATTATTTTCAATTATTTTAAATTATTTTCAATTATTTTCAATTATTTTCAATTATTTTCAATTATTTTCAACTATTGTTTAAATTATTTTTTTTCAATTATTTTTCAATTTTTTTCAACTATTGTTTCGATTATTTTATTTAAATTTTTTTCACTTATTTTTCAATTATTTTTCAATTATTTTTCAATTTTTTTCAATTATTTTTTTCAATTATTTTTCAATTATTATTCAATGATTTTTAAATTATTGTTCAATTCTCGTTCAATTATTTTTCAATTATTTTTCAATTATATTTCAATTACTGTTCAATTATTATTCAATGATTTTTCAATTATTGTTCAATTATTGTACAATTATTTTCAATTATTTTTCAATTATTTTCAATAATTTTTAATTATTTTCAATTATTTTCAATTATTTTCAATTATTTTCAATTATTTTTCAATTATTTTAAATTATTTTCAATTATTTTCAATTATTTTTCAATTCTTTTCAATTATTTTCAATTATTTTCAATTATTTTAAATTATTTTCAATTATTTTCAATTATTTTCAATTATTTTCAATTACTTTTCATTATTTTCAATTATTTTCAATTATTTTAAATTATTTTCAATTATTTTCAATTATTTTTCAATTATTTTAAATTATTTTCAATTATTTTCAATTATTTTCAATTATTTTCAATTATTTTCCAATTATTTTTAAATTATTTTTCAATTACTTTTCAATTACTTTTCAATTATTTTCAATTATTTATAATTATTTTCAATTATTTTCAATTACTTTTCAATTATTTTTCAATTATTATTCAATGATTTTTCAATTATTGTTCAATTATTTTGCAATTATTGTTCAATTATTTTTCAATTATTATTCAATTATTTTTCAATTATTTTTCACATATTTATCAATTATTTTTCAATTATTTTTCAATTTTTTTCAATTTTTTTCAATTATTATTCAATTATTTTTCAATTATTTTTCACATATTTTTCAATTATTTTTCAATTATTTTTCAATTATTATTCAATGATTTTTCAATTATTGTTCAATTATTTTTCAATTATTTTTCAATTATTTTTCAATTATTATTCAATTATTTTTCAATTATTTTTCACATATTTTTCAATAATTTGCAATTATTTTTCAATTTTTTTCAATTTTTTTCAATTATTATTCAATTATTTTTCAAATATTTTTCAATTATTTTTCAATTATTTTTCAATTATTATTCAATGATTTTTCAATTATTGTTCAATTATTTTTCAATTATTTTCAGTTATTTTTCAATTATTTTCCAATTATTTTTCAATTATTTTTCAATTATTTTTCAATTATTATTAAATTATTATTCAATTATTATTCAATTATTTTTCAAATATTTTTCAATTATTTTTCAATTATATTTCAATTATTGTTCAATTATTATTCAATGATTTTTCAATTATTGTTCAATTATTGTTCAATTATTTTCAATTATTTTTCAATTATTGTTCAATTATTTTTCAAATATTGTTCAATTATTTTTCAAATATTTTTAAATTATTTTTAAATTATTTTTCAATTATTTTTCAATTATTGTTCAATTATTTTTCAATTATTTTTCAATTATTTTAAATTATTTTCAATTATTTTCAATTATTTTTCAATTCTTTTCAATTATTTTCAATTATTTTCAATTATTTTAAATTATTTTCAATTATTTTCATTTATTTTCAATTATTTTCAATTATTTTCAATTATTTTCAATTATTTTCAATTAAATTATTTTCAATTATTTCCAATTAAATTATTTCCAATTAAATTATTTTCAATTATTTTCAATTATTTTTCATTTATTTTCAATCATTTTCAATCATTTTCAATCATTTTCACTTATTTTTCAATTATTTTCAATTATTTTTCAATTATTTTCAATTATTTTCAATTATTTTCAATTATTTTCTATTATTTTCAATTATTTTCAATTATTTTCAATTATTTTCAATTATTTTCAATTATTTTTCAATTATTTTCAGTTATTTTTCAATTATTTTCCAATTATTTTTCAATTATGTTTCAATTATTTTTCAATTATTATTCAATTATTATTCAATTATTATTCAATTATTTTTCAAATATTTTTCAATTATTTTTCAAATATTTTTCAATTATTTTCAATTATTTTTCAATTATTGTTCAATTATTTTTCAAATATTGTTCAATTATTTTTCAAATATTTTTAAATTATTTTTAAATTATTTTTCAATTATTTTTCAATTATTGTTCAATTATTTTTCAATTATTTTTCAATTATTTTCAGTTATATTTCAATTATTTTCAATTATTATCAATTATTTTCAATTATTTTCAATTATTTTCAATTATTTTCAATTATTTTCAATTATTTTCAATTATTTTCAATCATTTTAAATTATTTTCAATTATTTTTCAATTATTTTCAATTATTTTCAATTATTTTCAATTATTTTCAATTATTTTCAATTAAATTATTTTCAATTATTTCCAATTAAATTATTATCAATTATTTTCAATTATTTTCAATTATTTTCAATTATTTTCAATTATTTTCACTTATTTTTCAATTATTTTCAATTATTTTCAATCATTTTCAATCATTTTCAATTATTTTTCAATTATTTTCAATTATTTTTCAATTATTTTCAATAATTTTTAATTATTTTCAATTATTTTCAATTATTTTTCAATTATTTTAAATTATTTTCAATTATTTTCAATTATTTTTCAATTCTTTTCAATTATTTTCAATTATTTTCAATTATTTTAAATTATTTTCAATTATTTTCATTTATTTTCAATTATTTTCAATTATTTTCAATTATTTTCAATTAAATTATTTCCAATTAAATTATTTTCAATTATTTTCAATTATTTTCAATTATTTTTCATTTATTTTCAATCATTTTCAATCATTTTCAATCATTTTCAATCATTTTCAATTATTTTTCAATTATTTTCAATTATTTTTCAATTATTTTCAATTATTTTCAATTATTTTCAATTATTTTCTATTATTTTCAATTATTTTCAATTATTTTCAATTATTTTCAATTATTTTCAATTATTTTCAATTATTTTCAATTATTTTCAATTATTTTCAATTATTTTAAATTATTTTCAATTATTTTTCAATTATTTTAAATTATTTTCAATTATTTTCAATTATTTTTCAATTCTTTTCAATTATTTTCAATTATTTTCAATTATTTTCAATTATTTTCAATTATTTTTCATTTATTTTCAATCATTTTCAATCATTTTCAATCATTTTCAATTATTTTTCAATTATTTTCAATTATTTTTCAATTATTTTCAATTATTTTCTATTATTTTCAATTATTTTCAATTATTTTCAATTATTTTCAATTATTTTCAATTATTTTCAATTATTTTCAATTATTTTCAATTATTTTCAATTATTTTCAATTATTTTCAATTATTTTCAACTATTGTTTGTATTATTTTTTTCAATTATTTTTCCATTTTTTTCAACTATTGTTTCAATTATTTTATTTCAATTTTTTTCACTTATTTTTCAATTATTTTTCAATTTTTTTCAATTGTTTTTTTCAATTATTTTTCAATT
This sequence comes from Andrena bucephala, assembly GCA_947577245.1. NCBI lineage: Eukaryota > Metazoa > Arthropoda > Insecta > Hymenoptera > Andrenidae > Andrena > Andrena bucephala. Next base: position 30,266,908 of record OX387716.1, on the reverse strand, counting down.
ATTATTCAATGATTTTTAAATTATTGTTCAATTCTCTTTCAATTATTTTTCAATTATTTTTCAATTATTTTTCAATTATTTTTCAATTATTATTCAATTAATTTTCAACTATTTTTCAATTATTTTTCAATTATTATTCAATGATTTCTCAATTATTGTTCCAATAATTTCCAATTATTGTTTAATTATTTTTCAATTATTATTCAATTATTTTTCAATTATTTTTCACATATTTTTCAATTATTTTTCAATTATTTTCAGTTATTTTTCAATTATTTTCCAATTATTTTTCAATTATTTTTCAATTATTTTTCAATTATTTTTCAATTATTATTCAATGATTTTTCAATTATTGTTCAATTATTTTTCAATTCTTTTCAATTATTTTCAATTATTTTCAATTATTTATCAATTATTTTCAATTATTTTCAATTATTTTCTATTATTTTCAATTATTTTCAATTATTTTCAATTATTTTCAATTATTTATAATTATTTTCAATTATTTTCAATTATTTTCAATTATTTTCAATTATTTTCAATTATTTTAAATTATTTTCAATTATTTTAAATTATTTTCAATTATTTTTCAATTATTTTAACTTATTTTCAATTATTTTCAATTATTTTCAATTATTTTCAATTCTTTTCAATTATTTTCAATTATTTTAAATTATTTTCAATTATTTTCAATTATTTTCAATTATTTTCAATTATTTTCCAATTACTTTTAAATTATTTTTCAATTACTTTTCAATTACTTTTCAATTATTTTCAATTATTTATAATTATTTTCAATTATTTTCAATTATTTTTCAATTATTTTTCAATTATTATTCAATGATTTTTCAATTATTGTTCAATTATTTTGCAATTATTGTTCAATTATTTTTCAATTATTATTCAATTATTTTTCAATTATTTTTCACATATTTTTCAATTATTTTTCAATTATTTTTCAATTTTTTTCAATTTTTTTCAATTATTATTCAATTATTTTTCAATTATTTTTCACATATTTTTCAATTATTTTTCAATTATTTTTCAATTATTATTCAATGATTTTTCAATTATTGTTCTATTATTTTTCAATTATTTTTCAATTATTTTTCAATTATTATTCAATTATTTTTCAATTATTTTTCACATATTTTTCAATAATTTGCAATTATTTTTCAATTTTTTTCAATTTTTTTCAATTATTATTCAATTATTTTTCAAATATTTTTCAATTATTTTTCAATTATTTTTCAATTATTATTCAATGATTTTTCAATTATTGTTCAATTATTTTTCAATTATTTTCAGTTATTTTTCAATTATTTTCCAATTATTTTTCAATTATTTTTCAATTATTTTTCAATTATTATTCAATTATTATTCAATTATTATTCAATTATTTTTCAAATATTTTTCAATTATTTTTCAATTATATTTCAATTATTGTTCAATTATTATTCAATGATTTTTCAATTATTGTTCAATTATTGTTCAATTATTTTCAATTATTTTTCAATTATTATTCAATTATTATTCAATTATTATTCAATTATTTTTCAAATATTTTTCAATTATTTTTCAATTATATTTCAATTATTGATCAATTATTATTCAATGATTTTTCAATTATTGTTCAATTATTGTTGAATAATTTTCAATTATTTTTCAATTATTGTTCAATTATTTTTCAATTATTTTTCAATTATTTTTCAATTATTATTCAATTATTTTTCAATTATTTTTCACATATTTTTCAATAATTTGCAATTATTTTTCAATTTTTTTCAATTTTTTTCTATTATTATTCAATTATTTTTCAAATATTTTTCAATTATTTTTCAATTATTTTTCAATTATTATTCAATGATTTTTCAATTATTGTTCAATTATTTTTCAATTATTTTCAGTTATTTTTCAATTATTTTCCCATTATTTTTCAATTATTTTTCAATTATTTTTCAATTATTATTCAATGATTTTTCAATTATTGTTCAATTATTTTTCAATTATTTTCAGTTATTTTTCAATTATTTTCCCATTATTTTTCAATTATTTTTCAATTATTTTTCAATTATTATTCAATTATTATTCAATTATTATTCAATTATTTTTCAAATATTTTTCAATTATTTTTCAAATATTTTTCAATTATTTTTCAATTATATTTCAATTATTGTTCAATTATTATTCAATGATTTTTCAATTATTGTTCAATTATTTTTCAATTATTTTCAGTTATTTTTCAATTATTTTCCAATTAGTTTTCAATTATTTTTCAATTATTTTTCAATTATTATTCAATTATTATTCAATTATTATTCAATTATTTTTCAAATATTTTTCAATTATCTTTCAAATATTTTTCAATTATTTTTCAAATATTTTTCAATTATTTTTCAATTATATTTCAATTATTGTTCAATTATTATTCAATGATTTTTCAATTATTGTTCAATTATTGTTCAATTATTTTCAATTATTTTTCAATTATTGTTCAATTATTTTTCAAATATTGTTCAATTATTTTTCAAATATTTTTAAATTATTTTTAAATTATTTTTCAATTATTTTTCATTTATTTTTCAATTATTGTTCAATTATTTTTCAATTATTTTTCAATTATTTTCAGTTATTTTTCAATTATTTTCAATTATTTTAAATTATTTTCAATTATTTTCAATTATTTTTAAATTCTTTTCAATTATTTTCAATTATTTTCAATTATTTTAAATTATTTTCAATTATTTTCAATTATTTTCAATTATTTTCAATTATTTTCAATTATTTTCAATTAAATTATTTTCAATTATTTCCAATTAAATTATTTCCAATTAAATTATTTTCAATTATTTTCAATTATTTTCAATTATTTTTCATTTATTTTCAATCATTTTCAATCATTTTCACTTATTTTTCAATTATTTTCAATTATTTTTCAATTATTTTCAATTATTTTCAATTATTTTCAATTATTTTCTATTATTTTCAATTATTTTCAATTATTTTCAATTATTTTCAATTATTTTCAATTATTTTCAATTATTTTCAATTATTTTCAATTATTTTCAATTATTTTCAACTATTGTTTAAATTATTTTGTTTCAATTATTTTTCAATTTTTTTATTTCAATTTTTTTCACTTATTTTTCAATTATTTTTCAATTATTTTTCAATTTTTTTCAATTATTTTTTATATTATTTTTCAATTATTATTCAATGATTTTTAAATTATTGTTCAATTCTCTTTCAATTATTTTTCAATTATTATTCAATTATTATTCAATTATTATTCAATTATTTTTCAAATATTTTTCAATTATTTTTCAATTATATTTCAATTATTGTTCAATTATTATTCAATGATTTTTCAATTATTGTTCAATTATTGTTGAATTATTTTCCATTATTTTTCAATTATTGTTCAATTATTTTTCAAATAGTGTTCAATTATTTTTCAAATATTTTTAAATTATTTTTCAAATATTTTTCAATTATTTTTCAATTATTTTTCAATTATTTTTCAATTATTTTTCAATTATTTTTCAATTATTTTCAATTATTTTCAATTATTTTCAATTATTTTTCAATTATTTTCAATTATTTTTCAATTATTTTCAATAATTTTTAATTATTTTCAATTATTTTCAATTATTTTCAATTATTTTCAATTATTTTTCAATTTTTTAAAATTATTTTCAATTATTTTCAATTATTTTTCAATTCTTTTAAATTATTTTCAATTATTTTCAATTATTTTAAATTATATTCAATTATTTTAAATTATTTTCAATTATTTTCAATTATTTTAAATTATTTTCAATTATTTTCAATTATTTTCAATTAAATTATTTTCAATTATTTCCAATTAAATTATTTTCAATTATTTTCAATTATTTTCAATTATTTTCAATTATTTTTCATTTATTTTCAATCATTTTCAATCATTTTCAATCATTTTCAATTATTTTTCAATTATTTTCAATTATTTTCAATTATTTTCAATTATTTTCTATTATTTTCAATTATTTTCAATTATTTTCAATTATTTTCAATTATTTTCAATTATTTTCAATTATTTTCAATTATTTTCAATTATTTTCAATTATTTTCAATTATTTTAAATTATTTTCAATTATTTTTCAATTATTTTAAATTATTTTCAATTATTTTCAATTATTTTTCAATTCTTTTCAATTATTTTCAATTATTTTCAATTATTTTCAATTATTTTCAATTATTTTTCATTTATTTTCAATCATTTTCAATCATTTTCAAGCATTTTCAATTATTTTTCAATTATTTTCAATTATTTTTCAATTATTTTCAATTATTTTTCAATTATTTTCAATTATTTTCTATTATTTTCAATTATTTTAAATTATTTTCAATTATTTTAAATTATTTTCAATTATTTTTCAATTATTTTAAATTATTTTCAATTATTTTCAATTATTTTCAATTATTTTCAATTCTTTTCAATTATTTTCAATTATTTTAAATTATTTTCAATTATTTTCAATTATTTTCAATTATTTTCAATTATTTTCCAATTACTTTTAAATTATTTTTCAATTACTTTTCAATTACTTTTCAATTATTTTCAATTATTTATAATTATTTTCAATTATTTTCAATTATTTTTCAATTATTTTTCAATTATTATTCAATGATTTTTCAATTATTGTTCAATTATTTTGCAATTATTGTTCAATTATTTTTCAATTATTATTCAATTATTTTTCAATTATTTTTCACATATTTTTCAATTATTTTTCAATTATTATTCAATTATTTTTCAATTATTTTTCACATATTTTTCAATAATTTGCAATTATTTTTCAATTTTTTTCAATTTTTTTCTATTATTATTCAATTATTTTTCAAATATTTTTCAATTATTTTTCAATTATTTTTCAATTATTATTCAATGATTTTTCAATTATTGTTCAATTATTTTTCAATTATTTTCAGTTATTTTTCAATTATTTTCCCATTATTTTTCAATTATTTTTCAATTATTTTTCAATTATTATTCAATGATTTTTCAATTATTGTTCAATTATTTTTCAATTATTTTCAGTTATTTTTCAATTATTTTCCCATTATTTTTCAATTATTTTTCAATTATTTTTCAATTATTATTCAATTATTATTCAATTATTATTCAATTATTTTTCAAATATTTTTCAATTATTTTTCAAATATTTTTCAATTATTTTTCAATTATATTTCAATTATTGTTCAATTATTATTCAATGATTTTTCAATTATTGTTCAATTATTTTTCAATTATTTTCAGTTATTTTTCAATTATTTTCCAATTAGTTTTCAATTATTTTTCAATTATTTTTCAATTATTATTCAATTATTATTCAATTATTATTCAATTATTTTTCAAATATTTTTCAATTATCTTTCAAATATTTTTCAATTATTTTTCAAATATTTTTCAATTATTTTTCAATTATATTTCAATTATTGTTCAATTATTATTCAATGATTTTTCAATTATTGTTCAATTATTGTTCAATTATTTTCAATTATTTTTCAATTATTGTTCAATTATTTTTCAAATATTGTTCAATTATTTTTCAAATATTTTTAAATTATTTTTAAATTATTTTTCAATTATTTTTCATTTATTTTTCAATTATTGTTCAATTATTTTTCAATTATTTTTCAATTATTTTCAGTTATATTTCAATTATTTTCAATTATTTTAAATTATTTTCAATTATTTTCAATTATTTTTAAATTCTTTTCAATTATTTTCAATTATTTTCAATTATTTTAAATTATTTTCAATTATTTTCAATTATTTTCAATTATTTTCAATTATTTTCAATTATTTTCAATTAAATTATTTTCAATTATTTCCAATTAAATTATTTCCAATTAAATTATTTTCAATTATTTTCAATTATTTTCAATTATTTTTCATTTATTTTCAATCATTTTCAATCATTTTCACTTATTTTTCAATTATTTTCAATTATTTTTCAATTATTTTCAATTATTTTCAATTATTTTCAATTATTTTCTATTATTTTCAATTATTTTCAATTATTTTCAATTATTTTCAATTATTTTCAATTATTTTCAATTATTTTCAATTATTTTCAATTATTTTCAATTATTTTCAACTATTGTTTAAATTATTTTGTTTCAATTATTTTTCAATTTTTTTATTTCAATTTTTTTATTTCAATTTTTTTCACTTATTTTTCAATTATTTTTCAATTATTTTTCAATTTTTTTCAATTATTTTTTATATTATTTTTCAATTATTATTCAATGATTTTTAAATTATTGTTCAATTCTCTTTCAATTATTTTTCAATTATTATTCAATTATTATTCAATTATTATTCAATTATTTTTCAAATATTTTTCAATTATTTTTCAATTATATTTCAATTATTGTTCAATTATTATTCAATGATTTTTCAATTATTGTTCAATTATTGTTGAATTATTTTCCATTATTTTTCAATTATTGTTCAATTATTTTTCAAATAGTGTTCAATTATTTTTCAAATATTTTTAAATTATTTTTCAAATATTTTTCAATTATTTTTCAATTATTTTTCAATTATTTTTCAATTATTTTTCAATTATTTTTCAATTATTTTCAATTATTTTCAATTATTTTCAATTATTTTTCAATTATTTTCAATTATTTTTCAATTATTTTCAATAATTTTTAATTATTTTCAATTATTTTCAATTATTTTCAATTATTTTCAATTATTTTTCAATTTTTTAAAATTATTTTCAATTATTTTCAATTATTTTTCATTTATTTTCAATCATTTTCAATTATTTTTCAATTATTTTCAATTATTTTCAATTATTTTCAATTATTTTCTATTATTTTCAATTATTTTCAATTATTTTCAATTATTTTCAATTATTTTCAATTATTTTCAATTATTTTCAATTATTTTCAATTATTTTCAATTATTTTCAATTATTTTAAATTATTTTCAATTATTTTTCAATTATTTTAAATTATTTTCAATTATTTTCAATTATTTTTCAATTCTTTTCAATTATTTTCAATTATTTTCAATTATTTTCAATTATTTTCAATTATTTTTCATTTATTTTCAATCATTTTCAATCATTTTCAATCATTTTCAATTATTTTTCAATTATTTTCAATTATTTTTCAATTATTTTCAATTATTTTTCAATTATTTTCAATTATTTTCTATTATTTTCAATTATTTTAAATTATTTTCAATTATTTTAAATTATTTTCAATTATTTTTCAATTATTTTAAATTATTTTCAATTATTTTCAATTATTTTCAATTATTTTCAATTCTTTTCAATTATTTTCAATTATTTTAAATTATTTTCAATTATTTTCAATTATTTTCAATTATTTTCAATTATTTTCCAATTACTTTTAAATTATTTTTCAATTACTTTTCAATTACTTTTCAATTATTTTCAATTATTTATAATTATTTTCAATTATTTTCAATTATTTTTCAATTATTTTTCAATTATTATTCAATGATTTTTCAATTATTGTTCAATTATTTTGCAATTATTGTTCAATTATTTTTCAATTATTATTCAATTATTTTTCAATTATTTTTCACATATTTTTCAATTATTTTTCAATTATTTTTCAATTTTTTTCAATTTTTTTCAATTATTATTCAATTATTTTTCAATTATTTTTCACATATTTTTCAATTATTTTTCAATTATTTTTCAATTATTATTCAATGATTTTTCAATTATTGTTCTATTATTTTTCAATTATTTTTCAATTATTTTTCAATTATTATTCAATTATTTTTCAATTATTTTTCACATATTTTTCAATAATTTGCAATTATTTTTCAATTTTTTTCAATTTTTTTCAATTATTATTCAATTATTTTTCAAATATTTTTCAATTATTTTTCAATTATTTTTCAATTATTATTCAATGATTTTTCAATTATTGTTCAATTATTTTTCAATTATTTTCAGTTATTTTTCAATTATTTTCCAATTATTTTTCAATTATTTTTCAATTATTTTTCAATTATTATTCAATTATTATTCAATTATTATTCAATTATTTTTCAAATATTTTTCAATTATTTTTCAATTATATTTCAATTATTGTTCAATTATTATTCAATGATTTTTCAATTATTGTTCAATTATTGTTCAATTATTTTCAATTATTTTTCAATTATTATTCAATGATTTTTCAATTATTGTTCAATTATTTTTCAATTATTTTCAGTTATTTTTCAATTATTTTCCCATTATTTTTCAATTATTTTTCAATTATTTTTCAATTATTATTCAATGATTTTTCAATTATTGTTCAATTATTTTTCAATTATTTTCAGTTATTTTTCAATTATTTTCCCATTATTTTTCAATTATTTTTCAATTATTTTTCAATTATTATTCAATGATTTTTCAATTATTGTTCAATTATTTTTCAATTATTTTCAGTTATTTTTCAATTATTTTCCCATTATTTTTCAATTATTTTTCAATTATTTTTCAATTATTATTCAATTATTATTCAATTATTATTCAATTATTTTTCAAATATTTTTCAATTATTTTTCAAATATTTTTCAATTATTTTTCAATTATATTTCAATTATTGTTCAATTATTATTCAATGATTTTTCAATTATTGTTCAATTATTTTTCAATTATTTTCAGTTATTTTTCAATTATTTTCCAATTATTTTTCAATTATTTTTCAATTATTTTTCAATTATTATTCAATTATTATTCAATTATTATTCAATTATTTTTCAAATATTTTTCAATTATCTTTCAAATATTTTTCAATTATTTTTCAAATATTTTTCAATTATTTTTCAATTATATTTCAATTATTGTTCAATTATTATTCAATGATTTTTCAATTATTGTTCAATTATTGTTCAATTATTTTCAATTATTTTTCAATTATTGTTCAATTATTTTTCAAATATTGTTCAATTATTTTTCAAATATTTTTAAATTATTTTTAAATTATTTTTCAATTATTTTTCATTTATTTTTCAATTATTGTTCAATTATTTTTCAATTATTTTTCAATTATTTTCAGTTATATTTCAATTATTTTCAATTATTTTAAATTATTTTCAATTATTTTCAATTATTTTTCAATTCTTTTCAATTATTTTCAATTATTTTCAATTATTTTAAATTATTTTCAATTATTTTCAATTATTTTCAATTATTTTCAATTATTTTCAATTATTTTCAATTAAATTATTTTCAATTATTTCCAATTAAATTATTTCCAATTAAATTATTTTCAATTATTTTCAATTATTTTCAATTATTTTTCATTTATTTTCAATCATTTTCAATCATTTTCAATCATTTTCACTTATTTTTCAATTATTTTCAATTATTTTTCAATTATTTTCAATTATTTTCAATTATTTTCAATTATTTTCTATTATTTTCAATTATTTTCAATTATTTTCAATTATTTTCAATTATTTTCAATTATTTTCAATTATTTTCAATTATTTTCAATTATTTTCAATTATTTTCAACTATTGTTTAAATTATTTTGTTTAAATTATTTTTCAATTTTTTTCAACTATTGTTTCAATTATTTTATTTCAATTTTTTTCACTTATTTTTCAATTATTTTTCAATTATTTTTCAATTTTTTTCAATTATTTTTTATATTATTTTTCAATTATTATTCAATGATTTTTAAATTATTGTTCAATTCTCTTTCAATTATTTTTCAATTATTATTCAATTATTATTCAATTATTATTCAATTATTTTTCAAATATTTTTCAATTATTTTTCAATTATATTTCAATTATTGTTCAATTATTATTCAATGATTTTTCAATTATTGTTCAATTATTGTTGAATTATTTTCCATTATTTTTCAATTATTGTTCAATTATTTTTCAAATATTGTTCAATTATTTTTCAAATATTTTTAAATTATTTTTCAAATATTTTTCAATTATTTTTCAATTATTTTTCAATTATTTTTCAATTATTTTTCAATTATTTTTCAATTATTTTCAATTATTTTCAATTATTTTCAATTATTTTTCAATTATTTTCAATTATTTTTCAATTATTTTCAATAATTTTTAATTATTTTCAATTATTTTCAATTATTTTCAATTATTTTCAATTATTTTTCAATTTTTTAAAATTATTTTCAATTATTTTCAATTATTTTTCAATTCTTTTAAATTATTTTCAATTATTTTCAATTATTTTAAATTATATTCAATTATTTTAAATTATTTTCAATTATTTTCAATTATTTTAAATTATTTTCAATTATTTTCAATTATTTTCAATTAAATTATTTTCAATTATTTCCAATTAAATTATTTTCAATTATTTTCAATTATTTTCAATTATTTTCAATTATTTTTCATTTATTTTCAATCATTTTCAATCATTTTCAATCATTTTCAATTATTTTTCAATTATTTTCAATTATTTTCAATTATTTTCAATTATTTTCTATTATTTTCAATTATTTTCAATTATTTTCAATTATTTTCAATTATTTTCAATTATTTTCAATTATTTTCAATTATTTTCAATTATTTTCAATTATTTTAAATTATTTTCAATTATTTTTCAATTATTTTAAATTATTTTCAATTATTTTCAATTATTTTTCAATTCTTTTCAATTATTTTCAATTATTTTCAATTATTTTCAATTATTTTCAATTATTTTTCATTTATTTTCAATCATTTTCAATCATTTTCAATCATTTTCAATTATTTTTCAATTATTTTCAATTATTTTTCAATTATTTTCAATTATTTTTCAATTATTTTCAATTATTTTCTATTATTTTCAATTATTTTCAATTATTTTCAATTATTTTCAATTATTGTCAATTATTTTCAATTATTTTCAATTATTTTCAATTATTTTCAATTATTTTCAACTATTGTTTATATTATTTTTTTCAATTATTTTTCCATTTTTTTCAACTATTGTTTCAATTATTTTATTTCAATTTTTTTCACTTATTTTTCAATTATTTTTCAATTTTTTTCAATTGTTTTTTTCAATTATTTTTCAATTATTATTCAATGATTTTTAAATTATTGTTCAATTCTCTTTCAATTATTTTTCAATTATTTTTCAATTATTTTTCAATTATTTTTCAATTATTATTCAATTAATTTTCAACTATTTTTCAATTATTTTTCAATTATTATTCAATGATTTCTCAATTATTGTTCCATTAATTTCCAATTATTGTTTAATTATTTTTCAATTATTATTCAATTATTTTTCAATTATTTTTCACATATTTTTCAATTATTTTTCAATTATTTTCAGTTATTTTTCAATTATTTTCCAATTATTTTTCAATTATTTTTCAATTATTTTTCAATTATTTTTCAATTATTATTCAATGATTTTTCAATTATTGTTCAATTATTTTTCAATTCTTTTCAATTATTTTCAATTATTTTCAATTATTTATCAATTATTTTCAATTATTTTCAATTATTTTCTATTATTTTCAATTATTTTCAATTATTTTCAATTATTTTCAATTATTTTCAATTATTTTCAATTATTTTCAATTATTTTCAATTATTTTCAATTATTTTCTATTATTTTCAATTATTTTCAATTATTTTCAATTATTTTCAATTATTTTCAATTATTTTCAATTATTTTAAATTATTTTCAATTATTTTAAATTATTTTCAATTATTTTAAATTATTTTCAATTATTTTTCAATTATTTTAAATTATTTTCAATTATTTTCAATTATTTTCAATTATTTTCAATTCTTTTCAATTATTTTCAATTATTTTAAATTATTTTCAATTATTTTCAATTATTTTCCAATTACTTTTAAATTATTTTTCAATTACTTTTCAATTACTTTTCAATTATTTTCAATTATTTATAATTATTTTCAATTATTTTCAATTATTTTTCAATTATTTTTCAATTATTATTCAATGATTTTTCAATTATTGTTCAATTATTTTGCAATTATTGTTCAATTATTTTTCAATTATTATTCAATTATTTTTCAATTATTTTTCACATATTTTTCAATTATTTTTCAATTATTTTTCAATTTTTTTCAATTTTTTTCAATTATTATTCAATTATTTTTCAATTATTTTTCACATATTTTTCAATTATTTTTCAATTATTTTTCAATTATTATTCAATGATTTTTCAATTATTGTTCAATTATTTTTCAATTATTTTTCAATTATTTTTCAATTATTATTCAATTATTTTTCAATTATTTTTCACATATTTTTCAATAATTTGCAATTATTTTTCAATTTTTTTCAATTTTTTTCAATTATTATTCAATTATTTTTCAAATATTTTTCAATTATTTTTCAATTATTTTTCAATTATTATTCAATGATTTTTCAATTATTGTTCAATTATTTTTCAATTATTTTCAGTTATTTTTCAATTATTTTCAGTTATTTTTCAATTATTTTCCAATTATTTTTCAATTATTTTTCAATTATTTTTCAATTATTATTCAATTATTATTCAATTATTATTCAATTATTTTTCAAATATTTTTCAATTATTTTTCAATTATATTTCAATTATTGTTCAATTATTATTCAATGATTTTTCAATTATTGTTCAATTATTGTTCAATTATTTTCAATTATTTTTCAATTATTATTCAATTATTATTCAATTATTATTCAATTATTTTTCAAATATTTTTCAATTATTTTTCAATTATATTTCAATTATTGATCAATTATTATTCAATGATTTTTCAATTATTGTTCAATTATTGTTGAATTATTTTCAATTATTTTTCAATTATTGTTCAATTATTTTTCAATTATTTTTCAATTATTTTTCAATTATTATTCAATTATTTTTCAATTATTTTTCACATATTTTTCAATAATTTGCAATTATTTTTCAATTTTTTTCAATTTTTTTCAATTATTATTCAATTATTTTTCAAATATTTTTCAATTATTTTTCAATTATTTTTCAATTATTATTCAATGATTTTTCAAATATTGTTCAATTATTTTTCAATTATTTTCAGTTATTTTTCAATTATTTTCCCATTATTTTTCAATTATTTTTCAATTATTTTTCAATTATTATTCAATGATTTTTCAATTATTGTTTAATTATTTTTCAATTATTTTCAGTTATTTTTCAATTATTTTCCCATTATTTTTCAATTATTTTTCAATTATTTTTCAATTATTATTCAATTATTATTCAATTATTATTCAATTATTTTTCAAATATTTTTCAATTATTTTTCACATATTTTTCAATTATTTTTCAATTATATTTCAATTATTGTTCAATTATTATTCAATGATTTTTCAATTATTGTTCAATTATTTTTCAATTATTTTCAGTTATTTTTCAATTATTTTCCAATTATTTTTCAATTATTTTTCAATTATTTTTCAATTATTATTCAATTATTATTCAATTATTATTCAATTATTTTTCAAATATTTTTCAATTATTTTTCAAATATTTTTCAATTATTTTTCAATTATATTTCAATTATTGTTCAATTATTATTCAATGATTTTTCAATTATTGTTCAATTATTGTTCAATTATTTTCAATTATTTTCAATTATTTTTCAATTATTGTTCAATTATTTTTAAAATATTGTTCAATTATTTTTCAAATATTTTTAAATTATTTTTAAATTATTTTTCAATTATTTTTCATTTATTTTTCAATTATTGTTCAATTATTTTTCAATTATTTTTCAATTATTTTCAGTTATATTTCAATTATTTTCAATTATTTTCAATTATTTTCAATTATTTTCAATTATTTTCAATTATTTTCAATTATTTTCAATTATTTTCAATTATTTTCAATTATTTTCAATCATTTTAAATTATTTTCAATTATTTTTCAAATATTGTTCAATTACTTTTCAAATATTTTTAAATTATTTTTCAAATATTTTTCAATTATTTTTTAATTATTTTTCAATTATTTTTCAATTATTTTCAATTATTTTCAATTATTTTCAATTATTTTCAATTATTTTTCAATTATTTTCAATTATTTTTCAATTATTTTCAATAATTTTTAATTATTTTCAATTATTTTCAATTATTTTAAATTATTTTCAATTCTTTTCAATTATTTTCAATTATTTTAAATTATTTTCAATTATTTTCAATTATTTTCCAATTACTTTTAAATTATTTTTCAATTACTTTTCAATTACTTTTCAATTATTTTCAATTATTTATAATTATTTTCAATTATTTTCAATTATTTTTCAATTATTTTTCAATTATTATTCAATGATTTTTCAATTATTGTTCAATTATTTTGCAATTATTGTTCAATTATTTTTCAATTATTATTCAATTATTTTTCAATTATTTTTCACATATTTTTCAATTATTTTTCAATTATTTTTCAATTTTTTTCAATTTTTTTCAATTATTATTCAATTATTTTTCAATTATTTTTCACATATTTTTCAATTATTTTTCAATTATTTTTCAATTATTATTCAATGATTTTTCAATTATTGTTCAATTATTTTTCAATTATTTTTCAATTATTTTTCAATTATTATTCAATTATTTTTCAATTATTTTTCACATATTTTTCAATAATTTGCAATTATTTTTCAATTTTTTTCAATTATTATTCAATTATTTTTCAAATATTTTTCAATTATTTTTCAATTATTTTTCAATTATTATTCAATGATTTTTCAATTATTGTTCAATTATTTTTCAATTATTTTCAGTTATTTTTCAATTATTTTCAGTTATTTTTCAATTATTTTCCAATTATTTTTCAATTATTTTTCAATTATTTTTCAATTATTATTCAATTATTATTCAATTATTATTCAATTATTTTTCAAATATTTTTCAATTATTTTTCAATTATATTTCAATTATTGTTCAATTATTATTCAATGATTTTTCAATTATTGTTCAATTATTGTTCAATTATTTTCAATTATTTTTCAATTATTATTCAATTATTATTCAATTATTATTCAATTATTTTTCAAATATTTTTCAATTATTTTTCAATTATATTTCAATTATTGATCAATTATTATTCAATGATTTTTCAATTATTGTTCAATTATTGTTGAATTATTTTCAATTATTTTTCAATTATTGTTCAATTATTTTTCAATTATTTTTCAATTATTTTTCAATTATTATTCAATTATTTTTCAATTATTTTTCACATATTTTTCAATAATTTGCAATTATTTTTCAATTTTTTTCAATTTTTTTCAATTATTATTCAATTATTTTTCAAATATTTTTCAATTATTTTTCAATTATTTTTCAATTATTATTCAATGATTTTTCAATTATTGTTCAATTATTTTTCAATTATTTTCAGTTATTTTTCAATTATTTTCCCATTATTTTTCAATTATTTTTCAATTATTTTTCAATTATTATTCAATGATTTTTCAATTATTGTTTAATTATTTTTCAATTATTTTCAGTTATTTTTCAATTATTTTCCCATTATTTTTCAATTATTTTTCAATTATTTTTCAATTATTATTCAATTATTATTCAATTATTATTCAATTATTTTTCAAATATTTTTCAATTATTTTTCACATATTTTTCAATTATTTTTCAATTATATTTCAATTATTGTTCAATTATTATTCAATGATTTTTCAATTATTGTTCAATTATTTTTCAATTATTTTCAGTTATTTTTCAATTATTTTCCAATTATTTTTCAATTATTTTTCAATTATTTTTCAATTATTATTAAATTATTATTCAATTATTATTCAATTATTTTTCAAATATTTTTCAATTATTTTTCAAATATTTTTCAATTATTTTTCAATTATATTTCAATTATTGTTCAATTATTATTCAATGATTTTTCAATTATTGTTCAATTATTGTTCAATTATTTTCAATTATTTTCAATTATTTTTCAATTATTGTTCAATTATTTTTAAAATATTGTTCAATTATTTTTCAAATATTTTTAAATTATTTTTAAATTATTTTTCAATTATTTTTCATTTATTTTTCAATTATTGTTCAATTATTTTTCAATCATTTTCAATCATTTTCACTTATTTTTCAATTATTTTCAATTATTTTCTATTATTTTCAATTATTTTCAATTATTTTCAATTATTTTCAATTATTTTCAATTATTTTCAATTATTTTTCAATTATTTTCAATTATTTTCAATTATTTTCAATTAAATTATTTTCAATTACTTCCAATTAAATTATTTTCAATTATTTTCAATTATTTTAAATTATTTTAAATTATTTTCAATTATTTTTCAATTATTTTCAATTATTTATAATTATTTTCAATTATTTTCAATTATTTTCAATTATTTTCAATTATTTTCAATTATTTTCAATTATTTTCAATTATTTTAAATTATTTTCAATTATTTTAAATTATTTTCAATTATTTTTCAATTATTTTTCAATTATTTTAAATTATTTTCAATTATTTTCAATTATTTTCAATTATTTTCAATTCTTTTCAATTATTTTCAATTATTTTAAATTATTTTCAATTATTTTCAATTATTTTCAATTATTTTCAATTATTTTCAATTATTTTCAATTATTTTCAATTATTTTCCAATTACTTTTAAATTATTTTTCAATTACTTTTCAATTACTTTTCAATTATTTTCAATTATTTATAATTATTTTCAATTATTTTCAATTATTTTTCAATTATTTTTCAATTATTATTCAATTATTATTCAATTATTTTTCAAATATTTTTCAATTATTTTTCAAATATTTTTCAATTATTTTTCAATTATATTTCAATTATTGTTCAATTATTATTCAATGATTTTTCAATTATTGTTCAATTATTGTTCAATTATTTTCAATTATTTTCAATTATTTTTCAATTATTGTTCAATTATTTTTAAAATATTGTTCAATTATTTTTCAAATATTTTTAAATTATTTTTAAATTATTTTTCAATTATTTTTCATTTATTTTTCAATTATTGTTCAATTATTTTTCAATTATTTTTCAATTATTTTCAGTTATATTTCAATTATTTTCAATTATTTTCAATTATTTTCAATTATTTTCAATTATTTTCAATTATTTTCAATTATTTTCAATTATTTTCAATTATTTTCAATTATTTTCAATCATTTTAAATTATTTTCAATTATTTTTCAAATATTGTTCAATTACTTTTCAAATATTTTTAAATTATTTTTCAAATATTTTTCAATTACTTTTCAATTATTTTTCAATTATTTTTCAATTATTTTCAATTATTTTCAATTATTTTTCAATTATTTTCAATTATTTTTCAATTATTTTCAATAATTTTTAATTATTTTCAATTATTTTCAATTATTTTCAATTATTTTCAATTATTTTTCAATTATTTTCAATTATTTTAAATTATTTTCAATTATTTTTCAATTATTTTAAATTATTTTCAATTATTTTCAATTATTTTTCAATTCTTTTCAATTATTTTCTATTATTTTCAATTATTTTCAATTATTTTCAATTATTTTCAATTATTTTCAATTATTTTCAATTATTTTCATTTATTTTCAATTATTTTCAATTATTTTCAATTATTTTCAATTATTTTCAATTATTTTCAATTATTTTCAATTATTTTCAATTATTTTCAATTATTTTAAATTATTTTCAATTATTTTTCCATTATTTTAAATTATTTTAAATTATTTTAAATTATTTTTCAATTCTTTTCAATTATTTTCAATTATTTTCAATTATTTTAAATTATTTTAAATTATTTTCAATTATTTTCAATTATTTTCAATTATTTTCAATTATTTTAAATTATTTTCAATTATTTTCAATTAAATTATTTTCAATTATTTCCAATTAAATTATTTTCAATTATTTTCAATTATTTTCAATTATTTTTCATTTATTTTCAATCATTTTCAATCATTTTCAATCATTTTCACTTATTTTTCAATTATTTTCAATTATTTTTCAATTATTTTCAATTATTTTCAATTATTTTCAATTATTTTCTATTATTTTCAATTATTTTCAATTATTTTCAATTATTTTCAATTATTTTCAATTATTTTCAATTATTTTTCAATTATTTTCAATTATTTTCAATTATTTTCAATTAAATTATTTTCAATTACTTCCAATTAAATTATTTTCAATTATTTTCAATTATTTTCAATTATTTTAAATTATTTTCAATTATTTTTCAATTATTTTCAATTATTTATAATTATTTTCAATTATTTTCAATTATTTTCAATTATTTTCAATTATTTTAAATTATTTTCAATTATTTTAAATTATTTTCAATTATTTTTCAATTATTTTAAATTATTTTCAATTATTTTCAATTATTTTCAATTATTTTCAATTCTTTTCAATTATTTTCAATTATTTTAAATTATTTTCAATTATTTTCAATTATTTTCAATTATTTTCAATTATTTTCCAATTACTTTTAAATTATTTTTCAATTACTTTTCAATTACTTTTCAATTATTTTCAATTATTTATAATTATTTTCAATTATTTTCAATTATTTTTCAATTATTTTTCAATTATTATTCAATGATTTTTCAATTATTGTTCAATTATTTTGCAATTATTGTTCAATTATTTTTCAATTATTATTCAATTATTTTTCAATTATTTTTCACATATTTTTCAATTATTTTTCAATTATTTTTCAATTTTTTTCAATTATTATTCAATTATTTTTCAATTATTTTTCACATATTTTTCAATTATTTTTCAATTATTTTTCAATTATTATTCAATGATTTTTCAATTATTGTTCAATTATTTTTCAATTATTTTTCAATTATTTTTCAATTATTATTCAATTATTTTTCAATTATTTTTCACATATTTTTCAATAATTTGCAATTATTTTTCAATTCTTTTCAATTATTTTCAATTATTTTCAATTATTTTCAATTATTTTTAATTATTTTAAATTATTTTCAATTATTTTCAATTATTTTCAATTATTTTCAATTATTTTTCATTATTTTCAATTATTTTCAATTATTTTCAATTAAATTATTTTCAATTATTTCCAATTAAATTATTTTCAATTATTTTCAATTATTTTCAATTATTTTCAATTATTTTCAATTATTTTTCATTTATTTTCAATCATTTTCAATCATTTTCAATCATTTTCAATTATTTTTCAATTATTTTCAATTATTTTTCAATTATTTTCAATTATTTTCAATTATTTTCAATTATTTTCTATTATTTTCAATTATTTTCAATTATTTTCAATTATTTTCAATTATTTTCAATTATTTTAAATTATTTTCAATTATTTTCAATTATTTTCAATTATTTTCAATTATTTTCAACTATTGTTTAAATTATTTTTTTTCAATTATTTTTCAATTTTTTTCAACTATTGTTTCGATTATTTTATTTAAATTTTTTTCACTTATTTTTCAATTATTTTTCAATTATTTTTCAATTTTTTTCAATTATTTTTTTCAATTATTTTTCAATTATTATTCAATGATTTTTAAATTATTGTTCAATTCTCGTTCAATTATTTTTCAATTATTTTTCAATTATATTTCAATTATTGTTCAATTATTATTCAATGATTTTTCAATTATTGTTCAATTATTGTTCAATTATTTTCAATTATTTTTCAATTATTTTCAATAATTTTTAATTATTTTCAATTATTTTCAATTATTTTCAATTATTTTCAATTATTTTTCAATTATTTTAAATTATTTTCAATTATTTTCAATTATTTTTCAATTCTTTTAAATTATTTTCAATTATTTTCAATTATTTTAAATTATTTTCAATTATTTTCAATTATTTTCAATTATTTTCAATTACTTTTCATTATTTTCAATTATTTTCAATTATTTTAAATTATTTTCAATTATTTTCAATTATTTTTCAATTATTTTAAATTATTTTCAATTATTTTCAATTATTTTCAATTATTTTCAATTATTTTTCAATTACTTTTCAATTACTTTTCAATTATTTTCAATTATTTATAATTATTTTCAATTATTTTCAATTACTTTTCAATTATTTTTCAATTATTATTCAATGATTTTTCAATTATTGTTCAATTATTTTGCAATTATTGTTCAATTATTTTTCAATTATTATTCAATTATTTTTCAATTATTTTTCACATATTTATCAATTATTTTTCAATTATTTTTCAATTTTTTTCAATTTTTTTCAATTATTATTCAATTATTTTTCAATTATTTTTCACATATTTTTCAATTATTTTTCAATTATTTTTCAATTATTATTCAATGATTTTTCAATTATTGTTCAATTATTTTTCAATTATTTTTCAATTATTTTTCAATTATTATTCAATTATTTTTCAATTATTTTTCACATATTTTTCAATAATTTGCAATTATTTTTCAATTTTTTTCAATTTTTTTCAATTATTATTCAATTATTTTTCAAATATTTTTCAATTATTTTTCAATTATTTTTCAATTATTATTCAATGATTTTTCAATTATTGTTCAATTATTTTTCAATTATTTTCAGTTATTTTTCAATTATTTTCCAATTATTTTTCAATTATTTTTCAATTATTTTTCAATTATTATTAAATTATTATTCAATTATTATTCAATTATTTTTCAAATATTTTTCAATTATTTTTCAATTATATTTCAATTATTGTTCAATTATTATTCAATGATTTTTCAATTATTGTTCAATTATTGTTCAATTATTTTCAATTATTTTTCAATTATTATTCAATTATTATTCAATTATTATTCAATTATTTTTCAAATATTTTTCAATTATTTTTCAATTATATTTCAATTATTGTTCAATTATTATTCAATGATTTTTCAATTATTGTTCAA
Organism: Andrena bucephala; assembly: GCA_947577245.1. Classification (NCBI taxonomy): domain Eukaryota; kingdom Metazoa; phylum Arthropoda; class Insecta; order Hymenoptera; family Andrenidae; genus Andrena; species Andrena bucephala. Next base: position 30,246,011 of record OX387716.1, on the reverse strand, counting down.
TTATTGTTGAATTATTTTCAATTATTTTTCAATTATTGTTCAATTATTTTTCAATTATTTTTCAATTATTTTTCAATTATTATTCAATTATTTTTCAATTATTTTTCACATATTTTTCAATAATTTGCAATTATTTTTCAATTTTTTTCAATTTTTTTCAATTATTATTCAATTATTTTTCAAATATTTTTCAATTATTTTTCAATTATTTTTCAATTATTATTCAATGATTTTTCAATTATTGTTCAATTATTTTTCAATTATTTTCAGTTATTTTTCAATTATTTTCCCATTATTTTTCAATTATTTTTCAATTATTTTTCAATTATTATTCAATGATTTTTCAATTATTGTTCAATTATTTTTCAATTATTTTCAGTTATTTTTCAATTATTTTCCCATTATTTTTCAATTATTTTTCAATTATTTTTCAATTATTATTCAATTATTATTCAATTATTATTCAATTATTTTTCAAATATTTTTCAATTATTTTTCAAATATTTTTCAATTATTTTTCCATTATATTTCAATTATTGTTCAATTATTATTCAATGATTTTTCAATTATTGTTCAATTATTTTTCAATTATTTTCAGTTATTTTTCAATTATTTTCCAATTATTTTTCAATTATTTTTCAATTATTTTTCAATTATTATTCAATTATTATTCAATTATTATTCAATTATTTTTCAAATATTTTTCAATTATTTTTCAAATATTTTTCAATTATTTTTCAATTATATTTCAATTATTGTTCAATTATTATTCAATGATTTTTCAATTATTGTTCAATTATTGTTCAATTATTTTCAATTATTTTTCAATTATTGTTCAATTATTTTTCAAATATTGTTAAACTATTTTTCAAATATTTTTAAATTATTTTTAAATTATTTTTCAATTATTTTTCATTGATTTTTCAATTATTGTTCAATTATTTTTCAATTATTTTTCAATTATTTTCAGTTATATTTCAATTATTTTCAATTATTTTCAATTATTTTCAATTATTTTCAATTATTTTCAATTATTTTCAATTATTTTCAATTATTTTCAATTATTTTCAATCATTTTAAATTATTTTCAATTATTTTTCAAATATTGTTCAATTACTTTTCAAATATTTTTAAATTATTTTTCAAATATTTTTCAATTATTTTTCAATTATTTTTCAATTATTTTTCAATTATTTTCAATTATTTTCAATTATTTTCAATTATTTTCAATTATTTTTCAATTATTTTCAATTATTTTTCAATTATTTTCAATAATTTTTAATTATTTTCAATTATTTTCAATTATTTTCAATTATTTTCAATTATTTTTCAATTATTTTAAATTATTTTCAATTATTTTCAATTATTTTTCAATTCTTTTCAATTATTTTCAATTATTTTCAATTATTTTAAATTATTTTCAATTATTTTCAATTATTTTCAATTATTTTCAATTATTTTTCATTATTTTCAATTATTTTCAATTATTTTCAATTAAATTATTTTCAATTATTTCCAATTAAATTATTTTCAATTATTTTCAATTATTTTCAATTATTTTCAATTATTTTCAATTATTTTTCATTTATTTTCAATCATTTTCAATCATTTTCAATTATTTTTCAATTATTTTCAATTATTTTTCAATTATTTTCAATTATTTTCAATTATTTTCAATTATTTTCTATTATTTTCAATTATTTTCAATTATTTTCAATTATTTTCAATTATTTTAAATTATTTTAAAATATTTTCAATTATTTTCAATTATTTTCAATTATTTTCAATTATTTTCAATTATTTTCAACTATTGTTTAAATTATTTTTTTTCAATTATTATTCAATTATTATTCAATTATTTTTCAAATATTTTTCAATTATTTTTCAAATATTTTTCAATTATTTTTCAATTATTATTAAATTATTATTCAATTATTATTCAATTATTTTTCAAATATTTTTCAATTATTTTTCAATTATATTTCAATTATTGTTCAATTATTATTCAATGATTTTTCAATTATTGTTCAATTATTGTTCAATTATTTTCAATTATTTTTCAATTATTATTCAATTATTATTCAATTATTATTCAATTATTTTTCAAATATTTTTCAATTATTTTTCAATTATATTTCAATTATTGTTCAATTATTATTCAATGATTTTTCAATTATTGTTCAATTATTGTTGAATTATTTTCAATTATTTTTCAATTATTGTTCAATTTATTTTCAATTATTTTTCAATTATTTTTCAATTATTATTCAATTATTTTTCAATTATTTTTCACATATTTTTCAATAATTTGCAATTATTTTTCAATTTTTTTCAATTTTTTTCAATTATTATTCAATTATTTTTCAAATATTTTTCAATTATTTTTCAATTATTTTTCAATTATTATTCAATGATTTTTCAATTATTGTTCAATTATTTTTCAATTATTTTCAGTTATTTTTCAATTATTTTCCCATTATTTTTCAATTATTTTTCAATTATTTTTCAATTATTATTCAATGATTTTTCAATTATTGTTCAATTATTTTTCAATTATTTTCAGTTATTTTTCAATTATTTTCCCATTATTTTTCAATTATTTTTCAATTATTTTTCAATTATTATTCAATTATTATTCAATTATTATTCAATTATTTTTCAAATATTTTTCAATTATTTTTCAAATATTTTTCAATTATTTTTCCATTATATTTCAATTATTGTTCAATTATTATTCAATGATTTTTCAATTATTGTTCAATTATTTTTCAATTATTTTCAGTTATTTTTCAATTATTTTCCAATTATTTTTCAATTATTTTTCAATTATTTTTCAATTATTATTCAATTATTATTCAATTATTTTTCAATTATTATTCAATTATTATTCAATTATTATTCAATTATTTTTCAAATATTTTTCAATTATTTTTCAAATATTTTTCAATTATTTTTCAATTATATTTCAATTATTGTTCAATTATTATTCAATGATTTTTCAATTATTGTTCAATTATTGTTCAATTATTTTCAATTATTTTTCAATTATTGTTCAATTATTTTTCAAATATTGTTAAATTATTTTTCAAATATTTTTAAATTATTTTTAAATTATTTTTCAATTATTTTTCATTGATTTTTCAATTATTGTTCAATTATTTTTCAATTATTTTTCAATTATTTTCAGTTATATTTCAATTATTTTCAATTATTTTCAATTATTTTCAATTATTTTCAATTATTTTCAATTATTGTTCAATTATTATTCAATGATTTTTCAATTATTGTTCAATTATTTTTCAATTATTTTCAGTTATTTTTCAATTATTTTCCAATTATTTTTCAATTATTTTTCAATTATTTTTCAATTATTATTCAATTATTATTCAATTATTATTCAATTATTTTTCAAATATTTTTCAATTATTTTTCAAATATTTTTCAATTATTTTTCAATTATATTTCAATTATTGTTCAATTATTATTCAATGATTTTTCAATTATTGTTCAATTATTGTTCAATTATTTTCAATTATTTTTCAATTATTGTTCAATTATTTTTCAAATATTGTTAAATTATTTTTCAAATATTTTTCAATTATTTTTCAGTTATTTTTCAATTATTTTCCAATTACTTTTCAATTATTTTTCAATTACTTTTCAATTACTTTTCAATTACTTTTCAATTATTTTCAATTATTTTCAATTATTTTCAATTATTTTCAATTATTTTCAATTATTTTCAATTATTTTCAATTATTTTCAATTATTTTCAATTATTTTTCAATTATTTTCAATTATTTTCAATTATTTTCAATTAAATTATTTTCAATTACTTCCAATTAAATTATTTTCAATTATTTTCAATTATTTTCAATTATTTTAAATTATTTTCAATTATTTTTCAATTATTTTCAATTATTTATAATTATTTTCAATTATTTTCAATTATTTTCAATTATTTTCAATTATTTTAAATTATTTTAAATTATTTTCAATTATTTTAAATTATTTTCAATTATTTTTCAATTATTTTAAATTATTTTCAATTATTTTCAATTATTTTCAAATATTTTCAATTCTTTTCAATTATTTTCAATTATTTTAAATTATTTTCAATTATTTTCAATTATTTTCAATTATTTTCAATTATTTTCCAATTACTTTTAAATTATTTTTCAATTACTTCTCAATTACTTTTCAATTATTTTCAATTATTTATAATTATTTTCAATTATTTTCAATTACTTTTCAATTATTTTTCAATTATTATTCAATGATTTTTCAATTATTGTTCAATTATTTTGCAATTATTGTTCAATTATTTTTCAATTATTATTCAATTATTTTTCAATTATTTTTCACATATTTATCAATTATTGTTCAATTATTTTTCAATTATTATTCAATTATTTTTCAATTATTTTTCACATATTTATCAATTATTTTTCAATTATTTTTCAATTTTTTTCAATTTTTTTCAATTATTATTCAATTATTTTTCAATTATTTTTCACATATTTTTCAATTATTTTTCAATTATTTTTCAATTATTATTCAATGATTTTTCAATTATTGTTCAATTATTTTTCAATTATTTTTCAATTATTTTTCAATTATTATTCAATTATTTTTCAATTATTTTTCACATATTTTTCAATAATTTGCAATTATTTTTCAATTTTTTTCAATTTTTTTCAATTATTGTTCAATTATTTTTCAATTATTTTCAATTATTTTTCAATTATTTTTCAATTATTATTCAATGATTTTTCAATTATTGTTCAATTATTTTTCAATTATTTTCAGTTATTTTTCAATTATTTTCCAATTATTTTTCAATTATTTTTCAATTATTTTTCAATTATTATTCAATTATTATTCAATTATTATTCAATTATTTTTCAAATATTTTTCAATTATTTTTCAATTATATTTCAATTATTGTTCAATTATTATTCAATGATTTTTCAATTATTGTTCAATTATTGTTCAATTATTTTCAATTATTTTTCAATTATTATTCAATTAGTATTCAATTATTATTCAATTATTTTTCAAATATTTTTCAATTATTTTTCAATTATATTTCAATTATTGTTCAATTATTATTCAATGATTTTTCAATTATTGTTCAATTATTGTTCAATTATTTTCAATTATTTTTCAATTATTGTTCAATTATTTTTCAAATATTGTTCAATTATTTTTCAAATATTTTTCAATTATTTTTCAAATATTTTTCAATTATTTTTCAATTATATTTCAATTATTGTTCAATTATTATTCAATGATTTTTCAATTATTGTTCAATTATTGTTCAATTATTTTCAATTATTTTTCAATTATTGTTCAATTATTTTTCAAATATTGTTCAATTATTTTTCAAATATTTTTAAATTATTTTTAAATTATTTTTCAATTATTTTTCATTTATTTTTCAATTATTGTTCAATTATTTTTCAATTATTTTTCAATTATTTTCAGTTATATTTCAATTATTTTCAATTATTTTAAATTATTTTCAATTATTTTCATTTATTTTCAATTATTTTCAATTATTTTTCATTATTTTCAATTATTTTCAATTATTTTCAATTAAATTATTTTCAATTATTTCCAATTAAATTATTTTCAATTATTTTCAATTATTTTCAATTATTTTCAATTATTTTCAATTATTTTCAATTATTTTCAATTATTTTTCATTTATTTTCAATCATTTTCAATCATTTTCAATCATTTTCAATTATTTTTCAATTATTTTCAATTATTTTTCAATTATTTTCAATTATTTTCAATTATTTTCAATTATTTTCTATTATTTTCAATTATTTTCAATTATTTTCAATTATTTTCAATTATTTTAAATTATTTTAAATTATTTTAAATTATTTTCAATTATTTTCAATTATTTTCAATAATTTTCAACTATTGTTTAAATTATTTTTTTTCAATTATTTTTCAATTTTTTTCAACTATTGTTTCGATTATTTTATTTAATTTTTTTTCACTTATTTTTCAATTATTTTTCAATTATTTTTCAATTTTTTTCAATTATTTTTTTCAATTATTTTTCAATTATTATTCAATGATTTTTAAATTATTGTTCAATTCTCGTTCAATTATTTTTCAATTATTTTTCAATTATATTTCAATTATTGTTCAATTATTATTCAATGATTTTTCAATTATTGTTCAATTATTGTTCAATTATTTTCAATTATTTTTCAATTATTTTCAATAATTTTTAATTATTTTCAATTATTTTCAATTATTTTCAATTATTTTCAATTATTTTTCAATTATTTTAAATTATTTTCAATTATTTTCAATTATTTTTCAATTCTTTTCAATTATTTTCAATTATTTTCAATTATTTTAAATTATTTTCAATTATTTTCAATTATTTTCAATTATTTTCAATTACTTTTCATTATTTTCAATTATTTTCAATTATTTTAAATTATTTTCAATTATTTTCAATTATTTTTCAATTATTTTCAATTATTTTCAATTATTTTCAATTATTTTCAATTATTTTCAATTATTTTCCAATTACTTTTAAATTATTTTTCAATTACTTTTCAATTACTTTTCAATTATTTTCAATTATTTATAATTATTTTCAATTATTTTCAATTACTTTTCAATTATTTTTCAATTATTATTCAATGATTTTTCAATTATTGTTCAATTATTTTGCAATTATTGTTCAATTATTTTTCAATTATTATTCAATTATTTTTCAATTATTTTTCACATATTTATCAATTATTTTTCAATTATTTTTCAATTTTTTTCAATTTTTTTCAATTATTATTCAATTATTTTTCAATTATTTTTCACATATTTTTCAATTATTTTTCAATTATTTTTCAATTATTATTCAATGATTTTTCAATTATTGTTCAATTATTTTTCAATTATTTTTCAATTATTTTTCAATTATTATTCAATTATTTTTCAATTATTTTTCACATATTTTTCAATAATTTGCAATTATTTTTCAATTTTTTTCAATTTTTTTCAATTATTATTCAATTATTTTTCAAATATTTTTCAATTATTTTTCAATTATTTTTCAATTATTATTCAATGATTTTTCAATTATTGTTCAATTATTTTTCAATTATTTTCAGTTATTTTTCAATTATTTTCCAATTATTTTTCAATTATTTTTCAATTATTTTTCAATTATTATTAAATTATTATTCAATTATTATTCAATTATTTTTCAAATATTTTTCAATTATTTTTCAATTATATTTCAATTATTGTTCAATTATTATTCAATGATTTTTCAATTATTGTTCAATTATTGTTCAATTATTTTCAATTATTTTTCAATTATTATTCAATTATTATTCAATTATTATTCAATTATTTTTCAAATATTTTTCAATTATTTTTCAATTATATTTCAATTATTGTTCAATTATTATTCAATGATTTTTCAATTATTGTTCAATTATTGTTGAATTATTTTCAATTATTTTTCAATTATTGTTCAATTTATTTTCAATTATTTTTCAATTATTTTTCAATTATTATTCAATTATTTTTCAATTATTTTTCACATATTTTTCAATAATTTGCAATTATTTTTCAATTTTTTTCAATTTTTTTCAATTATTATTCAATTATTTTTCAAATATTTTTCAATTATTTTTCAATTATTTTTCAATTATTATTCAATGATTTTTCAATTATTGTTCAATTATTTTTCAATTATTTTCAGTTATTTTTCAATTATTTTCCCATTATTTTTCAATTATTTTTCAATTATTTTTCAATTATTATTCAATGATTTTTCAATTATTGTTCAATTATTTTTCAATTATTTTCAGTTATTTTTCAATTATTTTCCCATTATTTTTCAATTATTTTTCAATTATTTTTCAATTATTATTCAATTATTATTCAATTATTATTCAATTATTTTTCAAATATTTTTCAATTATTTTTCAAATATTTTTCAATTATTTTTCCATTATATTTCAATTATTGTTCAATTATTATTCAATGATTTTTCAATTATTGTTCAATTATTTTTCAATTATTTTCAGTTATTTTTCAATTATTTTCCAATTATTTTTCAATTATTTTTCAATTATTTTTCAATTATTATTCAATTATTATTCAATTATTATTCAATTATTTTTCAAATATTTTTCAATTATTTTTCAAATATTTTTCAATTATTTTTCAATTATATTTCAATTATTGTTCAATTATTATTCAATGATTTTTCAATTATTGTTCAATTATTGTTCAATTATTTTCAATTATTTTTCAATTATTGTTCAATTATTTTTCAAATATTGTTAAATTATTTTTCAAATATTTTTAAATTATTTTTAAATTATTTTTCAATTATTTTTCATTGATTTTTCAATTATTGTTCAATTATTTTTCAATTATTTTTCAATTATTTTCAGTTATATTTCAATTATTTTCAATTATTTTCAATTATTTTCAATTATTTTCAATTATTTTCAATTATTTTCAATTATTTTCAATTATTTTCAATTATTTTCAATCATTTTAAATTATTTTCAATTATTTTTCAAATATTGTTCAATTACTTTTCAAATATTTTAAAATTATTTTTCAAATATTTTTCAATTATTTTTCAATTATTTTTCAATTATTTTTCAATTATTTTCAATTATTTTCAATTATTTTCAATTATTTTCAATTATTTTTCAATTATTTTCAATTATTTTTCAATTATTTTCAATAATTTTTAATTATTTTCAATTATTTTCAATTATTTTCAATTATTTTCAATTATTTTTCAATTATTTTAAATTATTTTCAATTATTTTCAATTATTTTTCAATTCTTTTCAATTATTTTCAATTATTTTCAATTATTTTAAATTATTTTCAATTATTTTCAATTATTTTCAATTATTTTCAATTATTTTTCATTATTTTCAATTATTTTCAATTATTTTCAATTAAATTATTTTCAATTATTTCCAATTAAATTATTTTCAATTATTTTCAATTATTTTCAATTATTTTCAATTATTTTCAATTATTTTTCATTTATTTTCAATCATTTTCAATCATTTTCAATTATTTTTCAATTATTTTCAATTATTTTTCAATTATTTTCAATTATTTTCAATTATTTTCAATTATTTTCTATTATTTTCAATTATTTTCAATTATTTTCAATTATTTTAAATTATTTTAAATTATTTTAAAATATTTTCAATTATTTTCAATTATTTTCAATTATTTTCAATTATTTTCAATTATTTTCAACTATTGTTTAAATTATTTTTTTTCAATTATTATTCAATTATTATTCAATTATTTTTCAAATATTTTTCAATTATTTTTCAAATATTTTTCAATTATTTTTCCATTATATTTCATTTATTGTTCAATTATTATTCAATGATTTTTCAATTATTGTTCAATTATTTTTCAATTATTTTCAGTTATTTTTCAATTATTTTCCAATTATTTTTCAATTATTTTTCAATTATTTTTCAATTATTATTCAATTATTATTCAATTATTATTCAATTATTTTTCAAATATTTCTCAATTATTTTTCAAATATTTTTCAATTATTTTTCAATTATATTTCAATTATTGTTCAATTATTATTCAATGATTTTTCAATTATTGTTCAATTATTGTTCAATTATTTTCAATTATTTTTCAATTATTGTTCAATTATTTTTCAAATATTGTTAAATTATTTTTCAAATATTTTTCAATTATTTTTCAGTTATTTTTCAATTATTTTCCAATTACTTTTCAATTATTTTTCAATTACTTTTCAATTACTTTTCAATTACTTTTCAATTATTTTCAATTATTTTCAATTATTTTCAATTATTTTCAATTATTTTCAATTATTTTCAATTATTTTCAATTATTTTCAATTATTTTCAATTATTTTTCAATTATTTTCAATTATTTTCAATTATTTTCAATTAAATTATTTTCAATTACTTCCAATTAAATTATTTTCAATTATTTTCAATTATTTTCAATTATTTTAAATTATTTTCAATTATTTTTCAATTATTTTCAATTATTTATAATTATTTTCAATTATTTTCAATTATTTTCAATTATTTTCAATTATTTTCAATTATTTTAAATTATTTTAAATTATTTTCAATTATTTTAAATTATTTTCAATTATTTTTCAATTATTTTAAATTATTTTCAATTATTTTCAATTATTTTCAAATATTTTCAATTCTTTTCAATTATTTTCAATTATTTTAAATTATTTTCAATTATTTTCAATTATTTTCAATTATTTTCAATTATTTTCCAATTACTTTTAAATTATTTTTCAATTACTTCTCAATTACTTTTCAATTATTTTCAATTATTTATAATTATTTTCAATTATTTTCAATTACTTTTCAATTATTTTTCAATTATTATTCAATGATTTTTCAATTATTGTTCAATTATTTTGCAATTATTGTTCAATTATTTTTCAATTATTATTCAATTATTTTTCAATTATTTTTCACATATTTATCAATTATTGTTCAATTATTTTTCAATTATTATTCAATTATTTTTCAATTATTTTTCACATATTTATCAATTATTTTTCAATTATTTTTCAATTTTTTTCAATTTTTTTCAATTATTATTCAATTATTTTTCAATTATTTTTCACATATTTTTCAATTATTTTTCAATTATTTTTCAATTATTATTCAATGATTTTTCAATTATTGTTCAATTATTTTTCAATTATTTTTCAATTATTTTTCAATTATTATTCAATTATTTTTCAATTATTTTTCACATATTTTTCAATAATTTGCAATTATTTTTCAATTTTTTTCAATTTTTTTCAATTATTATTCAATTATTTTTCAAATATTTTTCAATTATTTTTCAATTATTTTTCAATTATTATTCAATGATTTTTCAATTATTGTTCAATTATTTTTCAATTATTTTCAGTTATTTTTCAATTATTTTCCAATTATTTTTCAATTATTTTTCAATTATTTTTCAATTATTATTCAATTATTATTCAATTATTATTCAATTATTTTTCAAATATTTTTCAATTATTTTTCAATTATATTTCAATTATTGTTCAATTATTATTCAATGATTTTTCAATTATTGTTCAATTATTGTTCAATTATTTTCAATTATTTTTCAATTATTATTCAATTAGTATTCAATTATTATTCAATTATTTTTCAAATATTTTTCAATTATTTTTCAATTATATTTCAATTATTGTTCAATTATTATTCAATGATTTTTCAATTATTGTTCAATTATTGTTGAATTATTTTCAATTATTTTTCAATTATTGTTCAATTATTTTTCAATTATTTTTCAATTATTTTTCAATTATTATTCAATTATTTTTCAATTATTTTTCACATATTTTTCAATAATTTGCAATTATTTTTCAATTTTTTTCAATTTTTTTCAATTATTATTCAATTATTTTTCAAATATTTTTCAATTATTTTTCAATTATTATTCAATGATTTTTCAATTATTGTTCAATTATTTTTCAATTATTTTCAGTTATTTTTCAATTATTTTCCCATTATTTTTCATATATTTTTCAATTATTTTTCAATTATTATTCAATTATTATTCAATTATTATTCAATTATTTTTCAAATATTTTTCAATTATTTTTCAAATATTTTTCAATTATTTTTCAATTATATTTCAATTATTGTTCAATTATTATTCAATGATTTTTCAATTATTGTTCAATTATTGTTCAATTATTTTCAATTATTTTTCAATTATTGTTCAATTATTTTTCAAATATTGTTCAATTATTTTTCAAATATTTTTAAATTATTTTTAAATTATTTTTAAATTATTTTTCATTTATTTTTCAATTATTGTTCAATTATTTTTCAATTATTTTTCAATTATTTTCAGTTATATTTCAATTATTTTCAATTATTTTCAATTATTTTCAATTATTTTCAATTATTTTCAATTATTTTCAATTATTTTCAATTATTTTCAATTATTTTCAATTATTTTCAATCATTTTAAATTATTTTCAATTATTTTTCAATTATTTTCAATTATTTTCAATTATTTTCAATTATTTTCAATTATTTTCAATTATTTTCAATTAAATTATTTTCAATTATTTCCAATTAAATTATTTTCAATTATTTTCAATTATTTTCAATTATTTTCAATTATTTTCAGTTATTTTCAATTATTTTCAATTATTTTCACTTATTTTTCAATTATTTTCAATTATTTTCAATCATTTTCAATTATTTTCAATTATTTTTCAATTATTTTCAATAATTTTTAATTATTTTCAATTATTTTCAATCATTTTCAATCATTTTCAATTATTTTTCAATTATTTTCAATTATTTTTCAATTATTTTCAATTATTTTCAATTATTTTCAATTATTTTCTATTATTTTCAATTATTTTCAATTATTTTCAATTATTTTCAATTATTTTCAATTATTTTAAAATATTTTCAATTATTTTCAATTATTTTCAATTATTTTCAATTATTTTCAATTATTTTCAACTATTGTTTAAATTATTTTTTTTCAATTATTATTCAATTATTATTCAATTATTTTTCAAATATTTTTCAATTATTTTTCAAATATTTTTCAATTATTTTTCCATTATATTTCAATTATTGTTCAATTATTATTCAATGATTTTTCAATTATTGTTCAATTATTTTTCAATTATTTTCAGTTATTTTTCAATTATTTTCCAATTATTTTTCAATTATTTTTCAATTATTTTTCAATTATTATTCAATTATTATTCAATTATTATTCAATTATTTTTCAAATATTTTTCAATTATTTTTCAAATATTTTTCAATTATTTTTCAATTATATTTCAATTATTGTTCAATTATTATTCAATGATTTTTCAATTATTGTTCAATTATTGTTCAATTATTTTCAATTATTTTTCAATTATTGTTCAATTATTTTTCAAATATTGTTAAATTATTTTTCAAATATTTTTCAATTATTTTTCAGTTATTTTTCAATTATTTTCCAATTACTTTTCAATTATTTTTCAATTACTTTTCAATTACTTTTCAATTACTTTTCAATTATTTTCAATTATTTTCAATTATTTTCAATTATTTTCAATTATTTTCAATTATTTTCAATTATTTTCAATTATTTTCAATTATTTTCAATTATTTTTCAATTATTTTCAATTATTTTCAATTATTTTCAATTAAATTATTTTCAATTACTTCCAATTAAATTATTTTCAATTATTTTCAATTATTTTCAATTATTTTAAATTATTTTCAATTATTTTTCAATTATTTTCAATTATTTATAATTATTTTCAATTATTTTCAATTATTTTCAATTATTTTCAATTATTTTAAATTATTTTAAATTATTTTCAATTATTTTAAATTATTTTCAATTATTTTTCAATTATTTTAAATTATTTTCAATTATTTTCAATTATTTTCAAATATTTTCAATTCTTTTCAATTATTTTCAATTATTTTAAATTATTTTCAATTATTTTCAATTATTTTCAATTATTTTCAATTATTTTCCAATTACTTTTAAATTATTTTTCAATTACTTCTCAATTACTTTTCAATTATTTTCAATTATTTATAATTATTTTCAATTATTTTCAATTACTTTTCAATTATTTTTCAATTATTATTCAATGATTTTTCAATTATTGTTCAATTATTTTGCAATTATTGTTCAATTATTTTTCAATTATTATTCAATTATTTTTCAATTATTTTTCACATATTTATCAATTATTGTTCAATTATTTTTCAATTATTATTCAATTATTTTTCAATTATTTTTCACATATTTATCAATTATTTTTCAATTATTTTTCAATTTTTTTCAATTTTTTTCAATTATTATTCAATTATTTTTCAATTATTTTTCACATATTTTTCAATTATTTTTCAATTATTTTTCAATTATTATTCAATGATTTTTCAATTATTGTTCAATTATTTTTCAATTATTTTTCAATTATTTTTCAATTATTATTCAATTATTTTTCAATTATTTTTCACATATTTTTCAATAATTTGCAATTATTTTTCAATTTTTTTCAATTTTTTTCAATTATTATTCAATTATTTTTCAAATATTTTTCAATTATTTTTCAATTATTTTTCAATTATTATTCAATGATTTTTCAATTATTGTTCAATTATTTTCAATTATTTTTCAATTATTTTCAATTATTTTCAATTATTTTCAATTATTTTCAATTATTTTCAATCATTTTAAATTATTTTCAATTATTTTTCAATTATTTTCAATTATTTTCAATTATTTTCAATTATTTTCAATTATTTTCAATTATTTTCAATTAAATTATTTTCAATTATTTCCAATTAAATTATTTTCAATTATTTTCAATTATTTTCAATTATTTTCAATTATTTTAAATTATTTTCAATTATTTTTCAATTATTTTCAATTATTTATAATTATTTTCAATTATTTTCAATTATTTTCAATTATTTTCAATTATTTTAAATTATTTTAAATTATTTTAAATTATTTTAAATTATTTTCAATTATTTTTCAATTATTTTAAATTATTTTCAATTATTTTCAATTATTTTCAAATATTTTCAATTCTTTTCAATTATTTTCAATTATTTTAAATTATTTTCAATTATTTTCAATTATTTTCAATTATTTTCAATTATTTTCCAATTACTTTTAAATTATTTTTCAATTACTTCTCAATTACTTTTCAATTATTTTCAATTATTTATAATTATTTTCAATTATTTTCAATTACTTTTCAATTATTTTTCAATTATTATTCAATGATTTTTCAATTATTGTTCAATTATTTTGCAATTATTGTTCAATTATTTTTCAATTATTATTCAATTATTTTTCAATTATTTTTCACATATTTATCAATTATTGTTCAATTATTTTTCAATTATTATTCAATTATTTTTCAATTATTTTTCACATATTTATCAATTATTTTTCAATTATTTTTCAATTTTTTTCAATTTTTTTCAATTATTATTCAATTATTTTTCAATTATTTTTCACATATTTTTCAATTATTTTTCAATTATTTTTCAATTATTATTCAATGATTTTTCAATTATTGTTCAATTATTTTTCAATTATTTTTCAATTATTTTTCAATTATTATTCAATTATTTTTCAATTATTTTTCACATATTTTTCAATAATTTGCAATTATTTTTCAATTTTTTTCAATTTTTTTCAATTATTATTCAATTATTTTTCAAATATTTTTCAATTATTTTTCAATTATTTTTCAATTATTATTCAATGATTTTTCAATTATTGTTCAATTATTTTTCAATTATTTTCAGTTATTTTTCAATTATTTTCCAATTATTTTCCAATTATTTTTCAATTATTTTTCAATTATTTTTCAATTATTATTCAATTATTATTCAATTATTATTCAATTATTTTTCAAATATTTTTCAATTATTTTTCAATTATATTTCAATTATTGTTCAATTATTATTCAATGATTTTTCAATTATTGTTCAATTATTGTTCAATTATTTTCAATTATTTTTCAATTATTATTCAATTAGTATTCAATTATTATTCAATTATTTTTCAAATATTTTTCAATTATTTTTCAATTATATTTCAATTATTGTTCAATTATTATTCAATGATTTTTCAATTATTGTTCAATTATTGTTGAATTATTTTCAATTATTTTTCAATTATTGTTCAATTATTTTTCAATTATTTTTCAATTATTTTTCAATTATTATTCAATTATTTTTCAATTATTTTTCACATATTTTTCAATAATTTGCAATTATTTTTCAATTTTTTTCAATTTTTTTCAATTATTATTCAATTATTTTTCAAATATTTTTCAATTATTTTTCAATTATTTTTCAATTATTATTCAATGATTTTTCAATTATTGTTCAATTATTTTTCAATTATTTTCAGTTATTTTTCAATTATTTTCCCATTATTTTTCATATATTTTTCAATTATTTTTCAATTATTATTCAATTATTATTCAATTATTATTCAATTATTATTCAATTATTTTTCAAATATTTTTCAATTATTTTTCAAATATTTTTCAATTATTTTTCAATTATATTTCAATTATTGTTCAATTATTATTCAATGATTTTTCAATTATTGTTCAATTATTGTTCAATTATTTTCAATTATTTTTCAATTATTGTTCAATTATTTTTCAAATATTGTTCAATTATTTTTCAAATATTTTTAAATTATTTTTAAATTATTTTTCAATTATTTTTCATTTATTTTTCAATTATTGTTCAATTATTTTTCAATTATTTTTCAATTATTTTCAGTTATATTTCAATTATTTTCAATTATTTTCAATTATTTTCAATTATTTTCAATTATTTTCAATTATTTTCAATTATTTTCAATTATTTTCAATTATTTTCAATTATTTTCAATCATTTTAAATTATTTTCAATTATTTTTCAATTATTTTCAATTATTTTCAATTATTTTCAATTATTTTCAATTATTTTCAATTAAATTATTTTCAATTATTTCCAATTAAATTATTTTCAATTATTTTCAATTATTTTCAATTATTTTCAATTATTTTCAGTTATTTTCAATTATTTTCAATTATTTTCACTTATTTTTCAATTATTTTCAATTATTTTCAATCATTTTCAATTATTTTCAATTATTTTTCAATTATTTTCAATAATTTTTAATTATTTTCAATTATTTTCAATTATTTTCAATTATTTTTCAATTATTTTAAATTATTTTCAATTATTTTCAATTATTTTTCAATTATTTTTCAATTATTTTTTAATTATTTTTCAATTATTTTCAATTATTTTCAATTATTTTTCAATTATTTTCAATTATTTTTCAATTATTTTCAATAATTTTTAATTATTTTCAATTATTTTCAATTATTTTCAATTATTTTCAATTATTTTCAATTATTTTCAATTATTTTCAATTATTTTCAATTATTTTCAATTATTTTCAATTATTTTCAATTATTTTAAATTATTTTCAATTATTTTTCAATTATTTTAAATTATTTTCAATTATTTTCAATTATTTTTCAATTCTTTTCAATTATTTTCACTTATTTTCAATTATTTTCAATTATTTTCAATTATTTTTCATTTATTTTCAATCATTTTCAATCATTTTCAATCATTTTCAATTATTTTTCAATTATTTTCAATTATTTTTCAATTATTTTCAATTATTTTCTATTATTTTCAATTATTTTCAATTATTTTCAATTATTTTCAATTATTTTCAATTATTTTCAATTATTTTCAATTATTTTCAATTATTTTCAATTATTTTCAACTATTGTTTATATTATTTTTTTCAATTATTTTTCCATTTTTTTCAACTACTGTTTCAATTATTTTATTTCAATTTTTTTCACTTATTTTTCAATTATTTTTCAATTATTTTTCAATTTTTTTCAATTGTTTTTTTCAATTATTTTTCAATTATTATTCAATGATTTTTAAATTATTGTTCAATTCCCTTTCAATTATTTTTCAATTATTTTTCAATTATTTTTCAATGATTTTTCAATTATTTTTCAATTATTATTCAATTAATTTTCAACTATTTTTCAATTATTTTTCAATTATTATTCAATGATTTCTCAATTATTATTCCATTAATTTCCAATTATTGTTTAATTATTTTTCAATTATTATTCAATTATTTTTCAATTATTTTTCACATATTTTTCAATTATTTTTCAATTATTTTCAGTTATTTTTCAATTATTTTCCAATTATTTTTCAATTATTTTTCAATTATTTTTCAATTATTTTTCAATTATTTTTCCATTATATTTCAATTATTGTTCAATTATTATTCAATGATTTTTCAATTATTGTTCAATTATTTTTCAATTATTTTCAGTTATTTTTCAATTATTTTCCAATTATTTTTCAATTATTTTTCAATTATTTTTCAATTATTATTCAATTATTATTCAATTATTATTCAATTATTTTTCAAATATTTTTCAATTATTTTTCAAATATTTTTCAATTATTTTTCAATTATATTTCAATTATTGTTCAATTATTATTCAATGATTTTTCAATTATTGTTCAATTATTGTTCAATTATTTTCAATTATTTTTCAATTATTGTTCAATTATTTTTCAAATATTGTTAAATTATTTTTCAAATATTTTTCAATTATTTTTCAGTTATTTTTCAATTATTTTCCAATTACTTTTCAATTATTTTTCAATTACTTTTCAATTACTTTTCAATTACTTTTCAATTATTTTCAATTATTTTCAATTATTTTCAATTATTTTCAATTATTTTCAATTATTTTCAATTATTTTCAATTATTTTCAATTATTTTCAATTATTTTTCAATTATTTTCAATTATTTTCAATTATTTTCAATTAAATTATTTTCAATTACTTCCAATTAAATTATTTTCAATTATTTTCAATTATTTTCAATTATTTTAAATTATTTTCAATTATTTTTCAATTATTTTCAATTATTTATAATTATTTTCAATTATTTTCAATTATTTTCAATTATTTTCAATTATTTTAAATTATTTTAAATTATTTTAAATTATTTTAAATTATTTTCAATTATTTTTCAATTATTTTAAATTATTTTCAATTATTTTCAATTATTTTCAAATATTTTCAATTCTTTTCAATTATTTTCAATTATTTTAAATTATTTTCAATTATTTTCAATTATTTTCAATTATTTTCAATTATTTTCCAATTACTTTTAAATTATTTTTCAATTACTTCTCAATTACTTTTCAATTATTTTCAATTATTTATAATTATTTTCAATTATTTTCAATTACTTTTCAATTATTTTTCAATTATTATTCAATGATTTTTCAATTATTGTTCAATTATTTTGCAATTATTGTTCAATTATTTTTCAATTATTATTCAATTATTTTTCAATTATTTTTCACATATTTATCAATTATTGTTCAATTATTTTTCAATTATTATTCAATTATTTTTCAATTATTTTTCACATATTTATCAATTATTTTTCAATTATTTTTCAATTTTTTTCAATTTTTTTCAATTATTATTCAATTATTTTTCAATTATTTTTCACATATTTTTCAATTATTTTTCAATTATTTTTCAATTATTATTCAATGATTTTTCAATTATTGTTCAATTATTTTTCAATTATTTTTCAATTATTTTTCAATTATTATTCAATTATTTTTCAATTATTTTTCACATATTTTTCAATAATTTGCAATTATTTTTCAATTTTTTTCAATTTTTTTCAATTATTATTCAATTATTTTTCAAATATTTTTCAATTATTTTTCAATTATTTTTCAATTATTATTCAATGATTTTTCAATTATTGTTCAATTATTTTTCAATTATTTTCAGTTATTTTTCAATTATTTTCCAATTATTTTTCAATTATTTTTCAATTATTTTTCAATTATTATTCAATTATTATTCAATTATTATTCAATTATTTTTCAAATATTTTTCAATTATTTTTCAATTATATTTCAATTATTGTTCAATTATTATTCAATGATTTTTCAATTATTGTTCAATTACTGTTCAATTATTTTCAATTATTTTTCAATTATTATTCAATTAGTATTCAATTATTATTCAATTATTTTTCAAATATTTTTCAATTATTTTTCAATTATATTTCAATTATTGTTCAATTATTATTCAATGATTTTTCAATTATTGTTCAATTATTGTTGAATTATTTTCAATTATTTTTCAATTATTTTTCAATTATTATTCAATGATTTTTCAATTATTGTTCAATTATTTTTCAATTATTTTCAGTTATTTTTCAATTATTTTCCCATTATTTTTCATATATTTTTCAATTATTTTTCAATTATTATTCAATTATTATTCAATTATTATTCAATTATTATTCAATTATTTTTCAAATATTTTTCAATTATTTTTCAAATATTTTTCAATTATTTTTCAATTATATTTCAATTATTGTTCAATTATTATTCAATGATTTTTCAATTATTGTTCAATTATTGTTCAATTATTTTCAATTATTTTTCAATTATTGTTCAATTATTTTTCAAATATTGTTCAATTATTTTTCAAATATTTTTAAATTATTTTTAAATTATTTTTCAATTATTTTTCATTTATTTTTCAATTATTGTTCAATTATTTTTCAATTATTTTTCAATTATTTTCAGTTATATTTCAATTATTTTCAATTATTTTCAATTATTTTCAATTATTTTCAATTATTTTCCAATTACTTTTAAATTATTTTTCAATTACTTCTCAATTACTTTTCAATTATTTTCAATTATTTATAATTATTTTCAATTATTTTCAATTACTTTTCAATTATTTTTCAATTATTATTCAATGATTTTTCAATTATTGTTCAATTATTTTGCAATTATTGTTCAATTATTTTTCAATTATTATTCAATTATTTTTCAATTATTTTTCACATATTTATCAATTATTGTTCAATTATTTTTCAATTATTATTCAATTATTTTTCAATTATTTTTCACATATTTATCAATTATTTTTCAATTATTTTTCAATTTTTTTCAATTTTTTTCAATTATTATTCAATTATTTTTCAATTATTTTTCACATATTTTTCAATTATTTTTCAATTATTTTTCAATTATTATTCAATGATTTTTCAATTATTGTTCAATTATTTTTCAATTATTTTTCAATTATTTTTCAATTATTATTCAATTATTTTTCAATTATTTTTCACATATTTTTCAATAATTTGCAATTATTTTTCAATTTTTTTCAATTTTTTTCAATTATTATTCAATTATTTTTCAAATATTTTTCAATTATTTTTCAATTATTTTTCAATTATTATTCAATGATTTTTCAATTATTGTTCAATTATTTTTCAATTATTTTCAGTTATTTTTCAATTATTTTCCAATTATTTTTCAATTATTTTTCAATTATTTTTCAATTATTATTCAATTATTATTCAATTATTATTCAATTATTTTTCAAATATTTTTCAATTATTTTTCAATTATATTTCAATTATTGTTCAATTATTATTCAATGATTTTTCAATTATTGTTCAATTATTGTTCAATTATTTTCAATTATTTTTCAATTATTATTCAATTAGTATTCAATTATTATTCAATTATTTTTCAAATATTTTTCAATTATTTTTCAATTATATTTCAATTATTGTTCAATTATTATTCAATGATTTTTCAATTATTGTTCAATTATTGTTGAATTATTTTCAATTATTTTTCAATTATTGTTCAATTATTTTTCAATTATTTTTCAATTATTTTTCAATTATTATTCAATTATTTTTCAATTATTTTTCACATATTTTTCAATAATTTGCAATTATTTTTCAATTTTTTTCAATTTTTTTCAATTATTATTCAATTATTTTTCAAATATTTTTCAATTATTTTTCAATTATTATTCAATGATTTTTCAATTATTGTTCAATTATTTTTCAATTATTTTCAGTTATTTTTCAATTATTTTCCCATTATTTTTCATATATTTTTCAATTATTTTTCAATTATTATTCAATTATTATTCAATTATTATTCAATTATTTTTCAAATATTTTTCAATTATTTTTCAAATATTTTTCAATTATTTTTCAATTATATTTCAATTATTGTTCAATTATTATTCAATGATTTTTCAATTATTGTTCAATTATTGTTCAATTATTTTCAATTATTTTTCAATTATTGTTCAATTATTTTTCAAATATTGTTCAATTATTTTTCAAATATTTTTAAATTATTTTTAAATTATTTTTAAATTATTTTTCATTTATTTTTCAATTATTGTTCAATTATTTTTCAATTATTTTTCAATTATTTTCAGTTATATTTCAATTATTTTCAATTATTTTCAATTATTTTCAATTATTTTCAATTATTTTCAATTATTTTCAATTATTTTCAATTATTTTCAATTATTTTCAATTATTTTCAATCATTTTAAATTATTTTCAATTATTTTTCAATTATTTTCAATTATTTTCAATTATTTTCAATTATTTTCAATTATTTTCAATTATTTTCAATTAAATTATTTTCAATTATTTCCAATTAAATTATTTTCAATTATTTTCAATTATTTTCAATTATTTTCAATTATTTTCAGTTATTTTCAATTATTTTCAATTATTTTCACTTATTTTTCAATTATTTTCAATTATTTTCAATCATTTTCAATTATTTTCAATTATTTTTCAATTATTTTCAATAATTTTTAATTATTTTCAATTATTTTCAATCATTTTCAATCATTTTCAATTATTTTTCAATTATTTTCAATTATTTTTCAATTATTTTCAATTATTTTCAATTATTTTCAATTATTTTCTATTATTTTCAATTATTTTCAATTATTTTCAATTATTTTCAATTATTTTCAATTATTTTAAAATATTTTCAATTATTTTCAATTATTTTCAATTATTTTCAATTATTTTCAATTATTTTCAACTATTGTTTAAATTATTTTTTTTCAATTATTATTCAATTATTATTCAATTATTTTTCAAATATTTTTCAATTATTTTTCAAATATTTTTCAATTATTTTTCCATTATATTTCAATTATTGTTCAATTATTATTCAATGATTTTTCAATTATTGTTCAATTATTTTTCAATTATTTTCAGTTATTTTTCAATTATTTTCCAATTATTTTTCAATTATTTTTCAATTATTTTTCAATTATTATTCAATTATTATTCAATTATTATTCAATTATTTTTCAAATATTTTTCAATTATTTTTCAAATATTTTTCAATTATTTTTCAATTATATTTCAATTATTGTTCAATTATTATTCAATGATTTTTCAATTATTGTTCAATTATTGTTCAATTATTTTCAATTATTTTTCAATTATTGTTCAATTATTTTTCAAATATTGTTAAATTATTTTTCAAATATTTTTCAATTATTTTTCAGTTATTTTTCAATTATTTTCCAATTACTTTTCAATTATTTTTCAATTACTTTTCAATTACTTTTCAATTACTTTTCAATTATTTTCAATTATTTTCAATTATTTTCAATTATTTTCAATTATTTTCAATTATTTTCAATTATTTTCAATTATTTTCAATTATTTTCAATTATTTTCAATTATTTTCAATTATTTTTCAATTATTTTCAATTATTTTCAATTATTTTCAATTAAATTATTTTCAATTACTTCCAATTAAATTATTTTCAATTATTTTCAATTATTTTCAATTATTTTAAATTATTTTCAATTATTTTTCAATTATTTTCAATTATTTATAATTATTTTCAATTATTTTCAATTATTTTCAATTATTTTCAATTATTTTAAATTATTTTAAATTATTTTCAATTATTTTAAATTATTTTCAATTATTTTTCAATTATTTTAAATTATTTTCAATTATTTTCAATTATTTTCAAATATTTTCAATTCTTTTCAATTATTTTCAATTATTTTAAATTATTTTCAATTATTTTCAATTATTTTCAATTATTTTCAATTATTTTCCAATAACTTTTAAATTATTTTTCAATTACTTCTCAATTACTTTTCAATTATTTTCAATTATTTATAATTATTTTCAATTATTTTCAATTACTTTTCAATTATTTTTCAATTATTATTCAATGATTTTTCAATTATTGTTCAATTATTTTGCAATTATTGTTCAATTATTTTTCAATTATTATTCAATTATTTTTCAATTATTTTTCACATATTTATCAATTATTGTTCAATTATTTTTCAATTATTATTCAATTATTTTTCAATTATTTTTCACATATTTATCAATTATTTTTCAATTATTTTTCAATTTTTTTCAATTTTTTTCAATTATTATTCAATTATTTTTCAATTATTTTTCACATATTTTTCAATTATTTTTCAATTATTTTTCAATTATTATTCAATGATTTTTCAATTATTGTTCAATTATTTTTCAATTATTTTTCAATTATTTTTCAATTATTATTCAATTATTTTTCAATTATTTTTCACATATTTTTCAATAATTTGCAATTATTTTTCAATTTTTTTCAATTTTTTTCAATTATTATTCAATTATTTTTCAAATATTTTTCAATTATTTTTCAATTATTTTTCAATTATTATTCAATGATTTTTCAATTATTGTTCAATTATTTTCAATTATTTTTCAATTATTTTCAATTATTTTCAATTATTTTCAATTATTTTCAATTATTTTCAATCATTTTAAATTATTTTCAATTATTTTTCAATTATTTTCAATTATTTTCAATTATTTTCAATTATTTTCAATTATTTTCAATTATTTTCAATTAAATTATTTTCAATTATTTCCAATTAAATTATTTTCAATTATTTTCAATTATTTTCAATTATTTTCAATTATTTTAAATTATTTTCAATTATTTTTCAATTATTTTCAATTATTTATAATTATTTTCAATTATTTTCAATTATTTTCAATTATTTTCAATTATTTTAAATTATTTTAAATTATTTTAAATTATTTTAAATTATTTTCAATTATTTTTCAATTATTTTAAATTATTTTCAATTATTTTCAATTATTTTCAAATATTTTCAATTCTTTTCAATTATTTTCAATTATTTTAAATTATTTTCAATTATTTTCAATTATTTTCAATTATTTTCAATTATTTTCCAATTACTTTTAAATTATTTTTCAATTACTTCTCAATTACTTTTCAATTATTTTCAATTATTTATAATTATTTTCAATTATTTTCAATTACTTTTCAATTATTTTTCAATTATTATTCAATGATTTTTCAATTATTGTTCAATTATTTTGCAATTATTGTTCAATTATTTTTCAATTATTATTCAATTATTTTTCAATTATTTTTCACATATTTATCAATTATTGTTCAATTATTTTTCAATTATTATTCAATTATTTTTCAATTATTTTTCACATATTTATCAATTATTTTTCAATTATTTTTCAATTTTTTTCAATTTTTTTCAATTATTATTCAATTATTTTTCAATTATTTTTCACATATTTTTCAATTATTTTTCAATTATTTTTCAATTATTATTCAATGATTTTTCAATTATTGTTCAATTATTTTTCAATTATTTTTCAATTATTTTTCAATTATTATTCAATTATTTTTCAATTATTTTTCACATATTTTTCAATAATTTGCAATTATTTTTCAATTTTTTTCAATTTTTTTCAATTATTATTCAATTATTTTTCAAATATTTTTCAATTATTTTTCAATTATTTTTCAATTATTATTCAATGATTTTTCAATTATTGTTCAATTATTTTTCAATTATTTTCAGTTATTTTTCAATTATTTTCCAATTATTTTCCAATTATTTTTCAATTATTTTTCAATTATTTTTCAATTATTATTCAATTATTATTCAATTATTATTCAATTATTTTTCAAATATTTTTCAATTATTTTTCAATTATATTTCAATTATTGTTCAATTATTATTCAATGATTTTTCAATTATTGTTCAATTATTGTTCAATTATTTTCAATTATTTTTCAATTATTATTCAATTAGTATTCAATTATTATTCAATTATTTTTCAAATATTTTTCAATTATTTTTCAATTATATTTCAATTATTGTTCAATTATTATTCAATGATTTTTCAATTATTGTTCAATTATTGTTGAATTATTTTCAATTATTTTTCAATTATTGTTCAATTATTTTTCAATTATTTTTCAATTATTTTTCAATTATTATTCAATTATTTTTCAATTATTTTTCACATATTTTTCAATAATTTGCAATTATTTTTCAATTTTTTTCAATTTTTTTCAATTATTATTCAATTATTTTTCAAATATTTTTCAATTATTTTTCAATTATTTTTCAATTATTATTCAATGATTTTTCAATTATTGTTCAATTATTTTTCAATTATTTTCAGTTATTTTTCAATTATTTTCCCATTATTTTTCATATATTTTTCAATTATTTTTCAATTATTATTCAATTATTATTCAATTATTATTCAATTATTATTCAATTATTTTTCAAATATTTTTCAATTATTTTTCAAATATTTTTCAATTATTTTTCAATTATATTTCAATTATTGTTCAATTATTATTCAATGATTTTTCAATTATTGTTCAATTATTGTTCAATTATTTTCAATTATTTTTCAATTATTGTTCAATTATTTTTCAAATATTGTTCAATTATTTTTCAAATATTTTTAAATTATTTTTAAATTATTTTTCAATTATTTTTCATTTATTTTTCAATTATTGTTCAATTATTTTTCAATTATTTTTCAATTATTTTCAGTTATATTTCAATTATTTTCAATTATTTTCAATTATTTTCAATTATTTTCAATTATTTTCAATTATTTTCAATTATTTTCAATTATTTTCAATTATTTTCAATTATTTTCAATCATTTTAAATTATTTTCAATTATTTTTCAATTATTTTCAATTATTTTCAATTATTTTCAATTATTTTCAATTATTTTCAATTATTTTCAATTAAATTATTTTCAATTATTTCCAATTAAATTATTTTCAATTATTTTCAATTATTTTCAATTATTTTCAATTATTTTCAGTTATTTTCAATTATTTTCAATTATTTTCACTTATTTTTCAATTATTTTCAATTATTTTCAATCATTTTCAATTATTTTCAATTATTTTTCAATTATTTTCAATAATTTTTAATTATTTTCAATTATTTTCAATTATTTTCAATTATTTTTCAATTATTTTAAATTATTTTCAATTATTTTCAATTATTTTTCAATTATTTTTCAATTATTTTTTAATTATTTTTCAATTATTTTCAATTATTTTCAATTATTTTTCAATTATTTTCAATTATTTTTCAATTATTTTCAATAATTTTTAATTATTTTCAATTATTTTCAATTATTTTCAATTATTTTCAATTATTTTCAATTATTTTCAATTATTTTCAATTATTTTCAATTATTTTCAATTATTTTCAATTATTTTCAATTATTTTAAATTATTTTCAATTATTTTTCAATTATTTTAAATTATTTTCAATTATTTTCAATTATTTTTCAATTCTTTTCAATTATTTTCACTTATTTTCAATTATTTTCAATTATTTTCAATTATTTTTCATTTATTTTCAATCATTTTCAATCATTTTCAATCATTTTCAATTATTTTTCAATTATTTTCAATTATTTTTCAATTATTTTCAATTATTTTCTATTATTTTCAATTATTTTCAATTATTTTCAATTATTTTCAATTATTTTCAATTATTTTCAATTATTTTCAATTATTTTCAATTATTTTCAATTATTTTCAACTATTGTTTATATTATTTTTTTCAATTATTTTTCCATTTTTTTCAACTACTGTTTCAATTATTTTATTTCAATTTTTTTCACTTATTTTTCAATTATTTTTCAATTATTTTTCAATTTTTTTCAATTGTTTTTTTCAATTATTTTTCAATTATTATTCAATGATTTTTAAATTATTGTTCAATTCCCTTTCAATTATTTTTCAATTATTTTTCAATTATTTTTCAATGATTTTTCAATTATTTTTCAATTATTATTCAATTAATTTTCAACTATTTTTCAATTATTTTTCAATTATTATTCAATGATTTCTCAATTATTATTCCATTAATTTCCAATTATTGTTTAATTATTTTTCAATT
This sequence comes from Andrena bucephala, assembly GCA_947577245.1. Classification (NCBI taxonomy): domain Eukaryota; kingdom Metazoa; phylum Arthropoda; class Insecta; order Hymenoptera; family Andrenidae; genus Andrena; species Andrena bucephala. The sequence continues at coordinate 30,218,253 of OX387716.1, read as the reverse complement.
ATTATTCAATTATTTTTCAATTATTTTTCACATATTTTTCAATTATTTTTCAATTATTTTCAGTTATTTTTCAATTATTTTCCAATTATTTTTCAATTATTTTTCAATTATTTTTCAATTATTTTTCAATTATTTTTCCATTATATTTCAATTATTGTTCAATTATTATTCAATGATTTTTCAATTATTGTTCAATTATTTTTCAATTATTTTCAGTTATTTTTCAATTATTTTCCAATTATTTTTCAATTATTTTTCAATTATTTTTCAATTATTATTCAATTATTATTCAATTATTATTCAATTATTTTTCAAATATTTTTCAATTATTTTTCAAATATTTTTCAATTATTTTTCAATTATATTTCAATTATTGTTCAATTATTATTCAATGATTTTTCAATTATTGTTCAATTATTGTTCAATTATTTTCAATTATTTTTCAATTATTGTTCAATTATTTTTCAAATATTGTTAAATTATTTTTCAAATATTTTTCAATTATTTTTCAGTTATTTTTCAATTATTTTCCAATTACTTTTCAATTATTTTTCAATTACTTTTCAATTACTTTTCAATTACTTTTCAATTATTTTCAATTATTTTCAATTATTTTCAATTATTTTCAATTATTTTCAATTATTTTCAATTATTTTCAATTATTTTCAATTATTTTCAATTATTTTTCAATTATTTTCAATTATTTTCAATTATTTTCAATTAAATTATTTTCAATTACTTCCAATTAAATTATTTTCAATTATTTTCAATTATTTTCAATTATTTTAAATTATTTTCAATTATTTTTCAATTATTTTCAATTATTTATAATTATTTTCAATTATTTTCAATTATTTTCAATTATTTTCAATTATTTTAAATTATTTTAAATTATTTTAAATTATTTTAAATTATTTTCAATTATTTTTCAATTATTTTAAATTATTTTCAATTATTTTCAATTATTTTCAAATATTTTCAATTCTTTTCAATTATTTTCAATTATTTTAAATTATTTTCAATTATTTTCAATTATTTTCAATTATTTTCAATTATTTTCCAATTACTTTTAAATTATTTTTCAATTACTTCTCAATTACTTTTCAATTATTTTCAATTATTTATAATTATTTTCAATTATTTTCAATTACTTTTCAATTATTTTTCAATTATTATTCAATGATTTTTCAATTATTGTTCAATTATTTTGCAATTATTGTTCAATTATTTTTCAATTATTATTCAATTATTTTTCAATTATTTTTCACATATTTATCAATTATTGTTCAATTATTTTTCAATTATTATTCAATTATTTTTCAATTATTTTTCACATATTTATCAATTATTTTTCAATTATTTTTCAATTTTTTTCAATTTTTTTCAATTATTATTCAATTATTTTTCAATTATTTTTCACATATTTTTCAATTATTTTTCAATTATTTTTCAATTATTATTCAATGATTTTTCAATTATTGTTCAATTATTTTTCAATTATTTTTCAATTATTTTTCAATTATTATTCAATTATTTTTCAATTATTTTTCACATATTTTTCAATAATTTGCAATTATTTTTCAATTTTTTTCAATTTTTTTCAATTATTATTCAATTATTTTTCAAATATTTTTCAATTATTTTTCAATTATTTTTCAATTATTATTCAATGATTTTTCAATTATTGTTCAATTATTTTTCAATTATTTTCAGTTATTTTTCAATTATTTTCCAATTATTTTTCAATTATTTTTCAATTATTTTTCAATTATTATTCAATTATTATTCAATTATTATTCAATTATTTTTCAAATATTTTTCAATTATTTTTCAATTATATTTCAATTATTGTTCAATTATTATTCAATGATTTTTCAATTATTGTTCAATTACTGTTCAATTATTTTCAATTATTTTTCAATTATTATTCAATTAGTATTCAATTATTATTCAATTATTTTTCAAATATTTTTCAATTATTTTTCAATTATATTTCAATTATTGTTCAATTATTATTCAATGATTTTTCAATTATTGTTCAATTATTGTTGAATTATTTTCAATTATTTTTCAATTATTTTTCAATTATTATTCAATGATTTTTCAATTATTGTTCAATTATTTTTCAATTATTTTCAGTTATTTTTCAATTATTTTCCCATTATTTTTCATATATTTTTCAATTATTTTTCAATTATTATTCAATTATTATTCAATTATTATTCAATTATTATTCAATTATTTTTCAAATATTTTTCAATTATTTTTCAAATATTTTTCAATTATTTTTCAATTATATTTCAATTATTGTTCAATTATTATTCAATGATTTTTCAATTATTGTTCAATTATTGTTCAATTATTTTCAATTATTTTTCAATTATTGTTCAATTATTTTTCAAATATTGTTCAATTATTTTTCAAATATTTTTAAATTATTTTTAAATTATTTTTCAATTATTTTTCATTTATTTTTCAATTATTGTTCAATTATTTTTCAATTATTTTTCAATTATTTTCAGTTATATTTCAATTATTTTCAATTATTTTCAATTATTTTCAATTATTTTCAATTATTTTCAATTATTTTCAATTATTTTCAATTATTTTCAATTATTTTCAATTATTTTCAATCATTTTAAATTATTTTCAATTATTTTTCAATTATTTTCAATTATTTTCAATTATTTTCAATTATTTTCAATTATTTTCAATTATTTTCAATTAAATTATTTTCAATTATTTCCAATTAAATTATTTTCAATTATTTTCAATTATTTTCAATTATTTTCAATTATTTTCAGTTATTTTCAATTATTTTCAATTATTTTCACTTATTTTTCAATTATTTTCAATTATTTTCAATCATTTTCAATTATTTTCAATTATTTTTCAATTATTTTCAATAATTTTTAATTATTTTCAATTATTTTCAATTATTTTCAATTATTTTTCAATTATTTTAAATTATTTTCAATTATTTTCAATTATTTTTCAATTATTTTTCAATTATTTTTTAATTATTTTTCAATTATTTTCAATTATTTTCAATTATTTTTCAATTATTTTCAATTATTTTTCAATTATTTTCAATAATTTTTAATTATTTTCAATTATTTTCAATTATTTTCAATTATTTTCAATTATTTTCAATTATTTTCAATTATTTTCAATTATTTTCAATTATTTTCAATTATTTTCAATTATTTTCAATTATTTTAAATTATTTTCAATTATTTTTCAATTATTTTAAATTATTTTCAATTATTTTCAATTATTTTTCAATTCTTTTCAATTATTTTCACTTATTTTCAATTATTTTCAATTATTTTCAATTATTTTTCATTTATTTTCAATCATTTTCAATCATTTTCAATCATTTTCAATTATTTTTCAATTATTTTCAATTATTTTTCAATTATTTTCAATTATTTTCTATTATTTTCAATTATTTTCAATTATTTTCAATTATTTTCAATTATTTTCAATTATTTTCAATTATTTTCAATTATTTTCAATTATTTTCAATTATTTTCAATTATTTTCAATTATTTTCAACTATTGTTTATATTATTTTTTTCAATTATTTTTCCATTTTTTTCAACTACTGTTTCAATTATTTTATTTCAATTTTTTTCACTTATTTTTCAATTATTTTTCAATTATTTTTCAATTTTTTTCAATTGTTTTTTTCAATTATTTTTCAATTATTATTCAATGATTTTTAAATTATTGTTCAATTCCCTTTCAATTATTTTTCAATTATTTTTCAATTATTTTTCAATGATTTTTCAATTATTTTTCAATTATTATTCAATTAATTTTCAACTATTTTTCAATTATTTTTCAATTATTATTCAATGATTTCTCAATTATTATTCCATTAATTTCCAATTATTGTTTAATTATTTTTCAATTATTATTCAATTATTTTTCAATTATTTTTCACATATTTTTCAATTATTTTTCAATTATTTTCAGTTATTTTTCAATTATTTTCCAATTATTTTTCAATTATTTTTCAATTATTTTTCAATTATTTTTCAATTATTTTTCCATTATATTTCAATTATTGTTCAATTATTATTCAATGATTTTTCAATTATTGTTCAATTATTTTTCAATTATTTTCAGTTATTTTTCAATTATTTTCCAATTATTTTTCAATTATTTTTCAATTATTTTTCAATTATTATTCAATTATTATTCAATTATTATTCAATTATTTTTCAAATATTTTTCAATTATTTTTCAAATATTTTTCAATTATTTTTCAATTATATTTCAATTATTGTTCAATTATTATTCAATGATTTTTCAATTATTGTTCAATTATTGTTCAATTATTTTCAATTATTTTTCAATTATTGTTCAATTATTTTTCAAATATTGTTAAATTATTTTTCAAATATTTTTCAATTATTTTTCAGTTATTTTTCAATTATTTTCCAATTACTTTTCAATTATTTTTCAATTACTTTTCAATTACTTTTCAATTACTTTTCAATTATTTTCAATTATTTTCAATTATTTTCAATTATTTTCAATTATTTTCAATTATTTTCAATTATTTTCAATTATTTTCAATTATTTTCAATTATTTTTCAATTATTTTCAATTATTTTCAATTATTTTCAATTAAATTATTTTCAATTACTTCCAATTAAATTATTTTCAATTATTTTCAATTATTTTCAATTATTTTAAATTATTTTCAATTATTTTTCAATTATTTTCAATTATTTATAATTATTTTCAATTATTTTCAATTATTTTCAATTATTTTCAATTATTTTAAATTATTTTAAATTATTTTAAATTATTTTAAATTATTTTCAATTATTTTTCAATTATTTTAAATTATTTTCAATTATTTTCAATTATTTTCAAATATTTTCAATTCTTTTCAATTATTTTCAATTATTTTAAATTATTTTCAATTATTTTCAATTATTTTCAATTATTTTCAATTATTTTCCAATTACTTTTAAATTATTTTTCAATTACTTCTCAATTACTTTTCAATTATTTTCAATTATTTATAATTATTTTCAATTATTTTCAATTACTTTTCAATTATTTTTCAATTATTATTCAATGATTTTTCAATTATTGTTCAATTATTTTGCAATTATTGTTCAATTATTTTTCAATTATTATTCAATTATTTTTCAATTATTTTTCACATATTTATCAATTATTGTTCAATTATTTTTCAATTATTATTCAATTATTTTTCAATTATTTTTCACATATTTATCAATTATTTTTCAATTATTTTTCAATTTTTTTCAATTTTTTTCAATTATTATTCAATTATTTTTCAATTATTTTTCACATATTTTTCAATTATTTTTCAATTATTTTTCAATTATTATTCAATGATTTTTCAATTATTGTTCAATTATTTTTCAATTATTTTTCAATTATTTTTCAATTATTATTCAATTATTTTTCAATTATTTTTCACATATTTTTCAATAATTTGCAATTATTTTTCAATTTTTTTCAATTTTTTTCAATTATTATTCAATTATTTTTCAAATATTTTTCAATTATTTTTCAATTATTTTTCAATTATTATTCAATGATTTTTCAATTATTGTTCAATTATTTTTCAATTATTTTCAGTTATTTTTCAATTATTTTCCAATTATTTTTCAATTATTTTTCAATTATTTTTCAATTATTATTCAATTATTATTCAATTATTATTCAATTATTTTTCAAATATTTTTCAATTATTTTTCAATTATATTTCAATTATTGTTCAATTATTATTCAATGATTTTTCAATTATTGTTCAATTACTGTTCAATTATTTTCAATTATTTTTCAATTATTATTCAATTAGTATTCAATTATTATTCAATTATTTTTCAAATATTTTTCAATTATTTTTCAATTATATTTCAATTATTGTTCAATTATTATTCAATGATTTTTCAATTATTGTTCAATTATTGTTGAATTATTTTCAATTATTTTTCAATTATTTTTCAATTATTATTCAATGATTTTTCAATTATTGTTCAATTATTTTTCAATTATTTTCAGTTATTTTTCAATTATTTTCCCATTATTTTTCATATATTTTTCAATTATTTTTCAATTATTATTCAATTATTATTCAATTATTATTCAATTATTATTCAATTATTTTTCAAATATTTTTCAATTATTTTTCAAATATTTTTCAATTATTTTTCAATTATATTTCAATTATTGTTCAATTATTATTCAATGATTTTTCAATTATTGTTCAATTATTGTTCAATTATTTTCAATTATTTTTCAATTATTGTTCAATTATTTTTCAAATATTGTTCAATTATTTTTCAAATATTTTTAAATTATTTTTAAATTATTTTTCAATTATTTTTCATTTATTTTTCAATTATTGTTCAATTATTTTTCAATTATTTTTCAATTATTTTCAGTTATATTTCAATTATTTTCAATTATTTTCAATTATTTTCAATTATTTTCAATTATTTTCAATTATTTTCAATTATTTTCAATTATTTTCAATTATTTTCAATTATTTTCAATCATTTTAAATTATTTTCAATTATTTTTCAATTATTTTCAATTATTTTCAATTATTTTCAATTATTTTCAATTATTTTCAATTATTTTCAATTAAATTATTTTCAATTATTTCCAATTAAATTATTTTCAATTATTTTCAATTATTTTCAATTATTTTCAATTATTTTCAGTTATTTTCAATTATTTTCAATTATTTTCACTTATTTTTCAATTATTTTCAATTATTTTCAATCATTTTCAATTATTTTCAATTATTTTTCAATTATTTTCAATAATTTTTAATTATTTTCAATTATTTTCAATTATTTTCAATTATTTTTCAATTATTTTAAATTATTTTCAATTATTTTCAATTATTTTTCAATTATTTTTCAATTATTTTTTAATTATTTTTCAATTATTTTCAATTATTTTCAATTATTTTTCAATTATTTTCAATTATTTTTCAATTATTTTCAATAATTTTTAATTATTTTCAATTATTTTCAATTATTTTCAATTATTTTCAATTATTTTCAATTATTTTCAATTATTTTCAATTATTTTCAATTATTTTCAATTATTTTCAATTATTTTCAATTATTTTAAATTATTTTCAATTATTTTTCAATTATTTTAAATTATTTTCAATTATTTTCAATTATTTTTCAATTCTTTTCAATTATTTTCACTTATTTTCAATTATTTTCAATTATTTTCAATTATTTTTCATTTATTTTCAATCATTTTCAATCATTTTCAATCATTTTCAATTATTTTTCAATTATTTTCAATTATTTTTCAATTATTTTCAATTATTTTCTATTATTTTCAATTATTTTCAATTATTTTCAATTATTTTCAATTATTTTCAATTATTTTCAATTATTTTCAATTATTTTCAATTATTTTCAATTATTTTCAACTATTGTTTATATTATTTTTTTCAATTATTTTTCCATTTTTTTCAACTACTGTTTCAATTATTTTATTTCAATTTTTTTCACTTATTTTTCAATTATTTTTCAATTATTTTTCAATTTTTTTCAATTGTTTTTTTCAATTATTTTTCAATTATTATTCAATGATTTTTAAATTATTGTTCAATTCCCTTTCAATTATTTTTCAATTATTTTTCAATTATTTTTCAATGATTTTTCAATTATTTTTCAATTATTATTCAATTAATTTTCAACTATTTTTCAATTATTTTTCAATTATTATTCAATGATTTCTCAATTATTATTCCATTAATTTCCAATTATTGTTTAATTATTTTTCAATTATTATTCAATTATTTTTCAATTATTTTTCACATATTTTTCAATTATTTTTCAATTATTTTCAGTTATTTTTCAATTATTTTCCAATTATTTTTCAATTATTTTTCAATTATTTTTCAATTATTTTTCAATTATTATTCAATGATTTTTCAATTATTGTTCAATTATTTTTCAATTCTTTTCAATTATTTTCAATTATTTTCAATTATTTTCAATTATTTTCAATTATTTTCAATTATTTTCAATTAGTTTCAATTTTTTTTCAATTATTTATCAATTATTTTCAATTATTTTTAATTATTTTCTATTATTTTCAATTATTTTCAATTATTTTCAATTATTTTCATTTATTTTCAATTATTTTCAATTATTTTCAATTATTTTCAATTATTTTAAATTATTTTCAACTATTTTCAATTATTTTCAATTATTTTCAATTATTTTCAATTATTTTCAATTATTTTCAATTATTTTAAATTATTTTCAATTATTTTTCCATTATTTTAAATTATTTTCAATTATTTTCAATTATTTTTCAATTCTTTTCAATTATTTTCAATTATTTTCAATTATTTTCAATTATTTTCAATTATTTTCAATTATTTTCAATTATTTTCAATTATTTTCAATTATTTTCAATTATTTTCAATTATTTTCAATTATTTTCAATTAAATTATTTTCAATTATTTCCAATTAAATTATTTCCAATTAAATTATTTTCAATTATTTTCAATTATTTTCAATTATTTTTCATTTATTTTCAATCATTTTCAATCATTTTCACTTATTTTTCAATTCTTTTCAATTATTTTCAATTATTTTTCAATTATTTTTCAATTATTTTAAATTATTTTCAATTAATTTCAATTATTTATCAATTCTTTTCAATTATTTTCAATTATTTTCAATTATTTTCAATTATTTTCAATTATTTTCAATTATTTTCAATTATATTCAATTATTTTCAATTATTTTCAATTATTTTCAATTATTTTCAATTATTTTCAATTAAATTATTTTCAATTATTTCCAATTAAATTATTTTCAATTATTTTCAATTATTTTCAATTATTTTCAATTATTTTCAATTATTTTCAATTATTTTCAATTATTTTCAATTATTTTCAATTATTTTCAATTATTTTCAATTATTTTCAATTATTTTCAATTATTTTCAATTATTTTCAATTATTTTCAATTATTTTAAATTATTTTCAATTATTTTAAATTATTTTCAATTATTATTCAATTATTTTTCAATTATTTTCAATTATTTTCAAGTAAATTATTTTCAATTATTTTCAATTAAATTATTTTCAATTAAATTATTTTCAATTATTTTCAATTAATTTCAATTATTTTCAACTATTGTTTAAATTATTTTCAATTATTTTCAAGTATTTTCAATTATTTTCAATTATTTTTCAATTACTTTAAATTATTTTCAATTATTTTTAATTATTTTTCAATTCTTTTCAATTATTTTAAATTATTTTCAATTATTTTAAATTATTTTCAATTATTTTTAATTATTTTCAATTATATTCAATTATTTTCAATTATTTTCAATTATTTTCAATTATTTTCAATTATTTTCAATTAAATTATTTTCAATTATTTCCAATTAAATTATTTTCAATTATTTTCAATTATTTTCAATTATTTTCAATTATTTTCAATTATTTTCAATTATTTTCAATTATTTTTCATTTATTTTCAATCATTTTCAATAATTTTCAATTATTTTTCAATTATTTTCAATTATTTTTCAATTATTTTTCAATTTTTTTCAATTATTTTTTTCAATTATTTTTCAATTATTATTCAATTATTTTTAAATTATTGTTCAATTCTCTTTCAATTATTTTTCAATTATTTTTCAATTATTTTTCAATTATTATTCAATTAATTTTCAACTATTTTTCAATTATTTTTCAATTATTATTCAATGATTTTTCAATTATTTTTCCATTAATTTCCAATTATTGTTTAATTATTTTTCAATTATTATTCAATTATTTTTCAATTATTTTTCACATATTATTCAATTATTTTTCAATTATTATTCAATTATTTTTCAAAAATTTTTCAATTATTTTTCAATTATTTTTCAATTATTGTTCAATTATTATTCAATGAATTTTCAATTATTGTTCAATTATTGTTCAATTATTTTAAATTATTTTTCAATTATTGTTCAATTATTTTCAATTATTTTCAATTATTTTCAATTATTTTCAATTATTTTCAATTATTTTCAATTATTTTCAATTATTTTTCAATTATTTTCAATTATTTATAATTATTTTCAATTATTTTCAATTATTTTCAATTATTTTCAATTATTTTCAATTATTTTCAATTATTTTCAATTATTTTCAATTATTTTCAATTATTTTCAATTATTTTCCATTATTTTCAATTATTTTCAATTATTTTTCAAATATTTTTCAATTATTTTTCAATTATTATTCAATGATTCTTCGATTATTGTTCCATTAATTTCCAATTATTGTTCAATTATTTTTCAATTATTATTCAATTATTTTTCAATTATTTTTCACATATTTTTCAATTATTTTTCAATTATTTTTCAATTATTTTTCAATTATTATTCAATGATTTTTCAATTATTGTTCAATTATTTTTCAATTATTGTTCAATTATTTTTCAATTATTATTCAATTATTTTTCAATTATTTTTCACATATTTTTCAATTATTTTTCAATTATTTTTCAATTTTTTTCAATTTCTTTCAATTATTATTCAATTATTTTTCAAATATTTTTCAATTATTTTTCAATTATTTTTCAATTATTTTTCAATTATTATTCAATGATTTTTCAATTATTGTTCAATTATTTTTCAATTATTGTTCAATTATTTTTGAATTATTGTTCAATAATTTTTCATTTATTTTTCAATTATTTTTCAATTTTTTTCAATTATTTTTTTCAATTATTTTTCAAATTTTTTCAAGTATTTTTTCAATTATTTATTTACTTTTTTCAATTATTTTTTCAATTATTTACTTATTTTTTTCATTTATTTTTCATTTATTTTTCAATTATTTTTCAATTATTTTTCAATTATGTTTCAATTATTTTTCAATTATTATTCAATGATTTTTCAATTATTGTTCAATTATTTTTCAATTATTGTTCAATTATTTTTCAATTATTATTCAATTATTTTTCAATTATTTTTCACATATTTTTCAATTATTTTTCAATTATTTTTCAATTATTTTTCAATTATTATTCAATGATTTTTCAATTATTGTTCAATTATTTTTCAATTATTGTTCAATTATTTTTCAATTATTATTCAATTATTTTTCAATTATTTTTCACATATTTTTCAATTATTTTTCAATTATTTTTCAATTTTTTTCAATTTCTTTCAATTATTATTCAATTATTTTTCAAATATTTTTCAATTATTTTTCAATTATTTTTCAATTATTTTTCAATTATTATTCAATGATTTTTCAATTATTGTTCAATTATTTTTCAATTATTGTTCAATTATTTTTGAATTATTGTTCAATAATTTTTCATTTATTTTTCAATTATTTTTCAATTTTTTTCAATTATTTTTTTCAATTATTTTTCAAATTTTTTCAAGTATTTTTTCAATTATTTATTTACTTTTTTCAATTATTTTTTCAATTATTTACTTTTTTTTTTCATTTATTTTTCATTTATTTTTCAATTATTTTTCAATTATTTTTCAATTATGTTTCAATTATTTTTCAATTATTATTCAATGATTTTTCAATTATTGTTCAATTATTTTTCAATTATTGTTCAATTATTTTTCAATTATTATTCAATTATTTTTCAATTATTTTTCACATATTTTTCAATTATTTTTCAATTATTTTTCAATTTTATTCAATTTTTTTCAATTATTATTCAATTATTTTTCAATTATTTTTCACATATTTTTCAACTATTTTTCAATTATTTTTCAATTATTATTCAATGATTTTTCAATTATGGTTCAATTATTTTTCAATTATTGTTCAATTATTTTTCAATTATTGTTCAATTATTTTTCAATTATTTTCAGTTATTTTTCAATTATTTTCCAATTATTTTTCAATTATTTTTCAATTATTTTTCAATTATTATTCAATTATTATTCAATTATTATTCAATTATTTTTCAAATATTTTTCAATTATTTTTCAAATATTTTTCAATTATTTTTCAATTATATTTCAATTATTGTTCAATTATTATTCAATGATTTTTCAATTATTGTTCAATTATTGTTCAATTATTTTCAATTATTTTTCAATTATTGTTCAATTATTTTTCAAATATTGTTAAATTATTTTTCAAATATTTTTCAATTATTTTTCAGTTATTTTTCAATTATTTTCCAATTACTTTTCAATTATTTTTCAATTACTTTTCAATTACTTTTCAATTACTTTTCAATTATTTTCAATTATTTTCAATTATTTTCAATTATTTTCAATTATTTTCAATTATTTTCAATTATTTTCAATTATTTTCAATTATTTTCAATTATTTTCAATTATTTTCAATTATTTTTCAATTATTTTCAATTATTTTCAATTATTTTCAATTAAATTATTTTCAATTACTTCCAATTAAATTATTTTCAATTATTTTCAATTATTTTCAATTATTTTAAATTATTTTCAATTATTTTTCAATTATTTTCAATTATTTATAATTATTTTCAATTATTTTCAATTATTTTCAATTATTTTCAATTATTTTAAATTATTTTAAATTATTTTAAATTATTTTAAATTATTTTCAATTATTTTTCAATTATTTTAAATTATTTTCAATTATTTTCAATTATTTTCAAATATTTTCAATTCTTTTCAATTATTTTCAATTATTTTAAATTATTTTCAATTATTTTCAATTATTTTCAATTATTTTCAATTATTTTCCAATTACTTTTAAATTATTTTTCAATTACTTCTCAATTACTTTTCAATTATTTTCAATTATTTATAATTATTTTCAATTATTTTCAATTACTTTTCAATTATTTTTCAATTATTATTCAATGATTTTTCAATTATTGTTCAATTATTTTGCAATTATTGTTCAATTATTTTTCAATTATTATTCAATTATTTTTCAATTATTTTTCACATATTTATCAATTATTGTTCAATTATTTTTCAATTATTATTCAATTATTTTTCAATTATTTTTCACATATTTATCAATTATTTTTCAATTATTTTTCAATTTTTTTCAATTTTTTTCAATTATTATTCAATTATTTTTCAATTATTTTTCACATATTTTTCAATTATTTTTCAATTATTTTTCAATTATTATTCAATGATTTTTCAATTATTGTTCAATTATTTTTCAATTATTTTTCAATTATTTTTCAATTATTATTCAATTATTTTTCAATTATTTTTCACATATTTTTCAATAATTTGCAATTATTTTTCAATTTTTTTCAATTTTTTTCAATTATTATTCAATTATTTTTCAAATATTTTTCAATTATTTTTCAATTATTTTTCAATTATTATTCAATGATTTTTCAATTATTGTTCAATTATTGTTGAATTATTTTCAATTATTTTTCAATTATTGTTCAATTATTTTTCAATTATTTTTCAATTATTTTTCAATTATTATTCAATTATTTTTCAATTATTTTTCACATATTTTTCAATAATTTGCAATTATTTTTCAATTTTTTTCAATTTTTTTCAATTATTATTCAATTATTTTTCAAATATTTTTCAATTATTTTTCAATTATTTTTCAATTATTATTCAATGATTTTTCAATTATTGTTCAATTATTTTTCAATTATTTTCTGTTATTTTTCAATTATTTTCCCATTATTTTTCATATATTTTTCAATTATTTTTCAATTATTATTCAATTATTATTCAATTATTATTCAATTATTATTCAATTATTTTTCAAATATTTTTCAATTATTTTTCAAATATTTTTCAATTATTTTTCAATTATATTTCAATTATTGTTCAATTATTATTCAATGATTTTTCAATTATTGTTCAATTATTGTTCAATTATTTTCAATTATTTTTCAATTATTGTTCAATTATTTTTCAAATATTGTTCAATTATTTTTCAAATATTTTTAAATTATTTTTAAATTATTTTTCAATTATTTTTCATTTATTTTTCAATTATTGTTCAATTATTTTTCAATTATTTTTCAATTATTTTCAGTTATATTTCAATTATTTTCAATTATTTTCAATTATTTTCAATTATTTTCAATTATTTTCAATTATTTTCAATTATTTTCAATTATTTTCAATTATTTTCAATTATTTTCAATTATTTTCAATTATTTTCAATTATTTTCAATTATTTTCAATTATTTTCAATTATTTTCAATTATTTTCAATTATTTTCAATTATTTTCAATTATTTATCAATTATTGTCAATTATTTTCAATTATTTTCAATTATTTTCAATTATTTTTCAATTATTTTCAATTATTTTCAATTATTTTCAATTATTTTCAATTATTTTCAATTAAATTATTTTCAATTATTTCCAATTAAATTATTTTCAATTATTTTCAATTATTTTCAATTATTTTCAATTATTTTCAGTTATTTTCAATTATTTTCAATTATTTTCACTTATTTTTCAATTATTTTCAATTATTTTCAATAATTTTTAATTATTTTCAATTATTTTCAATTATTTTCAATTATTTTCAATTATTTTCAATTATTTTCAATTATTTTCAATTATTTTCAATTATTTTCAATTATTTTCAATTATTTTCAATTATTTTTCAATTATTTTAAATTATTTTCAATTATTTTCAATTATTTTTCAATTCTTTTCAATTATTTTCACTTATTTTCAATTATTTTCAATTATTTTCAATTATTTTTCATTTATTTTCAATCATTTTCAATCATTTTCAATCATTTTCAATTATTTTTCAATTATTTTCAATTATTTTTCAATTATTTTCAATTATTTTCTATTATTTTCAATTATTTTCAATTATTTTCAATTATTTTCAATTATTTTCAATTATTTTCAATTATTTTCAATTATTTTCAATTATTTTCAATTATTTTCAACTATTGTTTATATTATTTTTTTCAATTATTTTTCCATTTTTTTCAACTACTGTTTCAATTATTTTATTTCAATTTTTTTCACTTATTTTTCAATTATTTTTCAATTATTTTTCAATTTTTTTCAATTGTTTTTTTCAATTATTTTTCAATTATTATTCAATGATTTTTAAATTATTGTTCAATTCCCTTTCAATTATTTTTCAATTATTTTTCAATTATTTTTCAATGATTTTTCAATTATTTTTCAATTATTATTCAATTAATTTTCAACTATTTTTCAATTATTTTTCAATTATTATTCAATGATTTCTCAATTATTATTCCATTAATTTCCAATTATTGTTTAATTATTTTTCAATTATTATTCAATTATTTTTCAATTATTTTTCACATATTTTTCAATTATTTTTCAATTATTTTCAGTTATTTTTCAATTATTTTCCAATTATTTTTCAATTATTTTTCAATTATTTTTCAATTATTTTTCAATTATTATTCAATGATTTTTCAATTATTGTTCAATTATTTTTCAATTCTTTTCAATTATTTTCAATTATTTTCAATTATTTTCAATTATTTTCAATTATTTTCAATTATTTTCAATTAGTTTCAATTTTTTTTCAATTATTTATCAATTATTTTCAATTATTTTTAATTATTTTCTATTATTTTCAATTATTTTCAATTATTTTCAATTATTTTCATTTATTTTCAATTATTTTCAATTATTTTCAATTATTTTCAATTATTTTAAATTATTTTCAACTATTTTCAATTATTTTCAATTATTTTCAATTATTTTCAATTATTTTCAATTATTTTCAATTATTTTAAATTATTTTCAATTATTTTTCCATTATTTTAAATTATTTTCAATTATTTTCAATTATTTTTCAATTCTTTTCAATTATTTTCAATTATTTTCAATTATTTTCAATTATTTTCAATTATTTTCAATTATTTTCAATTATTTTCAATTATTTTCAATTATTTTCAATTATTTTCAATTATTTTCAATTAAATTATTTTCAATTATTTCCAATTAAATTATTTCCAATTAAATTATTTTCAATTATTTTCAATTATTTTTCATTTATTTTCAATCATTTTCAATCATTTTCACTTATTTTTCAATTCTTTTCAATTATTTTCAATTATTTTTCAATTATTTTTCAATTATTTTAAATTATTTTCAATTAATTTCAATTATTTATCAATTCTTTTCAATTATTTTCAATTATTTTCAATTATTTTCAATTATTTTCAATTATTTTCAATTATTTTCAATTATATTCAATTATTTTCAATTATTTTCAATTATTTTCAATTATTTTCAATTATTTTCAATTAAATTATTTTCAATTATTTCCAATTAAATTATTTTCAATTATTTTCAATTATTTTCAATTATTTTCAATTATTTTCAATTATTTTCAATTATTTTCAATTATTTTCAATTATTTTCAATTATTTTCAATTATTTTCAATTATTTTCAATTATTTTCAATTATTTTAAATTATTTTCAATTATTTTAAATTATTTTCAATTATTATTCAATTATTTTTCAATTATTTTCAATTATTTTCAAGTAAATTATTTTCAATTATTTTCAATTAAATTATTTTCAATTAAATTATTTTCAATTATTTTCAATTAATTTCAATTATTTTCAACTATTGTTTAAATTATTTTCAATTATTTTCAAGTATTTTCAATTATTTTCAATTATTTTTCAATTACTTTAAATTATTTTCAATTATTTTTAATTATTTTTCAATTCTTTTCAATTATTTTAAATTATTTTCAATTATTTTAAATTATTTTCAATTATTTTTAATTATTTTCAATTATATTCAATTATTTTCAATTATTTTCAATTATTTTCAATTATTTTCAATTATTTTCAATTAAATTATTTTCAATTATTTCCAATTAAATTATTTTCAATTATTTTCAATTATTTTCAATTATTTTCAATTATTTTCAATTATTTTCAATTATTTTTCATTTATTTTCAATCATTTTCAATAATTTTCAATTATTTTTCAATTATTTTCAATTATTTTTCAATTATTTTTCAATTTTTTTCAATTATTTTTTTCAATTATTTTTCAATTATTATTCAATTATTTTTAAATTATTGTTCAATTCTCTTTCAATTATTTTTCAATTATTTTTCAATTATTTTTCAATTATTATTCAATTAATTTTCAACTATTTTTCAATTATTTTTCAATTATTATTCAATGATTTTTCAATTATTTTTCCATTAATTTCCAATTATTGTTTAATTATTTTTCAATTATTATTCAATTATTTTTCAATTATTTTTCACATATTTTTCAATTATTTTTCAATTATTATTCAATTATTTTTCAAATATTTTTCAATTATTTTTCAATTATTTTTCAATTATTGTTCAATTATTATTCAATGAATTTTCAATTATTGTTCAATTATTGTTCAATTATTTTAAATTATTTTTCAATTATTGTTCAATTATTTTCAATTATTTTCAATTATTTTCAATTATTTTCAATTATTTTCAATTATTTTCAATTATTTTCAATTATTTTTCAATTATTTTCAATTATTTATAATTATTTTCAATTATTTTCAATTATTTTCAATTATTTTCAATTATTTTCAATTATTTTCAATTATTTTCAATTATTTTCAATTATTTTCAATTATTTTCAATTATTTTCAATTATTTTCAATTATTTTCAATTATTTTCAATTATTTTTCAAATATTTTTCAATTATTTTTCAATTATTATTCAATGATTCTTCGATTATTGTTCCATTAATTTCCAATTATTGTTCAATTATTTTTCAATTATTATTCAATTATTTTTCAATTATTTTTCACATATTTTTCAATTATTTTTCAATTATTTTTCAATTATTTTTCAATTATTATTCAATGATTTTTCAATTATTGTTCAATTATTTTTCAATTATTGTTCAATTATTTTTCAATTATTATTCAATTATTTTTCAATTATTTTTCACATATTTTTCAATTATTTTTCAATTATTTTTCAATTTTTTTCAATTTCTTTCAATTATTATTCAATTATTTTTCAAATATTTTTCAATTATTTTTCAATTATTTTTCAATTATTTTTCAATTATTATTCAATGATTTTTCAATTATTGTTCAATTATTTTTCAATTATTGTTCAATTATTTTTGAATTATTGTTCAATAATTTTTCATTTATTTTTCAATTATTTTTCAATTTTTTTCAATTATTTTTTTCAATTATTTTTCAAATTTTTTCAAGTATTTTTTCAATTATTTATTTACTTTTTTCAATTATTTTTTCAATTATTTACTTATTTTTTTCATTTATTTTTCATTTATTTTTCAATTATTTTTCAATTATTTTTCAATTATGTTTCAATTATTTTTCAATTATTATTCAATGATTTTTCAATTATTGTTCAATTATTTTTCAATTATTGTTCAATTATTTTTCAATTATTATTCAATTATTTTTCAATTATTTTTCACATATTTTTCAATTATTTTTCAATTATTTTTCAATTATTTTTCAATTATTATTCAATGATTTTTCAATTATTGTTCAATTATTTTTCAATTATTGTTCAATTATTTTTCAATTATTATTCAATTATTTTTCAATTATTTTTCACATATTTTTCAATTATTTTTCAATTATTTTTCAATTTTTTTCAATTTCTTTCAATTATTATTCAATTATTTTTCAAATATTTTTCAATTATTTTTCAATTATTTTTCAATTATTTTTCAATTATTATTCAATGATTTTTCAATTATTGTTCAATTATTTTTCAATTATTGTTCAATTATTTTTGAATTATTGTTCAATAATTTTTCATTTATTTTTCAATTATTTTTCAATTTTTTTCAATTATTTTTTTCAATTATTTTTCAAATTTTTTCAAGTATTTTTTCAATTATTTATTTACTTTTTTCAATTATTTTTTCAATTATTTACTTTTTTTTTCATTTATTTTTCATTTATTTTTCAATTATTTTTCAATTATTTTTCAATTATGTTTCAATTATTTTTCAATTATTATTCAATGATTTTTCAATTATTGTTCAATTATTTTTCAATTATTGTTCAATTATTTTTCAATTATTATTCAATTATTTTTCAATTATTTTTCACATATTTTTCAATTATTTTTCAATTATTTTTCAATTTTATTCAATTTTTTTCAATTATTATTCAATTATTTTTCAATTATTTTTCACATATTTTTCAACTATTTTTCAATTATTTTTCAATTATTATTCAATGATTTTTCAATTATGGTTCAATTATTTTTCAATTATTGTTCAATTATTTTTCAATTATTATTCAATTATTTTTCAATTATTTTTCACATATTTTTCAATAATTTGCAATTATTTTTCAATTTTTTTCAATTTTTTTCTATTATTATTCAAGTATTTTTCAAATATTTTTCAATTATTTTTCAATTATTTTTCATTTATTTTTCAATTATTTTTCAATTTTTTTCAATTATTTTTCAATTATTGTTCAATTATTTTTCAAACATTGATCAATTATTTTTCAAATATTTTTAAATTATTTTTCAATTATTTTTCAATTATTTTTCAATTATTTTTCAATTATTTTTCAATTATTTTTCAATTATTTTTTAATTATTTTCAATTATTTTCAATTATTTTCAATTATTTTTCAATTATTTTCAATTATTTTTCAATTATTTTCAATAATTTTTAATTATTTTCAATTATTTTCAATTATTTTCAATTATTTTCAATTATTTTTCAATTATTTTCAATTATTTTCAATTATTTTCAATTATTTTCAATTATTTTCAATTATTTTCAATTATTTTCAATTATTTTTCAAATATTTTTCAATTATTTTTCAATTATTATTCAATGATTCTTCGATTATTGTTCCATTAATTTCCAATTATTGTTCAATTATTTTTCAATTATTATTCAATTATTTTTCAATTATTTTTCACATATTTTTCAATTATTTTTCAATTATTTTTCAATTATTTTTCAATTATTATTCAATGATTTTTCAATTATTGTTCAATTATTTTTCAATTATTGTTCAATTATTTTTCAATTATTATTCAATTATTTTTCAATTATTTTTCACATATTTTTCAATTATTTTTCAATTATTTTTCAATTTTTTTCAATTTCTTTCAATTATTATTCAATTATTTTTCAAATATTTTTCAATTATTTTTCAATTATTTTTCAATTATTTTTCAATTATTATTCAATGATTTTTCAATTATTGTTAAATTATTTTTCAATTATTGTTCAATTATTTTTGAATTATTGTTCAATAATTTTTCATTTATTTTTCAATTATTTTTCAATTTTTTTCAATTATTTTTTTCAATTATTTTTCAAATTTTTTCAAGTATTTTTTCAATTATTTATTTACTTTTTTCAATTATTTTTTCAATTATTTACTTATTTTTTTCATTTATTTTTCATTTATTTTTGAATTATTTTTCAATTATTTTTCAATTATGTTTCAATTATTTTTCAATTATTATTCAATGATTTTTCAATTATTGTTCAATTATTTTTCAATTATTGTTCAATTATTTTTCAATTATTATTCAATTATTTTTCAATTATTTTTCACATATTTTTCAATTATTTATCAATTATTTTTCAATTTTATTCAATTTTTTTCAATTATTATTCAAGTATTTTTCAATTATTTTTCACATATTTTTCAACTATTTTTCAATTATTTTTCAATTATTATTCAATGATTTTTCAATTATGGTTCAATTATTTTTCAATTATTGTTCAATTATTTTTCAATTATTATTCAATTATTTTTCAATTATTTTTCACATATTTTTCAATAATTTGCAATTATTTTTCAATTTTTTTCAATTTTTTTCTATTATTATTCAAGTATTTTTCAAATATTTTTCAATTATTTTTCAATTATTTTTCATTTATTTTTCAATTATTTTTCAATTTTTTTCAATTATTTTTCAATTATTGTTCAATTATTTTTCAAACATTGATCAATTATTTTTCAAATATTTTTAAATTATTTTTCAATTATTTTTCAATTATTTTTCAATTATTTTTCAATTATTTTTCAATTATTTTTCAATTATTTTTTAATTATTTTCAATTATTTTCAATTATTTTCAATTATTTTTCAATTATTTTCAATTATTTTTCAATTATTTTCAATAATTTTTAATTATTTTCAATTATTTTCAATTATTTTCAATTATTTTCAATTATTTTTCAATTATTTTCAATTATTTTCAATTATTTTCAATTATTTTTCAATTCTTTTCAATTATTTTCAATTATTTTCAATTATTTTAAATTATGTTCAATTATTTTCAATTATTTTCAATTATTTTCAATTATTTTCAATTATTTTCAATTATTTTCAATTATTTTCAATTATTTTCAATTATTTTCAATTATTTTCAATTATTTTAAATTATTTTCAATTATTTTTCAATTATTTTTCAATTATTTTCAATTATTTTCAAGTAAATTATTTTCAATTATTTTCAATTAAATTATTTTCAATTAAATTATTTTCAATTATTTTCAATTAATTTCAATTATTTTCAATTATTTTTCAATTATTTTCAATTATTTTCAAGTATTTTCAATTATTTTCAATTATTTTTCAATTACTTTAAATTATTTTCAATTATTTTTAATTATTTTTCAATTCTTTTCAATTATTTTAAATTATTTTCAATTATTTTAAATTATTTTCAATTATTTTTAATTATTTTCAATTATATTCAATTATTTTCAATTATTTTCAATTATTTTCAATTATTTTCAATTATTTTCAATTAAATTATTTTCAATTATTTCCAATTAAATTATTTTCAATTATTTTCAATTATTTTCAATTATTTTCAATTATTTTCAATTATTTTCAATTATTTTTCAATTATTTTTCAATTTTTTTCAATTATTTTTTTCAATTATTTTTCAATTATTATTCAATTATTTTTAAATTATTGTTCAATTCTCTTTCAATTATTTTTCAATTATTTTTCAATTATTTTTCAATTATTATTCAATTAATTTTCAACTATTTTTCAATTATTTTTCAATTATTATTCAATGATTTTTCAATTATTTTTCCATTAATTTCCAATTATTGTTTAATTATTTTTCAATTATTATTCAATTATTTTTCAATTATTTTTCACATATTTTTCAATTATTTTTCAATTATTATTCAATTATTTTTCAAATATTTTTCAATTATTTTTCAATTATTTTTCAATTATTGTTCAATTATTATTCAATGAATTTTCAATTATTGTTCAATTATTGTTCAATTATTTTAAATTATTTTTCAATTATTGTTCAATTATTTTTCAAATATTTTTCAATTATTTTTCAAATATTTTTCAATTATTTTTCAATCATTTTTCAAATATTTTTCAATTATTTTTCAATTATTATTCAATTATTTTTCAAATATTTTTCGATTATTTTCAATTATTTTTCAACTATTGTTCAATTATTATTCAATGAATTTTCAATTATTGTTCAATTATTGTTCAATTATTTTAAATTATTTTTCAATTATTGTTCAATTATTTTTCAAATATTTTTCAATTATTTTTCAATTATTTTTCAATTATTTTTCAATCATTTTTCAAATATTTTTCAATTATTTTTCAGTTATTTTTCAATTATTTTCCAATTACTTTTCAATTATTTTTCAATTACTTTTCAATTACATTTCAATTACTTTTCAATTATTTTCAATTATTTTCAATTATTTTCAATTATTTTCAATTATTTTCAATTATTTTCAATTATTGTTCAATTATTTTCAATTATTTTCAATTATTTTCAATTAAATTATTTTCAATTACTTCCATTTAAATTATTTTCAATTATTTTCAATTATTTTCAATTATTTTCAATTATTTTCAATTATTTTTCAATTATTTTCAATTATTTATAATTATTTTCAATTATTTTCAATTATTTTCAATTATTTTCAATTATTTTCAATTATTTTCAATTATTTTCAATTATTTTTCCATTATTTTAAATTATTTTCAATTATTTTCAATTATTTTTCAATTCTTTTCAATTATTTTCAATTATTTTCAATTATTTTCAATTATTTTCAATTATTTTCAATTATTTTCAATTATTTTCAATTATTTTCAATTATTTTCAATTATTTTCAATTAAATTATTTTCAATTATTTCCAATTAAATTATTTCCAATTAAATTATTTTCAATTATTTTCAATTATTTTCAATTATTTTTCATTTATTTTCAATCATTTTCAATCATTTTCACTTATTTTTCAATTCTTTTCAATTATTTTCAATTATTTTTCAATTATTTTTCAATTATTTTCAATTATTTTCAAGTAAATTATTTTCAATTATTTTCAATTAAATTATTTTCAATTAAATTATTTTCAATTATTTTCAATTATTTTCAATTAATTTCAATTATTTTCAATTATTTTTCAATTATTTTCAATTATTTTCAATTATTTTCAATTATTTTCAATTATTTTTCAATTATTTTAAATTATTTTCAATTAATTTCAATTATTTTTCAATTCTTTTCAATTATTTTCAATTATTTTCAATTATTTTCAATTATTTTCAATTATTTTCAATTATTTTCAATTATATTCAATTATTTTCAATTATTTTCAATTATTTTCAATTATTTTCAATTATTTTCAATTAAATTATTTTCAATTATTTCCAATTAAATTAATTTCAATTATTTTCAATTATTTTTCAATTATTTTCAATTATTTTCAATTATTTTCAATTATTTTTCAATTATTTTAAATTATTTTCAATTATTTTTCCATTATTTTTCAATTATTTTCAATTATTTTCAAGTAAATTATTTTCAATTATTTTCAATTAAATTATTTTCAATTAAATTATTTTCAATTATTTTCAATTATTTTCAATTAATTTCAATTATTTTCAATTATTTTTCAATTATTTTCAATTATTTTCAATTATTTTCAATTATTTTTCAATTATTTTAAATTATTTTCAATTAATTTCAATTATTTATCAATTCTTTTCAATTATTTTCAATTATTTTCAATTATTTTCAATTATTTTCAATTATTTTCAATTATTTTCAATTATATTCAATTATTTTCAATTATTTTCAATTATTTTCAATTATTTTCAATTATTTTCAATTAAATTATTTTCAATTATTTCCAATTAAATTATTTTCAATTATTTTCAATTATTTTCAATTATTTTCAATTATTTTCAATTATTTTCAATTATTTTCAATTATTTTCAATTATTTTCAATTATTTTCAATTATTTTCAATTATTTTCAATTATTATTCAATTATTTTTCAATTATTTTCAATTATTTTCAAGTAAATTATTTTCAATTATTTTCAATTAAATTATTTTCAATTAAATTATTTTCAATTATTTTCAATTAATTTCAATTATTTTCAATTATTTTTCAATTATTTTCAATTATTTTCAAGCATTTTCAATTATTTTCAATTATTTTTCAATTACTTTAAATTATTTTCAATTATTTTTAATTATTTTTCAATTCTTTTCAATTATTTTAAATTATTTTCAATTATTTTAAATTATTTTCAATTATTTTTAATTATTTTCAATTATATTCAATTATTTTCAATTATTTTCAATTATTTTCAATTATTTTCAATTATTTTCAATTATTTTCAATTAAATTATTTTCAATTATTTCCAATTAAATTATTTTCAATTATTTTCAATTATTTTCAATTATTTTCAATTATTTTCAATTATTTTCAATTATTTTTCATTTATTTTCAATCATTTTCAATAATTTTCAATTATTTTTCAATTATTTTCAATTATTTTTCAATTATTTTTCAATTTTTTTCAATTATTTTTTTCAATTATTTTTCAATTATTATTCAATTATTTTTAAATTATTGTTCAATTCTCTTTCAATTATTTTTCAATTATTTTTCAATTATTTTTCAATTATTATTCAATTAATTTTCAACTATTTTTCAATTATTTTTCAATTATTATTCAATGATTTTTCAATTATTTTTCCATTAATTTCCAATTATTGTTTAATTATTTTTCATTTATTATTCAATTATTTTTCAATTATTTTTCACATATTTTTCAATTATTTTTCAATTATTATTCAATTATTTTTCAAATATTGTTCAATTCCCTTTCAATTATTTTTCAATTATTTTTCAATTATTTTTCAATGATTTTTCAATTATTTTTCAATTATTATTCAATTAATTTTCAACTATTTTTCAATTATTTTTCAATTATTATTCAATGATTTCTCAATTATTATTCCATTAATTTCCAATTATTGTTTAATTATTTTTCAATTATTATTCAATTATTTTTCAATTATTTTTCACATATTTTTCAATTATTTTTCAATTATTTTCAGTTATTTTTCAATTATTTTCCAATTATTTTTCAATTATTTTTCAATTATTTTTCAATTATTTTTCAATTATTATTCAATGATTTTTCAATTATTGTTCAATTATTTTTCAATTCTTTTCAATTATTTTCAATTATTTTCAATTATTTTCAATTATTTTCAATTATTTTCAATTATTTTCAATTAGTTTCAATTTTTTTTCAATTATTTATCAATTATTTTCAATTATTTTTAATTATTTTCTATTATTTTCAATTATTTTCAATTATTTTCAATTATTTTCATTTATTTTCAATTATTTTCAATTATTTTCAATTATTTTCAATTATTTTAAATTATTTTCAACTATTTTCAATTATTTTCAATTATTTTCAATTATTTTCAATTATTTTCAATTATTTTCAATTATTTTAAATTATTTTCAATTATTTTTCCATTATTTTAAATTATTTTCAATTATTTTCAATTATTTTTCAATTCTTTTCAATTATTTTCAATTATTTTCAATTATTTTCAATTATTTTCAATTATTTTCAATTATTTTCAATTATTTTCAATTATTTTCAATTATTTTCAATTATTTTCAATTATTTTCAATTAAATTATTTTCAATTATTTCCAATTAAATTATTTCCAATTAAATTATTTTCAATTATTTTCAATTATTTTTCATTTATTTTCAATCATTTTCAATCATTTTCACTTATTTTTCAATTCTTTTCAATTATTTTCAATTATTTTTCAATTATTTTTCAATTATTTTAAATTATTTTCAATTAATTTCAATTATTTATCAATTCTTTTCAATTATTTTCAATTATTTTCAATTATTTTCAATTATTTTCAATTATTTTCAATTATTTTCAATTATATTCAATTATTTTCAATTATTTTCAATTATTTTCAATTATTTTCAATTATTTTCAATTAAATTATTTTCAATTATTTCCAATTAAATTATTTTCAATTATTTTCAATTATTTTCAATTATTTTCAATTATTTTCAATTATTTTCAATTATTTTCAATTATTTTCAATTATTTTCAATTATTTTCAATTATTTTCAATTATTTTCAATTATTTTCAATTATTTTAAATTATTTTCAATTATTTTAAATTATTTTCAATTATTATTCAATTATTTTTCAATTATTTTCAATTATTTTCAAGTAAATTATTTTCAATTATTTTCAATTAAATTATTTTCAATTAAATTATTTTCAATTATTTTCAATTAATTTCAATTATTTTCAACTATTGTTTAAATTATTTTCAATTATTTTCAAGTATTTTCAATTATTTTCAATTATTTTTCAATTACTTTAAATTATTTTCAATTATTTTTAATTATTTTTCAATTCTTTTCAATTATTTTAAATTATTTTCAATTATTTTAAATTATTTTCAATTATTTTTAATTATTTTCAATTATATTCAATTATTTTCAATTATTTTCAATTATTTTCAATTATTTTCAATTATTTTCAATTAAATTATTTTCAATTATTTCCAATTAAATTATTTTCAATTATTTTCAATTATTTTCAATTATTTTCAATTATTTTCAATTATTTTCAATTATTTTTCATTTATTTTCAATCATTTTCAATAATTTTCAATTATTTTTCAATTATTTTCAATTATTTTTCAATTATTTTTCAATTTTTTTCAATTATTTTTTTCAATTATTTTTCAATTATTATTCAATTATTTTTAAATTATTGTTCAATTCTCTTTCAATTATTTTTCAATTATTTTTCAATTATTTTTCAATTATTATTCAATTAATTTTCAACTATTTTTCAATTATTTTTCAATTATTATTCAATGATTTTTCAATTATTTTTCCATTAATTTCCAATTATTGTTTAATTATTTTTCAATTATTATTCAATTATTTTTCAATTATTTTTCACATATTTTTCAATTATTTTTCAATTATTATTCAATTATTGTTCAATTATTTTTCAATTATTGTTCAATTATTTTTCAATTATTATTCAATTATTTTTCAATTATTTTTCACATATTTTTCAATTATTTTTCAATTATTTTTCAATTTTTTTCAATTTCTTTCAATTATTATTCAATTATTTTTCAAATATTTTTCAATTATTTTTCAATTATTTTTCAATTATTTTTCAATTATTATTCAATGATTTTTCAATTATTGTTCAATTATTTTTCAATTATTGTTCAATTATTTTTGAATTATTGTTCAATAATTTTTCATTTATTTTTCAATTATTTTTCAATTTTTTTCAATTATTTTTTTCAATTATTTTTCAAATTTTTTCAAGTATTTTTTCAATTATTTATTTACTTTTTTCAATTATTTTTTCAATTATTTACTTATTTTTTTCATTTATTTTTCATTTATTTTTCAATTATTTTTCAATTATTTTTCAATTATGTTTCAATTATTTTTCAATTATTATTCAATGATTTTTCAATTATTGTTCAATTATTTTTCAATTATTGTTCAATTATTTTTCAATTATTATTCAATTATTTTTCAATTATTTTTCACATATTTTTCAATTATTTTTCAATTATTTTTCAATTATTTTTCAATTATTATTCAATGATTTTTCAATTATTGTTCAATTATTTTTCAATTATTGTTCAATTATTTTTCAATTATTATTCAATTATTTTTCAATTATTTTTCACATATTTTTCAATTATTTTTCAATTATTTTTCAATTTTTTTCAATTTCTTTCAATTATTATTCAATTATTTTTCAAATATTTTTCAATTATTTTTCAATTATTTTTCAATTATTTTTCAATTATTATTCAATGATTTTTCAATTATTGTTCAATTATTTTTCAATTATTGTTCAATTATTTTTGAATTATTGTTCAATAATTTTTCATTTATTTTTCAATTATTTTTCAATTTTTTTCAATTATTTTTTTCAATTATTTTTCAAATTTTTTCAAGTATTTTTTCAATTATTTATTTACTTTTTTCAATTATTTTTTCAATTATTTACTTTTTTTTTTCATTTATTTTTCATTTATTTTTCAATTATTTTTCAATTATTTTTCAATTATGTTTCAATTATTTTTCAATTATTATTCAATGATTTTTCAATTATTGTTCAATTATTTTTCAATTATTGTTCAATTATTTTTCAATTATTATTCAATTATTTTTCAATTATTTTTCACATATTTTTCAATTATTTTTCAATTATTTTTCAATTTTATTCAATTTTTTTCAATTATTATTCAATTATTTTTCAATTATTTTTCACATATTTTTCAACTATTTTTCAATTATTTTTCAATTATTATTCAATGATTTTTCAATTATGGTTCAATTATTTTTCAATTATTGTTCAATTATTTTTCAATTATTATTCAATTATTTTTCAATTATTTTTCACATATTTTTCAATAATTTGCAATTATTTTTCAATTTTTTTCAATTTTTTTCTATTATTATTCAAGTATTTTTCAAATATTTTTCAATTATTTTTCAATTATTTTTCATTTATTTTTCAATTATTTTTCAATTTTTTTCAATTATTTTTCAATTATTGTTCAATTATTTTTCAAACATTGATCAATTATTTTTCAAATATTTTTAAATTATTTTTCAATTATTTTTCAATTATTTTTCAATTATTTTTCAATTATTTTTCAATTATTTTTCAATTATTTTTTAATTATTTTCAATTATTTTCAATTATTTTCAATTATTTTTCAATTATTTTCAATTATTTTTCAATTATTTTCAATAATTTTTAATTATTTTCAATTATTTTCAATTATTTTCAATTATTTTCAATTATTTTTCAATTATTTTCAATTATTTTCAATTATTTTCAATTATTTTCAATTATTTTCAATTATTTTCAATTATTTTCAATTATTTTTCAAATATTTTTCAATTATTTTTCAATTATTATTCAATGATTCTTCGATTATTGTTCCATTAATTTCCAATTATTGTTCAATTATTTTTCAATTATTATTCAATTATTTTTCAATTATTTTTCACATATTTTTCAATTATTTTTCAATTATTTTTCAATTATTTTTCAATTATTATTCAATGATTTTTCAATTATTGTTCAATTATTTTTCAATTATTGTTCAATTATTTTTCAATTATTATTCAATTATTTTTCAATTATTTTTCACATATTTTTCAATTATTTTTCAATTATTTTTCAATTTTTTTCAATTTCTTTCAATTATTATTCAATTATTTTTCAAATATTTTTCAATTATTTTTCAATTATTTTTCAATTATTTTTCAATTATTATTCAATGATTTTTCAATTATTGTTAAATTATTTTTCAATTATTGTTCAATTATTTTTGAATTATTGTTCAATAATTTTTCATTTATTTTTCAATTATTTTTCAATTTTTTTCAATTATTTTTTTCAATTATTTTTCAAATTTTTTCAAGTATTTTTTCAATTATTTATTTACTTTTTTCAATTATTTTTTCAATTATTTACTTATTTTTTTCATTTATTTTTCATTTATTTTTGAATTATTTTTCAATTATTTTTCAATTATGTTTCAATTATTTTTCAATTATTATTCAATGATTTTTCAATTATTGTTCAATTATTTTTCAATTATTGTTCAATTATTTTTCAATTATTATTCAATTATTTTTCAATTATTTTTCACATATTTTTCAATTATTTATCAATTATTTTTCAATTTTATTCAATTTTTTTCAATTATTATTCAAGTATTTTTCAATTATTTTTCACATATTTTTCAACTATTTTTCAATTATTTTTCAATTATTATTCAATGATTTTTCAATTATGGTTCAATTATTTTTCAATTATTGTTCAATTATTTTTCAATTATTATTCAATTATTTTTCAATTATTTTTCACATATTTTTCAATAATTTGCAATTATTTTTCAATTTTTTTCAATTTTTTTCTATTATTATTCAAGTATTTTTCAAATATTTTTCAATTATTTTTCAATTATTTTTCATTTATTTTTCAATTATTTTTCAATTTTTTTCAATTATTTTTCAATTATTGTTCAATTATTTTTCAAACATTGATCAATTATTTTTCAAATATTTTTAAATTATTTTTCAATTATTTTTCAATTATTTTTCAATTATTTTTCAATTATTTTTCAATTATTTTTCAATTATTTTTTAATTATTTTCAATTATTTTCAATTATTTTCAATTATTTTTCAATTATTTTCAATTATTTTTCAATTATTTTCAATAATTTTTAATTATTTTCAATTATTTTCAATTATTTTCAATTATTTTCAATTATTTTTCAATTATTTTCAATTATTTTCAATTATTTTCAATTATTTTTCAATTCTTTTCAATTATTTTCAATTATTTTCAATTATTTTAAATTATGTTCAATTATTTTCAATTATTTTCAATTATTTTCAATTATTTTCAATTATTTTCAATTATTTTCAATTATTTTCAATTATTTTCAATTATTTTCAATTATTTTCAATTATTTTAAATTATTTTCAATTATTTTTCAATTATTTTTCAATTATTTTCAATTATTTTCAAGTAAATTATTTTCAATTATTTTCAATTAAATTATTTTCAATTAAATTATTTTCAATTATTTTCAATTAATTTCAATTATTTTCAATTATTTTTCAATTATTTTCAATTATTTTCAAGTATTTTCAATTATTTTCAATTATTTTTCAATTACTTTAAATTATTTTCAATTATTTTTAATTATTTTTCAATTCTTTTCAATTATTTTAAATTATTTTCAATTATTTTAAATTATTTTCAATTATTTTTAATTATTTTCAATTATATTCAATTATTTTCAATTATTTTCAATTATTTTCAATTATTTTCAATTATTTTCAATTAAATTATTTTCAATTATTTCCAATTAAATTATTTTCAATTATTTTCAATTATTTTCAATTATTTTCAATTATTTTCAATTATTTTCAATTATTTTTCAATTATTTTTCAATTTTTTTCAATTATTTTTTTCAATTATTTTTCAATTATTATTCAATTATTTTTAAATTATTGTTCAATTCTCTTTCAATTATTTTTCAATTATTTTTCAATTATTTTTCAATTATTATTCAATTAATTTTCAACTATTTTTCAATTATTTTTCAATTATTATTCAATGATTTTTCAATTATTTTTCCATTAATTTCCAATTATTGTTTAATTATTTTTCAATTATTATTCAATTATTTTTCAATTATTTTTCACATATTTTTCAATTATTTTTCAATTATTATTCAATTATTTTTCAAATATTTTTCAATTATTTTTCAATTATTTTTCAATTATTGTTCAATTATTATTCAATGAATTTTCAATTATTGTTCAATTATTGTTCAATTATTTTAAATTATTTTTCAATTATTGTTCAATTATTTTTCAAATATTTTTCAATTATTTTTCAAATATTTTTCAATTATTTTTCAATCATTTTTCAAATATTTTTCAATTATTTTTCAATTATTATTCAATTATTTTTCAAATATTTTTCGATTATTTTCAATTATTTTTCAACTATTGTTCAATTATTATTCAATGAATTTTCAATTATTGTTCAATTATTGTTCAATTATTTTAAATTATTTTTCAATTATTGTTCAATTATTTTTCAAATATTTTTCAATTATTTTTCAATTATTTTTCAATTATTTTTCAATCATTTTTCAAATATTTTTCAATTATTTTTCAGTTATTTTTCAATTATTTTCCAATTACTTTTCAATTATTTTTCAATTACTTTTCAATTACATTTCAATTACTTTTCAATTATTTTCAATTATTTTCAATTATTTTCAATTATTTTCAATTATTTTCAATTATTTTCAATTATTGTTCAATTATTTTCAATTATTTTCAATTATTTTCAATTAAATTATTTTCAATTACTTCCATTTAAATTATTTTCAATTATTTTCAATTATTTTCAATTATTTTCAATTATTTTCAATTATTTTTCAATTATTTTCAATTATTTATAATTATTTTCAATTATTTTCAATTATTTTCAATTATTTTCAATTATTTTCAATTATTTTCAATTATTTTCAATTATTTTTCCATTATTTTAAATTATTTTCAATTATTTTCAATTATTTTTCAATTCTTTTCAATTATTTTCAATTATTTTCAATTATTTTCAATTATTTTCAATTATTTTCAATTATTTTCAATTATTTTCAATTATTTTCAATTATTTTCAATTAAATTATTTTCAATTATTTCCAATTAAATTATTTCCAATTAAATTATTTTCAATTATTTTCAATTATTTTCAATTATTTTTCATTTATTTTCAATCATTTTCAATCATTTTCACTTATTTTTCAATTCTTTTCAATTATTTTCAATTATTTTTCAATTATTTTTCAATTATTTTCAATTATTTTCAAGTAAATTATTTTCAATTATTTTCAATTAAATTATTTTCAATTAAATTATTTTCAATTATTTTCAATTATTTTCAATTAATTTCAATTATTTTCAATTATTTTTCAATTATTTTCAATTATTTTCAATTATTTTCAATTATTTTCAATTATTTTTCAATTATTTTAAATTATTTTCAATTAATTTCAATTATTTTTCAATTCTTTTCAATTATTTTCAATTATTTTCAATTATTTTCAATTATTTTCAATTATTTTCAATTATTTTCAATTATATTCAATTATTTTCAATTATTTTCAATTATTTTCAATTATTTTCAATTATTTTCAATTAAATTATTTTCAATTATTTCCAATTAAATTAATTTCAATTATTTTCAATTATTTTTCAATTATTTTCAATTATTTTCAATTATTTTCAATTATTTTTCAATTATTTTAAATTATTTTCAATTATTTTTCCATTATTTTTCAATTATTTTCAATTATTTTCAAGTAAATTATTTTCAATTATTTTCAATTAAATTATTTTCAATTAAATTATTTTCAATTATTTTCAATTATTTTCAATTAATTTCAATTATTTTCAATTATTTTTCAATTATTTTCAATTATTTTCAATTATTTTCAATTATTTTTCAATTATTTTAAATTATTTTCAATTAATTTCAATTATTTATCAATTCTTTTCAATTATTTTCAATTATTTTCAATTATTTTCAATTATTTTCAATTATTTTCAATTATTTTCAATTATATTCAATTATTTTCAATTATTTTCAATTATTTTCAATTATTTTCAATTATTTTCAATTAAATTATTTTCAATTATTTCCAATTAAATTATTTTCAATTATTTTCAATTATTTTCAATTATTTTCAATTATTTTCAATTATTTTCAATTATTTTCAATTATTTTCAATTATTTTCAATTATTTTCAATTATTTTCAATTATTTTCAATTATTATTCAATTATTTTTCAATTATTTTCAATTATTTTCAAGTAAATTATTTTCAATTATTTTCAATTAAATTATTTTCAATTAAATTATTTTCAATTATTTTCAATTAATTTCAATTATTTTCAATTATTTTTCAATTATTTTCAATTATTTTCAAGCATTTTCAATTATTTTCAATTATTTTTCAATTACTTTAAATTATTTTCAATTATTTTTAATTATTTTTCAATTCTTTTCAATTATTTTAAATTATTTTCAATTATTTTAAATTATTTTCAATTATTTTTAATTATTTTCAATTATATTCAATTATTTTCAATTATTTTCAATTATTTTCAATTATTTTCA
This sequence comes from Andrena bucephala, assembly GCA_947577245.1. Lineage (NCBI taxonomy): Eukaryota > Metazoa > Arthropoda > Insecta > Hymenoptera > Andrenidae > Andrena > Andrena bucephala. The sequence goes on along the minus strand of OX387716.1, from coordinate 30,184,156 downwards.
ATTATTTTCAATTATTTTCAATTAAATTATTTTCAATTATTTCCAATTAAATTATTTTCAATTATTTTCAATTATTTTCAATTATTTTCAATTATTTTCAATTATTTTCAATTATTTTTCATTTATTTTCAATCATTTTCAATAATTTTCAATTATTTTTCAATTATTTTCAATTATTTTTCAATTATTTTTCAATTTTTTTCAATTATTTTTTTCAATTATTTTTCAATTATTATTCAATTATTTTTAAATTATTGTTCAATTCTCTTTCAATTATTTTTCAATTATTTTTCAATTATTTTTCAATTATTATTCAATTAATTTTCAACTATTTTTCAATTATTTTTCAATTATTATTCAATGATTTTTCAATTATTTTTCCATTAATTTCCAATTATTGTTTAATTATTTTTCAATTATTATTCAATTATTTTTCAATTATTTTTCACATATTTTTCAATTATTTTTCAATTATTATTCAATTATTTTTCAAATATTTTTCAATTATTTTTCAATTATTTTTCAATTATTGTTCAATTATTATTCAATGAATTTTCAATTATTGTTCAATTATTGTTCAATTATTTTAAATTATTTTTCAATTATTGTTCAATTATTTTCAATTATTTTCAATTATTTTCAATTATTTTCAATTATTTTCAATTATTTTCAATTATTTTCAATTATTTTTCAATTATTTTCAATTATTTATAATTATTTTCAATTATTTTCAATTATTTTCAATTATTTTCAATTATTTTCAATTATTTTCAATTATTTTCAATTATTTTCAATTATTTTCAATTATTTTCAATTATTTTCAATTATTTTCAATTATTTTCAATTATTTTTCAAATATTTTTCAATTATTTTTCAATTATTATTCAATGATTCTTCGATTATTGTTCCATTAATTTCCAATTATTGTTCAATTATTTTTCAATTATTATTCAATTATTTTTCAATTATTTTTCACATATTTTTCAATTATTTTTCAATTATTTTTCAATTATTTTTCAATTATTATTCAATGATTTTTCAATTATTGTTCAATTATTTTTCAATTATTGTTCAATTATTTTTCAATTATTATTCAATTATTTTTCAATTATTTTTCACATATTTTTCAATTATTTTTCAATTATTTTTCAATTTTTTTCAATTTCTTTCAATTATTATTCAATTATTTTTCAAATATTTTTCAATTATTTTTCAATTATTTTTCAATTATTTTTCAATTATTATTCAATGATTTTTCAATTATTGTTCAATTATTTTTCAATTATTTTTCAATTATTGTTCAATTATTTTTGAATTATTGTTCAATAATTTTTCATTTATTTTTCAATTATTTTTCAATTTTTTTCAATTATTTTTTTCAATTATTTTTCAAATTTTTTCAAGTATTTTTTCAATTATTTATTTACTTTTTTCAATTATTTTTTCAATTATTTACTTATTTTTTTCATTTATTTTTCATTTATTTTTCAATTATTTTTCAATTATTTTTCAATTATGTTTCAATTATTTTTCAATTATTATTCAATGATTTTTCAATTATTGTTCAATTATTTTTCAATTATTGTTCAATTATTTTTCAATTATTATTCAATTATTTTTCAATTATTTTTCACATATTTTTCAATTATTTTTCAATTATTTTTCAATTATTTTTCAATTATTATTCAATGATTTTTCAATTATTGTTCAATTATTTTTCAATTATTGTTCAATTATTTTTCAATTATTATTCAATTATTTTTCAATTATTTTTCACATATTTTTCAATTATTTTTCAATTATTTTTCAATTTTTTTCAATTTCTTTCAATTATTATTCAATTATTTTTCAAATATTTTTCAATTATTTTTCAATTATTTTTCAATTATTTTTCAATTATTATTCAATGATTTTTCAATTATTGTTCAATTATTTTTCAATTATTGTTCAATTATTTTTTAATTATTGTTCAATAATTTTTCATTTATTTTTCAATTATTTTTCAATTTTTTTCAATTATTTTTTTCAATTATTTTTCAAATTTTTTCAAGTATTTTTTCAATTATTTATTTACTTTTTTCAATTATTTTTTCAATTATTTACTTTTTTTTTTCATTTATTTTTCATTTATTTTTCAATTATTTTTCAATTATTTTTCAATTATGTTTCAATTATTTTTCAATTATTATTCAATGATTTTTCAATTATTGTTCAATTATTTTTCAATTATTGTTCAATTATTTTTCAATTATTATTCAATTATTTTTCAATTATTTTTCACATATTTTTCAATTATTTTTCAATTATTTTTCAATTATTTTTCAATTATTATTCAATGATTTTTCAATTATTGTTCAATTATTTTTCAATTATTGTTCAATTATTTTTCAATTATTATTCAATTATTTTTCAATTATTTTTCACATATTTTTCAATTATTTTTCAATTATTTTTCAATTTTTTTCAATTTCTTTCAATTATTATTCAATTATTTTTCAAATATTTTTCAATTATTTTTCAATTATTTTTCAATTATTTTTCAATTATTATTCAATGATTTTTCAATTATTGTTCAATTATTTTTCAATTATTGTTCAATTATTTTTTAATTATTGTTCAATAATTTTTCATTTATTTTTCAATTATTTTTCAATTTTTTTCAATTATTTTTTTCAATTATTTTTCAAATTTTTTCAAGTATTTTTTCAATTATTTATTTACTTTTTTCAATTATTTTTTCAATTATTTACTTTTTTTTTTCATTTATTTTTCATTTATTTTTCAATTATTTTTCAATTATTTTTCAATTATGTTTCAATTATTTTTCAATTATTATTCAATGATTTTTCAATTATTGTTCAATTATTTTTCAATTATTGTTCAATTATTTTTCAATTATTATTCAATTATTTTTCAATTATTTTTCACATATTTTTCAATTATTTTTCAATTATTTTTCAATTTTATTCAATTTTTTTCAATTATTATTCAATTATTTTTCAATTATTTTTCACATATTTTTCAACTATTTTTCAATTATTTTTCAATTATTATTCAATGATTTTTCAATTATGGTTCAATTATTTTTCAATTATTGTTCAATTATTTTTCAATTATTATTCAATTATTTTTCAATTATTTTTCACATATTTTTCAATAATTTGCAATTATTTTTCAATTTTTTTCAATTTTTTTCTATTATTATTCAAGTATTTTTCAAATATTTTTCAATTATTTTTCAATTATTTTTCATTTATTTTTCAATTATTTTTCAATTTTTTTCAATTATTTTTCAATTATTGTTCAATTATTTTTCAAACATTGATCAATTATTTTTCAAATATTTTTAAATTATTTTTCAATTATTTTTCAATTATTTTTCAATTATTTTTCAATTATTTTTCAATTATTTTTCAATAATTTTTTAATTATTTTCAATTATTTTCAATTATTTTCATTTATTTTTCAATTATTTTCATTTATTTTTCAATTATTTTCAATAATTTTTAATTATTTTCAATTATTTTCAATTATTTTCAATTATTTTCAATTATTTTTCAATTATTTTCAATTATTTTCAATTATTTTCAATTATTTTCAATTATTTTCAATTATTTTCAATTATTTTCAATTATTTTTCAAATATTTTTCAATTATTTTTCAATTATTATTCAATGATTCTTCGATTATTGTTCCATTAATTTCCAATTATTGTTCAATTATTTTTCAATTATTATTCAATTATTTTTCAATTATTTTTCACATATTTTTCAATTATTTTTCAATTATATTTCAATTATTTTTCAATTATTATTCAATGATTTTTCAATTATTGTTCAATTATTTTTCAATTATTGTTCAATTATTTTTCAATTATTATTCAATTATTTTTCAATTATTTTTCACATATTTTTCAATTATTTTTCAATTATTTTTCAATTTTTTTCAATTTCTTTCAATTATTATTCAATTATTTTTCAAATATTTTTCAATTATTTTTCAATTATTTTTCAATTATTTTTCAATTATTATTCAATGATTTTTCAATTATTGTTCAATTATTTTTCAATTATTGTTCAATTATTTTTGAATTATTGTTCAATAATTTTTCATTTATTTTTCAATTATTTTTCAATTTTTTTCAATTATTTTTTTCAATTATTTTTCAAATTTTTTCAAGTATTTTTTCAATTATTTATTTACTTTTTTCAATTATTTTTTCAATTATTTACTTATTTTTTTCATTTATTTTTCATTTATTTTTGAATTATTTTTCAATTATTTTTCAATTATGTTTCAATTATTTTTCAATTATTATTCAATGATTTTTCAATTATTGTTCAATTATTTTTCAATTATTGTTCAATTATTTTTCAATTATTATTCAATTATTTTTCAATTATTTTTCACATATTTTTCAATTATTTTTCAATTATTTTTCAATTTTATTCAATTTTTTTCAATTATTATTCAAGTATTTTTCAATTATTTTTCACATATTTTTCAACTATTTTTCAATTATTTTTCAATTATTATTCAATGATTTTTCAATTATGGTTCAATTATTTTTCAATTATTGTTCAATTATTTTTCAATTATTATTCAATTATTTTTCAATTATTTTTCACATATTTTTCAATAATTTGCAATTATTTTTCAATTTTTTTCAATTTTTTTCTATTATTATTCAAGTATTTTTCAAATATTTTTCAATTATTTTTCAATTATTTTTCATTTATTTTTCAATTATTTTTCAATTTTTTTCAATTATTTTTCAATTATTGTTCAATTATTTTTCAAACATTGATCAATTATTTTTCAAATATTTTTAAATTATTTTTCAATTATTTTTCAATTATTTTTCAATTATTTTTCAATTATTTTTCAATTATTTTTCAATTATTTTTCAATTATTTTTCAATTATTTTTTAATTATTTTCAATTATTTTCAATTATTTTCAATTATTTTTCAATTATTTTCAATTATTTTTCAATTATTTTCAATAATTTTTAATTATTTTCAATTATTTTCAATTATTTTCAATATTTTCAATTATTTTTCAATTATTTTCAATTATTTTCAATTATTTTCAATTATTTTTCAATTCTTTTCAATTATTTTCAATTATTTTCAATTATTTTAAATTATGTTCAATTATTTTCAATTATTTTCAATTATTTTCAATTATTTTCAATTATTTTCAATTATTTTCAATTATTTTCAATTATTTTCAATTATTTTCAATTATTTTAAATTATTTTCAATTATTTTTCAATTATTTTTCAATTATTTTCAATTATTTTCAAGTAAATTATTTTCAATTATTTTCAATTAAATTATTTTCAATTAAATTATTTTCAATTATTTTCAATTAATTTCAATTATTTTCAATTATTTTTCAATTATTTTCAATTATTTTCAAGTATTTTCAATTATTTTCAATTATTTTTCAATTACTTTAAATTATTTTCAATTATTTTTAATTATTTTTCAATTCTTTTCAATTATTTTAAATTATTTTCAATTATTTTAAATTATTTTCAATTATTTTTAATTATTTTCAATTATATTCAATTATTTTCAATTATTTTCAATTATTTTCAATTATTTTCAATTATTTTCAATTAAATTATTTTCAATTATTTCCAATTAAATTATTTTCAATTATTTTCAATTATTTTCAATTATTTTCAATTATTTTCAATTATTTTCAATTATTTTTCAATTATTTTTCAATTTTTTTCAATTATTTTTTTCAATTATTTTTCAATTATTATTCAATTATTTTTAAATTATTGTTCAATTCTCTTTCAATTATTTTTCAATTATTTTTCAATTATTTTTCAATTATTATTCAATTAATTTTCAACTATTTTTCAATTATTTTTCAATTATTATTCAATGATTTTTCAATTATTTTTCCATTAATTTCCAATTATTGTTTAATTATTTTTCAATTATTATTCAATTATTTTTCAATTATTTTTCACATATTTTTCAATTATTTTTCAATTATTATTCAATTATTTTTCAAATATTTTTCAATTATTTTTCAATTATTTTTCAATTATTGTTCAATTATTATTCAATGAATTTTCAATTATTGTTCAATTATTGTTCAATTATTTTAAATTATTTTTCAATTATTGTTCAATTATTTTTCAAATATTTTTCAATTATTTTTCAAATATTTTTCAATTATTTTTCAATCATTTTTCAAATATTTTTCAATTATTTTTCAATTATTATTCAACTATTTTTCAAATATTTTTCGATTATTTTCAATTATTTTTCAACTATTGTTCAATTATTATTCAATGAATTTTCAATTATTGTTCAATTATTGTTCAATTATTTTAAATTATTTTTCAATTATTGTTCAATTATTTTTCAAATATTTTTCAATTATTATTCAATTATTTTTCAATTATTTTTCACATATTTTTCAATTATTTTTCAATTATTTTTCAATTTTTTTCAATTTCTTTCAATTATTATTCAATTATTTTTCAAATATTTTTCAATTATTTTTCAATTATTTTTCAATTATTTTTCAATTATTATTCAATGATTTTTCAATTATTGTTCAACTATTTTTCAATTATTGTTCAATTATTTTTGAATTATTGTTCAATAATTTTTCATTTATTTTTCAATTATTTTTCAATTTTTTTCAATTATTTTTTTCAATTATTTTTCAAATTTTTTCAAGTATTTTTTCAATTATTTATTTACTTTTTTCAATTATTTTTTCAATTATTTACTTATTTTTTTCATTTATTTTTCATTTATTTTTGAATTATTTTTCAATTATTTTTCAATTATGTTTCAATTATTTTTCAATTATTATTCAATGATTTTTCAATTATTGTTCAATTATTTTTCAATTATTGTTCAATTATTTTTCAATTATTATTCAATTATTTTTCAATTATTTTTCACATATTTTTCAATTATTTTTCAATTATTTTTCAATTATTTTTCAATTATTATTCAATGATTTTTCAATTATTGTTCAATTATTTTTCAATTATTGTTCAATTATTTTTCAATTATTATTCAATTATTTTTCAATTATTTTTCAATTTTTTTCAATTATTTTTTTCAATTATTTTTCAAATTTTTTCAAGTATTTTTTCAATTATTTATTTACTTTTTTCAATTATTTTTTCAATTATTTACTTTTTTTTTTCATTTATTTTTCATTTATTTTTCAATTATTTTTCAATTATTTTTCAATTATGTTTCAATTATTTTTCAATTATTATTCAATGATTTTTCAATTATTGTTCAATTATTTTTCAATTATTGTTCAATTATTTTTCAATTATTATTCAATTATTTTTCAATTATTTTTCACATATTTTTCAATTATTTTTCAATTATTTTTCAATTTTATTCAATTTTTTTCAATTATTATTCAATTATTTTTCAATTATTTTTCACATATTTTTCAACTATTTTTCAATTATTTTTCAATTATTATTCAATGATTTTTCAATTATGGTTCAATTATTTTTCAATTATTGTTCAATTATTTTTCAATTATTATTCAATTATTTTTCAATTATTTTTCACATATTTTTCAATAATTTGCAATTATTTTTCAATTTTTTTCAATTTTTTTCTATTATTATTCAAGTATTTTTCAAATATTTTTCAATTATTTTTCAATTATTTTTCATTTATTTTTCAATTATTTTTCAATTTTTTTCAATTATTTTTCAATTATTGTTCAATTATTTTTCAAACATTGATCAATTATTTTTCAAATATTTTTAAATTATTTTTCAATTATTTTTCAATTATTTTTCAATTATTTTTCAATTATTTTTCAATTATTTTTCAATTATTTTTTAATTATTTTCAATTATTTTCAATTATTTTCAATTATTTTTCAATTATTTTCAATTATTTTTCAATTATTTTCAATAATTTTTAATTATTTTCAATTATTTTCAATTATTTTCAATTATTTTCAATTATTTTTCAATTATTTTCAATTATTTTCAATTATTTTCAATTATTTTTCAATTCTTTTCAATTATTTTCAATTATTTTCAATTATTTTAAATTATGTTCAATTATTTTCAATTATTTTCAATTATTTTCAATTATTTTCAATTATTTTCAATTATTTTCAATTATTTTCAATTATTTTCAATTATTTTCAATTATTTTCAATTATTTTAAATTATTTTCAATTATTTTTCAATTATTTTTCAATTATTTTCAATTATTTTCAATTAAATTATTTTCAAGTAAATTATTTTCAATTATTTTCAATTAAATTATTTTCAATTAAATTATTTTCAATTATTTTCAATTAATTTCAATTATTTTCAATTATTTTTCAATTATTTTCAATTATTTTCAAGTATTTTCAATTATTTTCAATTATTTTTCAATTACTTTAAATTATTTTCAATTATTTTTAATTATTTTTCAATTCTTTTCAATTATTTTAAATTATTTTCAATTATTTTAAATTATTTTCAATTATTTTTAATTATTTTCAATTATATTCAATTATTTTCAATTATTTTCAATTATTTTCAATTATTTTCAATTATTTTCAATTAAATTATTTTCAATTATTTCCAATTAAATTATTTTCAATTATTTTCAATTATTTTCAATTATTTTCAATTATTTTCAATTATTTTCAATTATTTTTCAATTATTTTTCAATTATTATTCAATGATTTTCAATTATTTTCAAGTATTTTCAATTATTTTCAATTATTTTTCAATTACTTTAAATTATTTTCAATTATTTTTAATTATTTTTCAATTCTTTTCAATTATTTTAAATTATTTTCAATTATTTTAAATTATTTTCAATTATTTTTAATTATTTTCAATTATATTCAATTATTTTCAATTATTTTCAATTATTTTCAATTATTTTCAATTATTTTCAATTAAATTATTTTCAATTATTTCCAATTAAATTATTTTCAATTATTTTCAATTATTTTCAATTATTTTCAATTATTTTCAATTATTTTCAATTATTTTTCAATTATTTTTCAATTATTATTCAATGATTTTTCAATTATTGTTCAATTATTTTTCAATTATTGTTCAATTATTTTTGAATTATTGTTCAATAATTTTTCATTTATTTTTCAATTATTTTTCAATTTTTTTCAATTATTTTTTTCAATTATTTTTCAAATTTTTTCAAGTATTTTTTCAATTATTTATTTACTTTTTTCAATTATTTTTTCAATTATTTACTTATTTTTTTCATTTATTTTTCATTTATTTTTCAATTATTTTTCAATTATTTTTCAATTATGTTTCAATTATTTTTCAATTATTATTCAATGATTTTTCAATTATTGTTCAATTATTTTTCAATTATTGTTCAATTATTTTTCAATTATTATTCAATTATTTTTCAATTATTTTTCACATATTTTTCAATTATTTTTCAATTATTTTTCAATTATTTTTCAATTATTATTCAATGATTTTTCAATTATTGTTCAATTATTTTTCAATTATTGTTCAATTATTTTTCAATTATTATTCAATTATTTTTCAATTATTTTTCACATATTTTTCAATTATTTTTCAATTATTTTTCAATTTTTTTCAATTTCTTTCAATTATTATTCAATTATTTTTCAAATATTTTTCAATTATTTTTCAATTATTTTTCAATTATTTTTCAATTATTATTCAATGATTTTTCAATTATTGTTCAATTATTTTTCAATTATTGTTCAATTATTTTTGAATTATTGTTCAATAATTTTTCATTTATTTTTCAATATTTTTCAATTTTTTTCAATTATTTTTTTCAATTATTTTTCAAATTTTTTCAAGTATTTTTTCAATTATTTATTTACTTTTTTCAATTATTTTTTCAATTATTTACTTTTTTTTTTCATTTATTTTTCATTTATTTTTCAATTATTTTTCAATTATTTTTCAATTATGTTTCAATTATTTTTCAATTATTATTCAATGATTTTTCAATTATTGTTCAATTATTTTTCAATTATTGTTCAATTATTTTTCAATTATTATTCAATTATTTTTCAATTATTTTTCACATATTTTTCAATTATTTTTCAATCATTTTTCAATTTTATTCAATTTTTTTCAATTATTATTCAATTATTTTTCAATTATTTTTCACATATTTTTCAACTATTTTTCAATTATTTTTCAATTATTATTCAATGATTTTTCAATTATGGTTCAATTATTTTTCAATTATTGTTCAATTATTTTTCAATTATTATTCAATTATTTTTCAATTATTTTTCACATATTTTTCAATAATTTGCAATTATTTTTCAATTTTTTTCAATTTTTTTCTATTATTATTCAAGTATTTTTCAAATATTTTTCAATTATTTTTCAATTATTTTTCATTTATTTTTCAATTATTTTTCAATTTTTTTCACTTATTGTTCAATTATTTTTCAAACATTGATCAATTATTTTTCAAATATTTTTAAATTATTTTTCAATTATTTTTCAATTATTTTTCAATTATTTTTCAATTATTTTTCAATTATTTTTCAATTATTTTTTAATTATTTTCAATTATTTTCAATTATTTTCAATTATTTTTCAATTATTTTCAATTATTTTTCAATTATTTTCAATAATTTTTAATTATTTTCAATTATTTTCAATTATTTTCAATTATTTTCAATTATTTTTCAATTATTTTCAATTATTTTCAATTATTTTCAATTATTTTTCAATTCTTTTCAATTATTTTCAATTATTTTCAATTATTTTAAATTATGTTCAATTATTTTCAATTATTTTCAATTATTTTCAATTATTTTAAATTATTTTCAATTATTTTAAATTATTTTCAATTATTTTCAATTATTTTAAATTATTTTCAATTATTTTTCAATTATTTTTCAATTATTTTCAATTATTTTCAAGTAAATTATTTTCAATTATTTTCAATTAAATTATTTTCAATTAAATTATTTTCAATTATTTTCAATTAATTTCAATTATTTTCAATTATTTTTCAATTATTTTCAATTATTTTCAAGTATTTTCAATTATTTTCAATTATTTTTCAATTACTTTAAATTATTTTCAATTATTTTTAATTATTTTTCAATTCTTTTCAATTATTTTAAATTATTTTCAATTATTTTAAATTATTTTCAATTATTTTTAATTATTTTCAATTATATTCAATTATTTTCAATTATTTTCAATTATTTTCAATTATTTTCAATTATTTTCAATTAAATTATTTTCAATTATTTCCAATTAAATTATTTTCAATTATTTTCAATTATTTTCAATTATTTTCAATTATTTTCAATTATTTTCAATTATTTTTCAATTATTTTTCAATTATTATTCAATGATTTTTCAATTATTGTTCAATTATTTTTCAATTATTGTTCAATTATTTTTGAATTATTGTTCAATAATTTTTCATTTATTTTTCAATTATTTTTCAATTTTTTTCAATTATTTTTTTCAATTATTTTTCAAATTTTTTCAAGTATTTTTTCAATTATTTATTTCCTTTTTTCAATTATTTTTTCAATTATTTACTTATTTTTTTCATTTATTTTTCATTTATTTTTCAATTATTTTTCAATTATTTTTCAATTATGTTTCAATTATTTTTCAATTATTATTCAATGATTTTTCAATTATTGTTCAATTATTTTTCAATTATTGTTCAATTATTTTTCAATTATTATTCAATTATTTTTCAATTATTTTTCACATATTTTTCAATTATTTTTCAATTATTTTTCAATTATTTTTCAATTATTATTCAATGATTTTTCAATTATTGTTCAATTATTTTTCAATTATTGTTCAATTATTTTTCAATTATTATTCAATTATTTTTCAATTATTTTTCACATATTTTTCAATTATTTTTCAATTATTTTTCAATTTTTTTCAATTTCTTTCAATTATTATTCAATTATTTTTCAAATATTTTTCAATTATTTTTCAATTATTTTTCAATTATTTTTCAATTATTATTCAATGATTTTTCAATTATTGTTCAATTATTTTTCAATTATTGTTCAATTATTTTTGAATTATTGTTCAATAATTTTTCATTTATTTTTCAATTATTTTTCAATTTTTTTCAATTATTTTTTTCAATTATTTTTCAAATTTTTTCAAGTATTTTTTCAATTATTTATTTACTTTTTTCAATTATTTTTTCAATTATTTACTTTTTTTTTTCATTTATTTTTCATTTATTTTTCAATTATTTTTCAATTATTTTTCAATTATGTTTCAATTATTTTTCAATTATTATTCAATGATTTTTCAATTATTGTTCAATTATTTTTCAATTATTGTTCAATTATTTTTCAATTATTATTCAATTATTTTTCAATTATTTTTCACATATTTTTCAATTATTTTTCAAATATTTTTCAATTTTATTCAATTTTTTTCAATTATTATTCAATTATTTTTCAATTATTTTTCACATATTTTTCAACTATTTTTCAATTATTTTTCAATTATTATTCAATGATTTTTCAATTATGGTTCAATTATTTTTCAATTATTGTTCAATTATTTTTCAATTATTATTCAATTATTTTTCAATTATTTTTCACATATTTTTCAATAATTTGCAATTATTTTTCAATTTTTTTCAATTTTTTTCTATTATTATTCAAGTATTTTTCAAATATTTTTCAATTATTTTTCAATTATTTTTCATTTATTTTTCAATTATTTTTCAATTTTTTTCAATTATTTTTCAATTATTGTTCAATTATTTTTCAAACATTGATCAATTATTTTTCAAATATTTTTAAATTATTTTTCAATTATTTTTCAATTATTTTTCAATTATTTTTCAATTATTTTTCAATTATTTTTTAATTATTTTCAATTATTTTCAATTATTTTCAATTATTTTTCAATTATTTTCAATTATTTTTCAATTATTTTCAATAATTTTTAATTATTTTCAATTATTTTCAATTATTTTCAATTATTTTCAATTATTTTTCAATTATTTTCAATTATTTTCAATTATTTTCAATTATTTTCAATTATTTTCAATTATTTTCAATTATTTTCAATTATTTTCAATTATTTTTCAAATATTTTTCAATTATTTTTCAATTATTATTCAATGATTCTTCGATTATTGTTCCATTAATTTCCAATTATTGTTCAATTATTTTTCAATTATTATTCAATTATTTTTCAATTATTTATCACATATTTTTCAATTATTTTTCAATTATTTTTCAATTATTTTTCAATTATTATTCAATGATTTTTCAATTATTGTTCAATTATTTTTCAATTATTGTTCAATTATTTTTCAATTATTATTCAATTATTTTTCAATTATTTTTCACATATTTTTCAATTATTTTTCAATTATTTTTCAATTTTTTTCAATTTCTTTCAATTATTATTCAATTATTTTTCAAATATTTTTCAATTATTTTTCAATTATTTTTCAATTATTTTTCAATTATTATTCAATGATTTTTCAATTATTGTTCAATTATTTTTCAATTATTGTTCAATTATTTTTGAATTATTGTTCAATAATTTTTCATTTATTTTTCAATTATTTTTCAATTTTTTTCAATTATTTTTTTCAATTATTTTTCAAATTTTTTCAAGTATTTTTTCAATTATTTATTTACTTTTTTCAATTATTTTTTCAATTATTTACTTATTTTTTTCATTTATTTTTCATTTATTTTTCAATTATTTTTCAATTATTTTTCAATTATGTTTCAATTATTTTTCAATTATTATTCAATGATTTTTCAATTATTGTTCAATTATTTTTCAATTATTGTTCAATTATTTTTCAATTATTATTCAATTATTTTTCAATTATTTTTCACATATTTTTCAATTATTTTTCAATTATTTTTCAATTATTTTTCAATTATTATTCAATGATTTTTCAATTATTGTTCAATTATTTTTCAATTATTGTTCAATTATTTTTCAATTATTATTCAATTATTTTTCAATTATTTTTCACATATTTTTCAATTATTTTTCAATTATTTTTCAATTTTTTTCAATTTCTTTCAATTATTATTCAATTATTTTTCAAATATTTTTCAATTATTTTTCAATTATTTTTCAATTATTTTTCAATTATTATTCAATGATTTTTCAATTATTGTTCAATTATTTTTCAATTATTGTTCAATTATTTTTGAATTATTGTTCAATAATTTTTCATTTATTTTTCAATTATTTTTCAATTTTTTTCAATTATTTTTCAAATTTTTTCAAGTATTTTTTCAATTATTTATTTACTTTTTTCAATTATTTTTTCAATTATTTACTTTTTTTTTTCATTTATTTTTCATTTATTTTTCAATTATTTTTCAATTATTTTTCAATTATGTTTCAATTATTTTTCAATTATTATTCAATGATTTTTCAATTATTGTTCAATTATTTTTCAATTATTGTTCAATTATTTTTCAATTATTATTCAATTATTTTTCAATTATTTTTCACATATTTTTCAATTATTTTTCAATTATTTGTCAATTTTATTCAATTTTTTTCAATTATTATTCAATTATTTTTCAATTATTTTTCACATATTTTTCAACTATTTTTCAATTATTTTTCAATTATTATTCAATGATTTTTCAATTATGGTTCAATTATTTTTCAATTATTGTTCAATTATTTTTCAATTATTATTCAATTATTTTTCAATTATTTTTCACATATTTTTCAATAATTTGCAATTATTTTTCAATTTTTTTCAATTTTTTTCTATTATTATTCAAGTATTTTTCAAATATTTTTCAATTATTTTTCAATTATTTTTCATTTATTTTTCAATTATTTTTCAATTTTTTTCAATTATTTTTCAATTATTGTTCAATTATTTTTCAAACATTGATCAATTATTTTTCAAATATTTTTAAATTATTTTTCAATTATTTTTCAATTATTTTTCAATTATTTTTCAATTATTTTTCAATTATTTTTCAATTATTTTTTAATTATTTTCAATTATTTTCAATTATTTTCAATTATTTTTCAATTATTTTCAATTATTTTTCAATTATTTTCAATAATTTTTAATTATTTTCCATTATTTTAAATTATTTTCAATTATTTTCAATTATTTTTCAATTATTTTCAATTATTTTCAATTATTTTCAATTATTTTCAATTATTTTCAATTATTTTTCAAATATTTTTCAATTATTTTTCAATTATTATTCAATGATTCTTCGATTATTGTTCCATTAATTTCCAATTATTGTTCAATTATTTTTCAATTATTATTCAATTATTTTTCAATTATTTTTCACATATTTTTCAATTATTTTTCAATTATTTTTCAATTATTTTTCAATTATTTTTCAATTATTATTCAATGATTTTTCAATTATTGTTCAATTATTTTTCAATTATTGTTCAATTATTTTTCAATTATTATTCAATTATTTTTCAATTATTTTTCACATATTTTTCAATTATTTTTCAATTATTTTTCAATTTTTTTCAATTTCTTTCAATTATTATTCAATTATTTTTCAAATATTTTTCAATTATTTTTCAATTATTTTTCAATTATTTTTCAATTATGTTTCAATTATTTTTCAATTATTATTCAATGATTTTTCAATTATTGTTCAATTATTTTTCAATTATTGTTCAATTATTTTTCAATTATTATTCAATTATTTTTCAATTATTTTTCACATATTTTTCAATTATTTTTCAATTATTTTTCAATTATTTTTCAATTATTATTCAATGATTTTTCAATTATTGTTCAATTATTTTTCAATTATTGTTCAATTATTTTTCAATTATTATTCAATTATTTTTCAATTATTTTTCACATATTTTTCAATTATTTTTCAATTATTTTTCAATTTTTTTCAATTTCTTTCAATTATTATTCAATTATTTTTCAAATATTTTTCAATTATTTTTCAATTATTTTTCAATTATTTTTCAATTATTATTCAATGATTTTTCAATTATTGTTCAATTATTTTTCAATTATTGTTCAATTATTTTTGAATTATTGTTCAATAATTTTTCATTTATTTTTCAATTATTTTTCAATTTTTTTCAATTATTTTTTTCAATTATTTTTCAAATTTTTTCAAGTATTTTTTCAATTATTTATTTACTTTTTTCAATTATTTTTTCAATTATTTACTTTTTTTTTTCATTTATTTTTCATTTATTTTTCAATTATTTTTCAATTATTTTTCAATTATGTTTCAATTATTTTTCAATTATTATTCAATGATTTTTCAATTATTGTTCAATTATTTTTCAATTATTGTTCAATTATTTTTCAATTATTATTCAATTATTTTTCAATTATTTTTCACATATTTTTCAATTATTTTTCAATTATTTTTCAATTTTATTCAATTTTTTTCAATTATTATTCAATTATTTTTCAATTATTTTTCACATATTTTTCAACTATTTTTCAATTATTTTTCAATTATTATTCAATGATTTTTCAATTATGGTTCAATTATTT
This sequence comes from Andrena bucephala, assembly GCA_947577245.1. Taxonomy (NCBI): domain Eukaryota; kingdom Metazoa; phylum Arthropoda; class Insecta; order Hymenoptera; family Andrenidae; genus Andrena; species Andrena bucephala. The sequence goes on along the minus strand of OX387716.1, from coordinate 30,167,642 downwards.
TTCAATTATTTTTCAATTATTTTTCAATTTTTTTCAATTATTTTTCAATTATTGTTCAATTATTTTTCAAACATTGATCAATTATTTTTCAAATATTTTTAAATTATTTTTCAATTATTTTTCAATTATTTTTCAATTATTTTTCAATTATTTTTCAATTATTTTTCAATTATTTTTTAATTATTTTCAATTATTTTCAATTATTTTCAATTATTTTTCAATTATTTTCAATTATTTTTCAATTATTTTCAATAATTTTTAATTATTTTCAATTATTTTCAATTATTTTCAATTATTTTCAATTATTTTTCAATTATTTTCAATTATTTTCAATTATTTTCAATTATTTTCAATTATTTTCAATTATTTTCAATTATTTTCAATTATTTTCAATTATTTTTCAAATATTTTTCAATTATTTTTCAATTATTATTCAATGATTCTTCGATTATTGTTCCATTAATTTCCAATTATTGTTCAATTATTTTTCAATTATTATTCAATTATTTTTCAATTATTTTTCACATATTTTTCAATTATTTTTCAATTATTTTTCAATTTTATTCAATTTTTTTCAATTATTATTCAATTATTTTTCAATTATTTTTCACATATTTTTCAACTATTTTTCAATTATTTTTCAATTATTATTCAATGATTTTTCAATTATGGTTCAATTATTTTTCAATTATTGTTCAATTATTTTTCAATTATTATTCAATTATTTTTCAATTATTTTTCACATATTTTTCAATAATTTGCAATTATTTTTCAATTTTTTTCAATTTTTTTCTATTATTATTCAAGTATTTTTCAAATATTTTTCAATTATTTTTCAATTTTTTTCTATTATTATTCAAGTATTTTTCAAATATTTTTCAATTATTTTTCAATTATTTTTCATTTATTTTTCAATTATTTTTCAATTTTTTTCAATTATTTTTCAATTATTGTTCAATTATTTTTCAAACATTGATCAATTATTTTTCAAATATTTTTAAATTATTTTTCAATTATTTTTCAATTATTTTTCAATTATTTTTCAATTATTTTTCAATTATTTTTCAATTATTTTTCAATTATTTTTCAATTATTTTTCAATTATTTTTCAATTATTTTTTAATTATTTTCAATTATTTTCAATTATTTTCAATTATTTTTCAATTATTTTCAATTATTTTTCAATTATTTTCAATAATTTTTAATTATTTTCAATTATTTTCAATTATTTTCAATTATTTTCAATTATTTTTCAATTATTTTCAATTATTTTCAATTATTTTCAATTATTTTTCAATTCTTTTCAATTATTTTCAATTATTTTCAATTATTTTAAATTATGTTCAATTATTTTCAATTATTTTCAATTATTTTCAATTATTTTCAATTATTTTCAATTATTTTCAATTATTTTCAATTATTTTCAATTATTTTCAATTATTTTCAATTATTTTAAATTATTTTCAATTATTTTTCAATTATTTTTCAATTATTTTCAATTATTTTCAAGTAAATTATTTTCAATTATTTTCAATTAAATTATTTTCAATTAAATTATTTTCAATTATTTTCAATTATTTTCAATTATTTTCAATTATTTTCAATTATTTTCAATTATTTTCAATTATTTTTCATTTATTTTCAATCATTTTCAATAATTTTCAATTATTTTTCAATTATTTTCAATTATTTTTCAATTATTTTTCAATTTTTTTCAATTATTTTTTTCAATTATTTTTCAATTATTATTCAATTATTTTTAAATTATTGTTCAATTCTCTTTCAATTATTTTTCAATTATTTTTCAATTATTTTTCAATTATTATTCAATTAATTTTCAACTATTTTTCAATTATTTTTCAATTATTATTCAATGATTTTTCAATTATTATTCAATGATTTTTCAATTATTTTTCCATTAATTTCCAATTATTGTTTAATTATTTTTCAATTATTATTCAATTATTTTTCAATTATTTTTCACATATTTTTCAATTATTTTTCAATTATTATTCAATTATTTTTCAAATATTTTTCAATTATTTTTCAATTATTTTTCAATTATTGTTCAATTATTATTCAATGAATTTTCAATTATTGTTCAATTATTGTTCAATTATTTTAAATTATTTTTCAATTATTGTTCAATTATTTTTCAAATATTTTTCAATTATTTTTCAAATATTTTTCAATTATTTTTCAATCATTTTTCAAATATTTTTCAATTATTTTTCAATTATTATTCAATTATTTTTCAAATATTTTTCGATTATTTTCAATTATTTTTCAACTATTGTTCAATTATTATTCAATGAATTTTCAATTATTGTTCAATTATTGTTCAATTATTTTAAATTATTTTTCAATTATTGTTCAATTATTTTTCAAATATTTTTCAATTATTTTTCAATTATTTTTCAATTATTTTTCAATCATTTTTCAAATATTTTTCAATTATTTTTCAGTTATTTTTCAATTATTTTCCAATTACTTTTCAATTATTTTTCAATTACTTTTCAATTACATTTCAATTACTTTTCAATTATTTTCAATTATTTTCAATTATTTTCAATTATTTTCAATTATTTTCAATTATTTTCAATTATTTTCAATTATTTTCCATTATTGTTCAATTATTTTCAATTATTTTCAATTATTTTCAATTAAATTATTTTCAATTACTTCCATTTAAATTATTTTCAATTATTTTCAATTATTTTCAATTATTTTCAATTATTTTCAATTATTTTTCAATTATTTTCAATTATTTATAATTATTTTCAATTATTTTCAATTATTTTCAATTATTTTCAATTATTTTCAATTATTTTCAATTATTTTCAATTATTTTCAATTATTTTCAATTATTTTCAATTATTTTCAATTATTTTTCAAATATTTTTCAATTATTTTTCAATTATTATTCAATGATTCTTCGATTATTGTTCCATTAATTTCCAATTATTGTTCAATTATTATTCAATTATTATTCAATTATTTTTCAATTATTTTTCACATATTTTTCACATATTTTTCAATTATTTTTCAATTATTTTTCAATTATTATTCAATGATTTTTCAATTATTGTTCAATTATTTTTCAATTATTGTTCAATTATTTTTAAATTATTATTCAATTATTTTTCAATTATTTTTCACATATTTTTCAATTATTTTTCAATTATTTTTCAATTTTTTTCAATTTCTTTCAATTATCATTCAATTATTTTTCAAATATTTTTCAATTATTTTTCAATTATTTTTCAATTATTTTTCAATTATTATTCAATGATTTTTCAATTATTGTTCAATTATTTTTCAATTATTGTTCAATTATTTTTGAATTATTGTTCAATAATTTTTCATTTATTTTTCAATTATTTTTCAATTTTTTTCAATTATTTTTTTCAATTATTTTTCAAATTTTTTCAAGTATTTTTTCAATTATTTATTTACTTTTTTCAATTATTTTTTCAATTATTTACTTATTTTTTTCATTTATTTTTCATTTATTTTTCAATTATTTTTCAATTATTTTTCAATTATGTTTCAATTATTTTTCAATTATTATTCAATGATTTTTCAATTATTGTTCAATTATTTTTCAATTATTGTTCAATTATTTTTCAATTATTATTCAATTATTTTTCAATTATTTTTCACATATTTTTCAATTATTTTTCAATTATTTTTCAATTATTTTTCAATTATTATTCAATGATTTTTCAATTATTGTTCAATTATTTTTCAATTATTGTTCAATTATTTTTCAATTATTATTCAATTATTTTTCAATAATTTTTCACATATTTTTCAATTATTTTTCAATTATTTTTCAATTTTTTTCAATTTCTTTCAATTATTATTCAATTATTTTTCAAATATTTTTCAATTATTTTCAATTATTTTTCAATTACTTTAAATTATTTTCAATTATTTTTAATTATTTTTCAATTCTTTTCAATTATTTTAAATTATTTTCAATTATTTTAAATTATTTTCAATTATTTTTAATTATTTTCAATTATATTCAATTATTTTCAATTATTTTCAATTATTTTCAATTATTTTCAATTATTTTCAATTAAATTATTTTCAATTATTTCCAATTAAATTATTTTCAATTATTTTCAATTATTTTCAATTATTTTCAATTATTTTCAATTATTTTCAATTATTTTTCAATTATTTTTCAATTATTATTCAATGATTTTTCAATTATTGTTCAATTATTTTTCAATTATTGTTCAATTATTTTGAATTATTGTTCAATAATTTTTCATTTATTTTTCAATTATTTTTCAATTTTTTTCAATTATTTTTTTCAATTATTTTTCAAATTTTTTCAAGTATTTTTTCAATTATTTATTTACTTTTTTCAATTATTTTTTCAATTATTTACTTTTTTTTTTCATTTATTTTTCATTTATTTTTCAATTATTTTTCAATTATTTTTCAATTATGTTTCAATTATTTTTCAATTATTATTCAATGATTTTTCAATTATTGTTCAATTGTTTTTCAATTATTGTTCAATTATTTTTCAATTATTATTCAATTATTTTTCAATTATTTTTCACATATTTTTCAATTATTTTTCAATTATTTTTCAATTTTATTCAATTTTTTTCAATTATTATTCAATTATTTTTCAATTATTTTTCACATATTTTTCAACTATTTTTCAATTATTTTTCAATTATTATTCAATGATTTTTCAATTATGGTTCAATTATTTTTCAATTATTGTTCAATTATTTTTCAATTATTATTCAATTATTTTTCAATTATTTTTCACATATTTTTCAATAATTTGCAATTATTTTTCAATTTTTTTCAATTTTTTTCTATTATTATTCAAGTATTTTTCAAATATTTTTCAATTATTTTTCAATTATTTTTCATTTATTTTTCAATTATTTTTCAATTTTTTTCAATTATTTTTCAATTATTGTTCAATTATTTTTCAATTATTATTCAATTATTTTTCAATTATTTTTCACATATTTTTCAATTATTTTTCTATTATTTTTCAATTATTATTCAATTATTTTTCAATTATTTTTCACATATTTTTCAATTATTTTTCAATTATTTGTCAATTTTATTCAATTTTTTTCAATTATTATTCAATTATTTTTCAATTATTTTTCACATATTTTTCAACTATTTTTCAATTATTTTTCAATTATTATTCAATGATTTTTCAATTATGGTTCAATTATTTTTCAATTATTGTTCAATTATTTTTCAATTATTATTCAATTATTTTTCAATTATTTTTCACATATTTTTCAATAATTTGCAATTATTTTTCAATTTTTTTCAATTTTTTTCTATTATTATTCAAGTATTTTTCAAATATTTTTCAATTATTTTTCAATTATTTTTCATTTATTTTTCAATTATTTTTCAATTTTTTTCAATTATTTTTCAATTATTGTTCAATTATTTTTCAAACATTGATCAATTATTTTTCAAATATTTTTAAATTATTTTTCAATTATTTTTCAATTATTTTTCAATTATTTTTCAATTATTTTTCAATTATTTTTCAATTATTTTTTAATTATTTTCAATTATTTTCAATTATTTTCAATTATTTTTCAATTATTTTCAATTATTTTTCAATTATTTTCAATAATTTTTAATTATTTTCCATTATTTTAAATTATTTTCAATTATTTTCAATTATTTTTCAATTATTTTCAATTATTTTCAATTATTTTCAATTATTTTCAATTATTTTCAATTATTTTTCAAATATTTTTCAATTATTTTTCAATTATTATTCAATGATTCTTCGATTATTGTTCCATTAATTTCCAATTATTGTTCAATTATTTTTCAATTATTATTCAATTATTTTTCAATTATTTTTCACATATTTTTCAATTATTTTTCAATTATTTTTCAATTATTTTTCAATTATTTTTCAATTATTATTCAATGATTTTTCAATTATTGTTCAATTATTTTTCAATTATTGTTCAATTATTTTTCAATTATTATTCAATTATTTTTCAATTATTTTTCACATATTTTTCAATTATTTTTCAATTATTTTTCAATTTTTTTCAATTTCTTTCAATTATTATTCAATTATTTTTCAAATATTTTTCAATTATTTTTCAATTATTTTTCAATTATTTTTCAATTATGTTTCAATTATTTTTCAATTATTATTCAATGATTTTTCAATTATTGTTCAATTATTTTTCAATTATTGTTCAATTATTTTTCAATTATTATTCAATTATTTTTCAATTATTTTTCACATATTTTTCAATTATTTTTCAATTATTTTTCAATTATTTTTCAATTATTATTCAATGATTTTTCAATTATTGTTCAATTATTTTTCAATTATTGTTCAATTATTTTTCAATTATTATTCAATTATTTTTCAATTATTTTTCACATATTTTTCAATTATTTTTCAATTATTTTTCAATTTTTTTCAATTTCTTTCAATTATTATTCAATTATTTTTCAAATATTTTTCAATTATTTTTCAATTATTTTTCAATTATTTTTCAATTATTATTCAATGATTTTTCAATTATTGTTCAATTATTTTTCAATTATTGTTCAATTATTTTTGAATTATTGTTCAATAATTTTTCATTTATTTTTCAATTATTTTTCAATTTTTTTCAATTATTTTTTTCAATTATTTTTCAAATTTTTTCAAGTATTTTTTCAATTATTTATTTACTTTTTTCAATTATTTTTTCAATTATTTACTTTTTTTTTTCATTTATTTTTCATTTATTTTTCAATTATTTTTCAATTATTTTTCAATTATGTTTCAATTATTTTTCAATTATTATTCAATGATTTTTCAATTATTGTTCAATTATTTTTCAATTATTGTTCAATTATTTTTCAATTATTATTCAATTATTTTTCAATTATTTTTCACATATTTTTCAATTATTTTTCAATTATTTTTCAATTTTATTCAATTTTTTTCAATTATTATTCAATTATTTTTCAATTATTTTTCACATATTTTTCAACTATTTTTCAATTATTTTTCAATTATTATTCAATGATTTTTCAATTATGGTTCAATTATTTTTCAATTATTTTTCAATTATTTTTCAATTTTTTTCAATTATTTTTCAATTATTGTTCAATTATTTTTCAAACATTGATCAATTATTTTTCAAATATTTTTAAATTATTTTTCAATTATTTTTCAATTATTTTTCAATTATTTTTCAATTATTTTTCAATTATTTTTCAATTATTTTTTAATTATTTTCAATTATTTTCAATTATTTTCAATTATTTTTCAATTATTTTCAATTATTTTTCAATTATTTTCAATAATTTTTAATTATTTTCAATTATTTTCAATTATTTTCAATTATTTTCAATTATTTTTCAATTATTTTCAATTATTTTCAATTATTTTCAATTATTTTCAATTATTTTCAATTATTTTCAATTATTTTCAATTATTTTCAATTATTTTTCAAATATTTTTCAATTATTTTTCAATTATTATTCAATGATTCTTCGATTATTGTTCCATTAATTTCCAATTATTGTTCAATTATTTTTCAATTATTATTCAATTATTTTTCAATTATTTTTCACATATTTTTCAATTATTTTTCAATTATTTTTCAATTTTATTCAATTTTTTTCAATTATTATTCAATTATTTTTCAATTATTTTTCACATATTTTTCAACTATTTTTCAATTATTTTTCAATTATTATTCAATGATTTTTCAATTATGGTTCAATTATTTTTCAATTATTGTTCAATTATTTTTCAATTATTATTCAATTATTTTTCAATTATTTTTCACATATTTTTCAATAATTTGCAATTATTTTTCAATTTTTTTCAATTTTTTTCTATTATTATTCAAGTATTTTTCAAATATTTTTCAATTATTTTTCAATTTTTTTCTATTATTATTCAAGTATTTTTCAAATATTTTTCAATTATTTTTCAATTATTTTTCATTTATTTTTCAATTATTTTTCAATTTTTTTCAATTATTTTTCAATTATTGTTCAATTATTTTTCAAACATTGATCAATTATTTTTCAAATATTTTTAAATTATTTTTCAATTATTTTTCAATTATTTTTCAATTATTTTTCAATTATTTTTCAATTATTTTTCAATTATTTTTCAATTATTTTTCAATTATTTTTCAATTATTTTTCAATTATTTTTTAATTATTTTCAATTATTTTCAATTATTTTCAATTATTTTTCAATTATTTTCAATTATTTTTCAATTATTTTCAATAATTTTTAATTATTTTCAATTATTTTCAATTATTTTCAATTATTTTCAATTATTTTTCAATTATTTTCAATTATTTTCAATTATTTTCAATTATTTTTCAATTCTTTTCAATTATTTTCAATTATTTTCAATTATTTTAAATTATGTTCAATTATTTTCAATTATTTTCAATTATTTTCAATTATTTTCAATTATTTTCAATTATTTTCAATTATTTTCAATTATTTTCAATTATTTTCAATTATTTTCAATTATTTTAAATTATTTTCAATTATTTTTCAATTATTTTTCAATTATTTTCAATTATTTTCAAGTAAATTATTTTCAATTATTTTCAATTAAATTATTTTCAATTAAATTATTTTCAATTATTTTCAATTATTTTCAATTATTTTCAATTATTTTCAATTATTTTCAATTATTTTCAATTATTTTTCATTTATTTTCAATCATTTTCAATAATTTTCAATTATTTTTCAATTATTTTCAATTATTTTTCAATTATTTTTCAATTTTTTTCAATTATTTTTTTCAATTATTTTTCAATTATTATTCAATTATTTTTAAATTATTGTTCAATTCTCTTTCAATTATTTTTCAATTATTTTTCAATTATTTTTCAATTATTATTCAATTAATTTTCAACTATTTTTCAATTATTTTCAATTATTTTCAATTATTTTCAATTATTTTCAATTATTTTTCAATTATTTTCAATTATTTTCAATTATTTTCAATTATTTTCAATTATTTTCAATTATTTTCAATTATTTTCAATTATTTTCAATTATTTTTCAAATATTTTTCAATTATTTTTCAATTATTATTCAATGATTCTTCGATTATTGTTCCATTAATTTCCAATTATTGTTCAATTATTTTTCAATTATTATTCAATTATTTTTCAATTATTTTTCACATATTTTTCAATTATTTTTCAATTATTTTTCAATTTTATTCAATTTTTTTCAATTATTATTCAATTATTTTTCAATTATTTTTCACATATTTTTCAACTATTTTTCAATTATTTTTCAATTATTATTCAATGATTTTTCAATTATGGTTCAATTATTTTTCAATTATTGTTCAATTATTTTTCAATTATTATTCAATTATTTTTCAATTATTTTTCACATATTTTTCAATAATTTGCAATTATTTTTCAATTTTTTTCAATTTTTTTCTATTATTATTCAAGTATTTTTCAAATATTTTTCAATTATTTTTCAATTTTTTTCTATTATTATTCAAGTATTTTTCAAATATTTTTCAATTATTTTTCAATTATTTTTCATTTATTTTTCAATTATTTTTCAATTTTTTTCAATTATTTTTCAATTATTGTTCAATTATTTTTCAAACATTGATCAATTATTTTTCAAATATTTTTAAATTATTTTTCAATTATTTTTCAATTATTTTTCAATTATTTTTCAATTATTTTTCAATTATTTTTCAATTATTTTTCAATTATTTTTCAATTATTTTTCAATTATTTTTCAATTATTTTTTAATTATTTTCAATTATTTTCAATTATTTTCAATTATTTTTCAATTATTTTCAATTATTTTTCAATTATTTTCAATAATTTTTAATTATTTTCAATTATTTTCAATTATTTTCAATTATTTTCAATTATTTTTCAATTATTTTCAATTATTTTCAATTATTTTCAATTATTTTTCAATTCTCTTCAATTATTTTCAATTATTTTCAATTATTTTAAATTATGTTCAATTATTTTCAATTATTTTCAATTATTTTCAATTATTTTCAATTATTTTCAATTATTTTCAATTATTTTCAATTATTTTCAATTATTTTCAATTATTTTCAATTATTTTAAATTATTTTCAATTATTTTTCAATTATTTTTCAATTATTTTCAATTATTTTCAAGTAAATTATTTTCAATTATTTTCAATTAAATTATTTTCAATTAAATTATTTTCAATTATTTTCAATTATTTTCAATTATTTTCAATTATTTTCAATTATTTTCAATTATTTTCAATTATTTTTCATTTATTTTCAATCATTTTCAATAATTTTCAATTATTTTTCAATTATTTTCAATTATTTTTCAATTATTTTTCAATTTTTTTCAATTATTTTTTTCAATTATTTTTCAATTATTATTCAATTATTTTTAAATTATTGTTCAATTCTCTTTCAATTATTTTTCAATTATTTTTCAATTATTTTTCAATTATTATTCAATTAATTTTCAACTATTTTTCAATTATTTTTCAATTATTATTCAATGATTTTTCAATTATTATTCAATGATTTTTCAATTATTTTTCCATTAATTTCCAATTATTGTTTAATTATTTTTCAATTATTATTCAATTATTTTTCAATTATTTTTCACATATTTTTCAATTATTTTTCAATTATTATTCAATTATTTTTCAAATATTTTTCAATTATTTTTCAATTATTTTTCAATTATTGTTCAATTATTATTCAATGAATTTTCAATTATTGTTCAATTATTGTTCAATTATTTTAAATTATTTTTCAATTATTGTTCAATTATTTTTCAAATATTTTTCAATTATTTTTCAAATATTTTTCAATTATTTTTCAATCATTTTTCAAATATTTTTCAATTATTTTTCAATTATTATTCAATTATTTTTCAAATATTTTTCGATTATTTTCAATTATTTTTCAACTATTGTTCAATTATTATTCAATGAATTTTCAATTATTGTTCAATTATTGTTCAATTATTTTAAATTATTTTTCAATTATTGTTCAATTATTTTTCAAATATTTTTCAATTATTTTTCAATTATTTTTCAATTATTTTTCAATCATTTTTCAAATATTTTTCAATTATTTTTCAGTTATTTTTCAATTATTTTCCAATTACTTTTCAATTATTTTTCAATTACTTTTCAATTACATTTCAATTACTTTTCAATTATTTTCAATTATTTTCAATTATTTTCAATTATTTTCAATTATTTTCAATTATTTTCAATTATTTTCAATTATTTTCCATTATTGTTCAATTATTTTCAATTATTTTCAATTATTTTCAATTAAATTATTTTCAATTACTTCCATTTAAATTATTTTCAATTATTTTCAATTATTTTCAATTATTTTCAATTATTTTCAATTATTTTTCAATTATTTTCAATTATTTATAATTATTTTCAATTATTTTCAATTATTTTCAATTATTTTCAATTATTTTCAATTATTTTCAATTATTTTCAATTATTTTCAATTATTTTCAATTATTTTCAATTATTTTCAATTATTTTTCAAATATTTTTCAATTATTTTTCAATTATTATTCAATGATTCTTCGATTATTGTTCCATTAATTTCCAATTATTGTTCAATTATTATTCAATTATTATTCAATTATTTTTCAATTATTTTTCACATATTTTTCACATATTTTTCAATTATTTTTCAATTATTTTTCAATTATTATTCAATGATTTTTCAATTATTGTTCAATTATTTTTCAATTATTGTTCAATTATTTTTAAATTATTATTCAATTATTTTTCAATTATTTTTCACATATTTTTCAATTATTTTTCAATTATTTTTCAATTTTTTTCAATTTCTTTCAATTATCATTCAATTATTTTTCAAATATTTTTCAATTATTTTTCAATTATTTTTCAATTATTTTTCAATTATTATTCAATGATTTTTCAATTATTGTTCAATTATTTTTCAATTATTGTTCAATTATTTTTGAATTATTGTTCAATAATTTTTCATTTATTTTTCAATTATTTTTCAATTTTTTTCAATTATTTTTTTCAATTATTTTTCAAATTTTTTCAAGTATTTTTTCAATTATTTATTTACTTTTTTCAATTATTTTTTCAATTATTTACTTATTTTTTTCATTTATTTTTCATTTATTTTTCAATTATTTTTCAATTATTTTTCAATTATGTTTCAATTATTTTTCAATTATTATTCAATGATTTTTCAATTATTGTTCAATTATTTTTCAATTATTGTTCAATTATTTTTCAATTATTATTCAATTATTTTTCAATTATTTTTCACATATTTTTCAATTATTTTTCAATTATTTTTCAATTATTTTTCAATTATTATTCAATGATTTTTCAATTATTGTTCAATTATTTTTCAATTATTGTTCAATTATTTTTCAATTATTATTCAATTATTTTTCAATAATTTTTCACATATTTTTCAATTATTTTTCAATTATTTTTCAATTTTTTTCAATTTCTTTCAATTATTATTCAATTATTTTTCAAATATTTTTCAATTATTTTCAATTATTTTTCAATTACTTTAAATTATTTTCAATTATTTTTAATTATTTTTCAATTCTTTTCAATTATTTTAAATTATTTTCAATTATTTTAAATTATTTTCAATTATTTTTAATTATTTTCAATTATATTCAATTATTTTCAATTATTTTCAATTATTTTCAATTATTTTCAATTATTTTCAATTAAATTATTTTCAATTATTTCCAATTAAATTATTTTCAATTATTTTCAATTATTTTCAATTATTTTCAATTATTTTCAATTATTTTCAATTATTTTTCAATTATTTTTCAATTATTATTCAATGATTTTTCAATTATTGTTCAATTATTTTTCAATTATTGTTCAATTATTTTGAATTATTGTTCAATAATTTTTCATTTATTTTTCAATTATTTTTCAATTTTTTTCAATTATTTTTTTCAATTATTTTTCAAATTTTTTCAAGTATTTTTTCAATTATTTATTTACTTTTTTCAATTATTTTTTCAATTATTTACTTATTTTTTTCATTTATTTTTCATTTATTTTTCAATTATTTTTCAATTATTTTTCAATTATGTTTCAATTATTTTTCAATTATTATTCAATGATTTTTCAATTATTGTTCAATTATTTTTCAATTATTGTTCAATTATTTTTCAATTATTATTCAATTATTTTTCAATTATTTTTCACATATTTTTCAATTATTTTTCAATTATTTTTCAATTATTTTTCAATTATTATTCAATGATTTTTCAATTATTGTTCAATTATTTTTCAATTATTGTTCAATTATTTTTCAATTATTATTCAATTATTTTTCAATTATTTTTCACATATTTTTCAATTATTTTTCAATTATTTTTCAATTTTTTTCAATTTCTTTCAATTATTATTCAATTATTTTTCAAATATTTTTCAATTATTTTTCAATTATTTTTCAATTATTTTTCAATTATTATTCAATGATTTTTCAATTATTTTTCAATTATTTTTCAATTATTGTTCAATTATTATTCAATGAATTTTCAATTATTGTTCAATTATTGTTCAATTATTTTAAATTATTTTTCAATTATTGTTCAATTATTTTTCAAATATTTTTCAATTATTTTTCAAATATTTTTCAATTATTTTTCAATCATTTTTCAAATATTTTTCAATTATTTTTCAATTATTATTCAATTATTTTTCAAATATTTTTCGATTATTTTCAATTATTTTTCAACTATTGTTCAATTATTATTCAATGAATTTTCAATTATTGTTCAATTATTGTTCAATTATTTTAAATTATTTTTCAATTATTGTTCAATTATTTTTCAAATATTTTTCAATTATTTTTCAATTATTTTTCAATTATTTTTCAATCATTTTTCAAATATTTTTCAATTATTTTTCAGTTATTTTTCAATTATTTTCCAATTACTTTTCAATTATTTTTCAATTACTTTTCAATTACATTTCAATTACTTTTCAATTATTTTCAATTATTTTCAATTATTTTCAATTATTTTCAATTATTTTCAATTATTTTCAATTATTTTCAATTATTTTCCATTATTGTTCAATTATTTTCAATTATTTTCAATTATTTTCAATTAAATTATTTTCAATTACTTCCATTTAAATTATTTTCAATTATTTTCAATTATTTTCAATTATTTTCAATTATTTTCAATTATTTTTCAATTATTTTCAATTATTTATAATTATTTTCAATTATTTTCAATTATTTTCAATTATTTTCAATTATTTTCAATTATTTTCAATTATTTTCAATTATTTTCAATTATTTTCAATTATTTTCAATTATTTTCAATTATTTTTCAAATATTTTTCAATTATTTTTCAATTATTATTCAATGATTCTTCGATTATTGTTCCATTAATTTCCAATTATTGTTCAATTATTATTCAATTATTATTCAATTATTTTTCAATTATTTTTCACATATTTTTCACATATTTTTCAATTATTTTTCAATTATTTTTCAATTATTATTCAATGATTTTTCAATTATTGTTCAATTATTTTTCAATTATTGTTCAATTATTTTTAAATTATTATTCAATTATTTTTCAATTATTTTTCACATATTTTTCAATTATTTTTCAATTATTTTTCAATTTTTTTCAATTTCTTTCAATTATCATTCAATTATTTTTCAAATATTTTTCAATTATTTTTCAATTATTTTTCAATTATTTTTCAATTATTATTCAATGATTTTTCAATTATTGTTCAATTATTTTTCAATTATTGTTCAATTATTTTTGAATTATTGTTCAATAATTTTTCATTTATTTTTCAATTATTTTTCAATTTTTTTCAATTATTTTTTTCAATTATTTTTCAAATTTTTTCAAGTATTTTTTCAATTATTTATTTACTTTTTTCAATTATTTTTTCAATTATTTACTTATTTTTTTCATTTATTTTTCATTTATTTTTCAATTATTTTTCAATTATTTTTCAATTATGTTTCAATTATTTTTCAATTATTATTCAATGATTTTTCAATTATTGTTCAATTATTTTTCAATTATTGTTCAATTATTTTTCAATTATTATTCAATTATTTTTCAATTATTTTTCACATATTTTTCAATTATTTTTCAATTATTTTTCAATTATTTTTCAATTATTATTCAATGATTTTTCAATTATTGTTCAATTATTTTTCAATTATTGTTCAATTATTTTTCAATTATTATTCAATTATTTTTCAATAATTTTTCACATATTTTTCAATTATTTTTCAATTATTTTTCAATTTTTTTCAATTTCTTTCAATTATTATTCAATTATTTTTCAAATATTTTTCAATTATTTTCAATTATTTTTCAATTACTTTAAATTATTTTCAATTATTTTTAATTATTTTTCAATTCTTTTCAATTATTTTAAATTATTTTCAATTATTTTAAATTATTTTCAATTATTTTTAATTATTTTCAATTATATTCAATTATTTTCAATTATTTTCAATTATTTTCAATTATTTTCAATTATTTTCAATTAAATTATTTTCAATTATTTCCAATTAAATTATTTTCAATTATTTTCAATTATTTTCAATTATTTTCAATTATTTTCAATTATTTTCAATTATTTTTCAATTATTTTTCAATTATTATTCAATGATTTTTCAATTATTGTTCAATTATTTTTCAATTATTGTTCAATTATTTTGAATTATTGTTCAATAATTTTTCATTTATTTTTCAATTATTTTTCAATTTTTTTCAATTATTTTTTTCAATTATTTTTCAAATTTTTTCAAGTATTTTTTCAATTATTTATTTACTTTTTTCAATTATTTTTTCAATTATTTACTTATTTTTTTCATTTATTTTTCATTTATTTTTCAATTATTTTTCAATTATTTTTCAATTATGTTTCAATTATTTTTCAATTATTATTCAATGATTTTTCAATTATTGTTCAATTATTTTTCAATTATTGTTCAATTATTTTTCAATTATTATTCAATTATTTTTCAATTATTTTTCACATATTTTTCAATTATTTTTCAATTATTTTTCAATTATTTTTCAATTATTATTCAATGATTTTTCAATTATTGTTCAATTATTTTTCAATTATTGTTCAATTATTTTTCAATTATTATTCAATTATTTTTCAATTATTTTTCACATATTTTTCAATTATTTTTCAATTATTTTTCAATTTTTTTCAATTTCTTTCAATTATTATTCAATTATTTTTCAAATATTTTTCAATTATTTTTCAATTATTTTTCAATTATTTTTCAATTATTATTCAATGATTTTTCAATTATTGTTCAATTATTTTTCAATTATTGTTCAATTATTTTTGAATTATTGTTCAATAATTTTTCATTTATTTTTCAATTATTTTTCAATTTTTTTCAATTATTTTTTTCAATTATTTTTCAAATTTTTTCAAGTATTTTTTCAATTATTTATTTACTTTTTTCAATTATTTTTTCAATTATTTACTTTTTTTTTTCATTTATTTTTCATTTATTTTTCAATTATTTTTCAATTATTTTTCAATTATGTTTCAATTATTTTTCAATTATTATTCAATGATTTTTCAATTATTGTTCAATTGTTTTTCAATTATTGTTCAATTATTTTTCAATTATTATTCAATTATTTTTCAATTATTTTTCACATATTTTTCAATTATTTTTCAATTATTTTTCAATTTTATTCAATTTTTTTCAATTATTATTCAATTATTTTTCAATTATTTTTCACATATTTTTCAACTATTTTTCAATTATTTTTCAATTATTATTCAATGATTTTTCAATTATGGTTCAATTATTTTTCAATTATTGTTCAATTATTTTTCAATTATTATTCAATTATTTTTCAATTATTTTTCACATATTTTTCAATAATTTGCAATTATTTTTCAATTTTTTTCAATTTTTTTCTATTATTATTCAAGTATTTTTCAAATATTTTTCAATTATTTTTCAATTATTTTTCATTTATTTTTCAATTATTTTTCAATTTTTTTCAATTATTTTTCAATTATTGTTCAATTATTTTTCAATTATTATTCAATTATTTTTCAATTATTTTTCACATATTTTTCAATTATTTTTCAATTATTTTTCAATTATTTTTCAATTATTATTCAATGATTTTTCAATTATTGTTCAATTATTTTTCAATTATTGTTCAATTATTTTTCAATTATTATTCAATTATTTTTCAATTATTTTTCACATATTTTTCAATTATTTTTCAATTATTTTTCAATTTTTTTCAATTTCTTTCAATTATTATTCAATTATTTTTCAAATATTTTTCAATTATTTTTCAATTATTTTTCAATTATTTTTCAATTATTATTCAATGATTTTTCAATTATTGTTCAATTATTTTTCAATTATTGTTCAATTATTTTTGAATTATTGTTCAATAATTTTTCATTTATTTTTCAATTATTTTTCAATTTTTTTCAATTATTTTTTTCAATTATTTTTCAAATTTTTTCAAGTATTTTTTCAATTATTTATTTACTTTTTTCAATTATTTTTTCAATTATTTACTTTTTTTTTTCATTTATTTTTCATTTATTTTTCAATTATTTTTCAATTATTTTTCAATTATGTTTCAATTATTTTTCAATTATTATTCAATGATTTTTCAATTATTGTTCAATTATTTTTCAATTATTGTTCAATTATTTTTCAATTATTATTCAATTATTTTTCAATTATTTTTCACATATTTTTCAATTATTTTTCAATTATTTTTCAATTTTATTCAATTTTTTTCAATTATTATTCAATTATTTTTCAATTATTTTTCACATATTTTTCAACTATTTTTCAATTATTTTTCAATTATTATTCAATGATTTTTCAATTATGGTTCAATTATTTTTCAATTATTTTTCAATTATTTTTCAATTTTTTTCAATTATTTTTCAATTATTGTTCAATTATTTTTCAAACATTGATCAATTATTTTTCAAATATTTTTAAATTATTTTTCAATTATTTTTCAATTATTTTTCAATTATTTTTCAATTATTTTTCAATTATTTTTCAATTATTTTTTAATTATTTTCAATTATTTTCAATTATTTTCAATTATTTTTCAATTATTTTCAATTATTTTTCAATTATTTTCAATAATTTTTAATTATTTTCAATTATTTTCAATTATTTTCAATTATTTTCAATTATTTTTCAATTATTTTCAATTATTTTCAATTATTTTCAATTATTTTCAATTATTTTCAATTATTTTCAATTATTTTCAATTATTTTCAATTATTTTTCAAATATTTTTCAATTATTTTTCAATTATTATTCAATGATTCTTCGATTATTGTTCCATTAATTTCCAATTATTGTTCAATTATTTTTCAATTATTATTCAATTATTTTTCAATTATTTTTCACATATTTTTCAATTATTTTTCAATTATTTTTCAATTTTATTCAATTTTTTTCAATTATTATTCAATTATTTTTCAATTATTTTTCACATATTTTTCAACTATTTTTCAATTATTTTTCAATTATTATTCAATGATTTTTCAATTATGGTTCAATTATTTTTCAATTATTGTTCAATTATTTTTCAATTATTATTCAATTATTTTTCAATTATTTTTCACATATTTTTCAATAATTTGCAATTATTTTTCAATTTTTTTCAATTTTTTTCTATTATTATTCAAGTATTTTTCAAATATTTTTCAATTATTTTTCAATTTTTTTCTATTATTATTCAAGTATTTTTCAAATATTTTTCAATTATTTTTCAATTATTTTTCATTTATTTTTCAATTATTTTTCAATTTTTTTCAATTATTTTTCAATTATTGTTCAATTATTTTTCAAACATTGATCAATTATTTTTCAAATATTTTTAAATTATTTTTCAATTATTTTTCAATTATTTTTCAATTATTTTTCAATTATTTTTCAATTATTTTTCAATTATTTTTCAATTATTTTTCAATTATTTTTCAATTATTTTTCAATTATTTTTTAATTATTTTCAATTATTTTCAATTATTTTCAATTATTTTTCAATTATTTTCAATTATTTTTCAATTATTTTCAATAATTTTTAATTATTTTCAATTATTTTCAATTATTTTCAATTATTTTCAATTATTTTTCAATTATTTTCAATTATTTTCAATTATTTTCAATTATTTTTCAATTCTTTTCAATTATTTTCAATTATTTTCAATTATTTTAAATTATGTTCAATTATTTTCAATTATTTTCAATTATTTTCAATTATTTTCAATTATTTTCAATTATTTTCAATTATTTTCAATTATTTTCAATTATTTTCAATTATTTTCAATTATTTTAAATTATTTTCAATTATTTTTCAATTATTTTTCAATTATTTTCAATTATTTTCAAGTAAATTATTTTCAATTATTTTCAATTAAATTATTTTCAATTAAATTATTTTCAATTATTTTCAATTATTTTCAATTATTTTCAATTATTTTCAATTATTTTCAATTATTTTCAATTATTTTTCATTTATTTTCAATCATTTTCAATAATTTTCAATTATTTTTCAATTATTTTCAATTATTTTTCAATTATTTTTCAATTTTTTTCAATTATTTTTTTCAATTATTTTTCAATTATTATTCAATTATTTTTAAATTATTGTTCAATTCTCTTTCAATTATTTTTCAATTATTTTTCAATTATTTTTCAATTATTATTCAATTAATTTTCAACTATTTTTCAATTATTTTTCAATTATTATTCAATGATTTTTCAATTATTATTCAATGATTTTTCAATTATTTTTCCATTAATTTCCAATTATTGTTTAATTATTTTTCAATTATTATTCAATTATTTTTCAATTATTTTTCACATATTTTTCAATTATTTTTCAATTATTATTCAATTATTTTTCAAATATTTTTCAATTATTTTTCAATTATTTTTCAATTATTGTTCAATTATTATTCAATGAATTTTCAATTATTGTTCAATTATTGTTCAATTATTTTAAATTATTTTTCAATTATTGTTCAATTATTTTTCAAATATTTTTCAATTATTTTTCAAATATTTTTCAATTATTTTTCAATCATTTTTCAAATATTTTTCAATTATTTTTCAATTATTATTCAATTATTTTTCAAATATTTTTCGATTATTTTCAATTATTTTTCAACTATTGTTCAATTATTATTCAATGAATTTTCAATTATTGTTCAATTATTGTTCAATTATTTTAAATTATTTTTCAATTATTGTTCAATTATTTTTCAAATATTTTTCAATTATTTTTCAATTATTTTTCAATTATTTTTCAATCATTTTTCAAATATTTTTCAATTATTTTTCAGTTATTTTTCAATTATTTTCCAATTACTTTTCAATTATTTTTCAATTACTTTTCAATTACATTTCAATTACTTTTCAATTATTTTCAATTATTTTCAATTATTTTCAATTATTTTCAATTATTTTCAATTATTTTCAATTATTTTCAATTATTTTCCATTATTGTTCAATTATTTTCAATTATTTTCAATTATTTTCAATTAAATTATTTTCAATTACTTCCATTTAAATTATTTTCAATTATTTTCAATTATTTTCAATTATTTTCAATTATTTTCAATTATTTTTCAATTATTTTCAATTATTTATAATTATTTTCAATTATTTTCAATTATTTTCAATTATTTTCAATTATTTTCAATTATTTTCAATTATTTTCAATTATTTTCAATTATTTTCAATTATTTTCAATTATTTTCAATTATTTTTCAAATATTTTTCAATTATTTTTCAATTATTATTCAATGATTCTTCGATTATTGTTCCATTAATTTCCAATTATTGTTCAATTATTATTCAATTATTATTCAATTATTTTTCAATTATTTTTCACATATTTTTCACATATTTTTCAATTATTTTTCAATTATTTTTCAATTATTATTCAATGATTTTTCAATTATTGTTCAATTATTTTTCAATTATTGTTCAATTATTTTTAAATTATTATTCAATTATTTTTCAATTATTTTTCACATATTTTTCAATTATTTTTCAATTATTTTTCAATTTTTTTCAATTTCTTTCAATTATCATTCAATTATTTTTCAAATATTTTTCAATTATTTTTCAATTATTTTTCAATTATTTTTCAATTATTATTCAATGATTTTTCAATTATTGTTCAATTATTTTTCAATTATTGTTCAATTATTTTTGAATTATTGTTCAATAATTTTTCATTTATTTTTCAATTATTTTTCAATTTTTTTCAATTATTTTTTTCAATTATTTTTCAAATTTTTTCAAGTATTTTTTCAATTATTTATTTACTTTTTTCAATTATTTTTTCAATTATTTACTTATTTTTTTCATTTATTTTTCATTTATTTTTCAATTATTTTTCAATTATTTTTCAATTATGTTTCAATTATTTTTCAATTATTATTCAATGATTTTTCAATTATTGTTCAATTATTTTTCAATTATTGTTCAATTATTTTTCAATTATTATTCAATTATTTTTCAATTATTTTTCACATATTTTTCAATTATTTTTCAATTATTTTTCAATTATTTTTCAATTATTATTCAATGATTTTTCAATTATTGTTCAATTATTTTTCAATTATTGTTCAATTATTTTTCAATTATTATTCAATTATTTTTCAATAATTTTTCACATATTTTTCAATTATTTTTCAATTATTTTTCAATTTTTTTCAATTTCTTTCAATTATTATTCAATTATTTTTCAAATATTTTTCAATTATTTTCAATTATTTTTCAATTACTTTAAATTATTTTCAATTATTTTTAATTATTTTTCAATTCTTTTCAATTATTTTAAATTATTTTCAATTATTTTAAATTATTTTCAATTATTTTTAATTATTTTCAATTATATTCAATTATTTTCAATTATTTTCAATTATTTTCAATTATTTTCAATTATTTTCAATTAAATTATTTTCAATTATTTCCAATTAAATTATTTTCAATTATTTTCAATTATTTTCAATTATTTTCAATTATTTTCAATTATTTTCAATTATTTTTCAATTATTTTTCAATTATTATTCAATGATTTTTCAATTATTGTTCAATTATTTTTCAATTATTGTTCAATTATTTTGAATTATTGTTCAATAATTTTTCATTTATTTTTCAATTATTTTTCAATTTTTTTCAATTATTTTTTTCAATTATTTTTCAAATTTTTTCAAGTATTTTTTCAATTATTTATTTACTTTTTTCAATTATTTTTTCAATTATTTACTTATTTTTTTCATTTATTTTTCATTTATTTTTCAATTATTTTTCAATTATTTTTCAATTATGTTTCAATTATTTTTCAATTATTATTCAATGATTTTTCAATTATTGTTCAATTATTTTTCAATTATTGTTCAATTATTTTTCAATTATTATTCAATTATTTTTCAATTATTTTTCACATATTTTTCAATTATTTTTCAATTATTTTTCAATTATTTTTCAATTATTATTCAATGATTTTTCAATTATTGTTCAATTATTTTTCAATTATTGTTCAATTATTTTTCAATTATTATTCAATTATTTTTCAATTATTTTTCACATATTTTTCAATTATTTTTCAATTATTTTTCAATTTTTTTCAATTTCTTTCAATTATTATTCAATTATTTTTCAAATATTTTTCAATTATTTTTCAATTATTTTTCAATTATTTTTCAATTATTATTCAATGATTTTTCAATTATTGTTCAATTATTTTTCAATTATTGTTCAATTATTTTTGAATTATTGTTCAATAATTTTTCATTTATTTTTCAATTATTTTTCAATTTTTTTCAATTATTTTTTTCAATTATTTTTCAAATTTTTTCAAGTATTTTTTCAATTATTTATTTACTTTTTTCAATTATTTTTTCAATTATTTACTTTTTTTTTTCATTTATTTTTCATTTATTTTTCAATTATTTTTCAATTATTTTTCAATTATGTTTCAATTATTTTTCAATTATTATTCAATGATTTTTCAATTATTGTTCAATTGTTTTTCAATTATTGTTCAATTATTTTTCAATTATTATTCAATTATTTTTCAATTATTTTTCACATATTTTTCAATTATTTTTCAATTATTTTTCAATTTTATTCAATTTTTTTCAATTATTATTCAATTATTTTTCAATTATTTTTCACATATTTTTCAACTATTTTTCAATTATTTTTCAATTATTATTCAATGATTTTTCAATTATGGTTCAATTATTTTTCAATTATTGTTCAATTATTTTTCAATTATTATTCAATTATTTTTCAATTATTTTTCACATATTTTTCAATAATTTGCAATTATTTTTCAATTTTTTTCAATTTTTTTCTATTATTATTCAAGTATTTTTCAAATATTTTTCAATTATTTTTCAATTATTTTTCATTTATTTTTCAATTATTTTTCAATTTTTTTCAATTATTTTTCAATTATTGTTCAATTATTTTTCAAACATTGATCAATTATTTTTCAAATATTTTTAAATTATTTTTCAATTATTTTTCAATTATTTTTCAATTATTTTTCAATTATTTTTCAATTATTTTTCAATTATTTTTCAATTATTTTTCAATTATTTTTTAATTATTTTCAATTATTTTCAATTATTTTCAATTATTTTTCAATTATTTTCAATTATTTTTCAATTATTTTCAATAATTTTTAATTATTTTCAATTATTTTCAATTATTTTCAATTATTTTCAATTATTTTTCAATTATTTTCAATTATTTTCAATTATTTTCAATTATTTTCAATTATTTTCAATTATTTTCAATTATTTTCAATTATTTTTCAAATATTTTTCAATTATTTTTCAATTATTATTCAATGATTCTTCGATTATTGTTCCATTAATTTCCAATTATTGTTCAATTATTTTTCAATTATTATTCAATTATTTTTCAATTATTTATCACATATTTTTCAATTATTTTTCAATTATTTTTCAATTATTTTTCAATTATTATTCAATGATTTTTCAATTATTGTTCAATTATTTTTCAATTATTGTTCAATTATTTTTCAATTATTATTCAATTATTTTTCAATTATTTTTCACATATTTTTCAATTATTTTTCAATTATTTTTCAATTTTTTTCAATTTCTTTCAATTATTATTCAATTATTTTTCAAATATTTTTCAATTATTTTTCAATTATTTTTCAATTATTTTTCAATTATTATTCAATGATTTTTCAATTATTGTTCAATTATTTTTCAATTATTGTTCAATTATTTTTGAATTATTGTTCAATAATTTTTCATTTATTTTTCAATTATTTTTCAATTTTTTTCAATTATTTTTTTCAATTATTTTTCAAATTTTTTCAAGTATTTTTTCAATTATTTATTTACTTTTTTCAATTATTTTTTCAATTATTTACTTATTTTTTTCATTTATTTTTCATTTATTTTTCAATTATTTTTCAATTATTTTTCAATTATGTTTCAATTATTTTTCAATTATTATTCAATGATTTTTCAATTATTGTTCAATTATTTTTCAATTATTGTTCAATTATTTTTCAATTATTATTCAATTATTTTTCAATTATTTTTCACATATTTTTCAATTATTTTTCAATTATTTTTCAATTATTTTTCAATTATTATTCAATGATTTTTCAATTATTGTTCAATTATTTTTCAATTATTGTTCAATTATTTTTCAATTATTATTCAATTATTTTTCAATTATTTTTCACATATTTTTCAATTATTTTTCAATTATTTTTCAATTTTTTTCAATTTCTTTCAATTATTATTCAATTATTTTTCAAATATTTTTCAATTATTTTTCAATTATTTTTCAATTATTTTTCAATTATTATTCAATGATTTTTCAA
Source organism: Andrena bucephala (assembly GCA_947577245.1). Lineage (NCBI taxonomy): Eukaryota > Metazoa > Arthropoda > Insecta > Hymenoptera > Andrenidae > Andrena > Andrena bucephala. The sequence continues at coordinate 30,142,674 of OX387716.1, read as the reverse complement.
TTATTGTTCAATTATTTTTCAATTATTGTTCAATTATTTTTGAATTATTGTTCAATAATTTTTCATTTATTTTTCAATTATTTTTCAATTTTTTTCAATTATTTTTTTCAATTATTTTTCAAATTTTTTCAAGTATTTTTTCAATTATTTATTTACTTTTTTCAATTATTTTTTCAATTATTTAATTTTTTTTTTCATTTATTTTTCATTTATTTTTCAATTATTTTTCAATTATTATTCAATTATTTTTCAATTATTTTTCACATATTTTTCAATTATTTTTCAATTATTATTCAATTATTTTTCAAATATTTTTCAATTATTTTTCAATTATTTTTCAATTATTGTTCAATTATTATTCAATGAATTTTCAATTATTGTTCAATTATTGTTCAATTATTTTAAATTATTTTTCAATTATTGTTCAATTATTTTTCAAATATTTTTCAATTATTTTTCAAATATTTTTCAATTATTTTTCAATCATTTTTCAAATATTTTTCAATTATTTTTCAATTATTATTCAATTATTTTTCAAATATTTTTCGATTATTTTCAATTATTTTTCAACTATTGTTCAATTATTATTCAATGAATTTTCAATTATTGTTCAATTATTGTTCAATTATTTTAAATTATTTTTCAATTATTGTTCAATTATTTTTCAAATATTTTTCAATTATTTTTCAATTATTTTTCAATTATTTTTCAATCATTTTTCAAATATTTTTCAATTATTTTTCAGTTATTTTTCAATTATTTTCCAATTACTTTTCAATTATTTTTCAATTACTTTTCAATTACATTTCAATTACTTTTCAATTATTTTCAATTATTTTCAATTATTTTCAATTATTTTCAATTATTTTCAATTATTTTCCATTATTGTTCAATTATTTTCAATTATTTTCAATTATTTTCAATTAAATTATTTTCAGTTACTTCCATTTAAATTATTTTCAATTATTTTCAATTATTTTCAATTATTTTCAATTATTTTCAATTATTTTTCAATTATTTTCAATTATTTATAATTATTTTCAATTATTTTCAATTATTTTTAATTATTTTCAATTATTTTCAATTATTTTCAATTATTTTCAATTATTTTCAATTATTTTCAATTATTTTCAATTATTTTCAATTATTTTTCAAATATTTTTCAATTATTTTTCAATTATTATTCAATGATTCTTCGATTATTGTTCCATTAATTTCCAATTATTGTTCAATTATTATTCAATTATTATTCAATTATTTTTCAATTATTTTTCACATATTTTTCACATATTTTTCAATTATTTTTCAATTATTTTTCAATTATTATTCAATGATTTTTCAATTATTGTTCAATTATTTTTCAATTATTGTTCAATTATTTTTCAATTATTATTCAATTATTTTTCAATTATTTTTCACATATTTTTCAATTATTTTTCAATTATTTTTCAATTTTTTTCAATTTCTTTCAATTATCATTCAATTATTTTTCAAATATTTTTCAATTATTTTTCAATTATTTTTCAATTATTTTTCAATTATTATTCAATGATTTTTCAATTATTGTTCAATTATTTTTCAATTATTGTTCAATTATTTTTGAATTATTGTTCAATAATTTTTCATTTATTTTTCAATTATTTTTCAATTTTTTTCAATTATTTTTTTCAATTATTTTTCAAATTTTTTCAAGTATTTTTTCAATTATTTATTTACTTTTTTCAATTATTTTTTCAATTATTTACTTATTTTTTTCATTTATTTTTCATTTATTTTTCAATTATTTTTCAATTATTTTTCAATTATGTTTCAATTATTTTTCAATTATTATTCAATGATTTTTCAATTATTGTTCAATTATTTTTCAATTATTATTCAATTATTTTTCAATTATTTTTCACATATTTTTCAATTATTTTTCAATTATTTTTCAATTATTTTTCAATTATTATTCAATGATTTTTCAATTATTGTTCAATTATTTTTCAATTATTGTTCAATTATTTTTCAATTATTATTCAATTATTTTTCAATTATTTTTCACATATTTTTCAATTATTTTTCAATTATTTTTCAATTTTTTTCAATTTCTTTCAATTATTATTCAATTATTTTTCAAATATTTTTCAATTATTTTCAATTATTTTTCAATTACTTTAAATTATTTTCAATTATTTTTAATTATTTTTCAATTCTTTTCAATTATTTTAAATTATTTTCAATTATTTTAAATTATTTTCAATTATTTTTAATTATTTTCAATTATATTCAATTATTTTCAATTATTTTCAATTATTTTCAATTATTTTCAATTATTTTCAATTAAATTATTTTCAATTATTTCCAATTAAATTATTTTCAATTATTTTCAATTATTTTCAATTATTTTCAATTATTTTCAATTATTTTCAATTATTTTTCAATTATTTTTCAATTATTATTCAATGATTTTTCAATTATTGTTCAATTATTTTTCAATTATTGTTCAATTATTTTGAATTATTGTTCAATAATTTTTCATTTATTTTTCAATTATTTTTCAATTTTTTTCAATTATTTTTTTCAATTATATTTCAAATTTTTTCAAGTATTTTTTCAATTATTTATTTACTTTTTTCAATTATTTTTTCAATTATTTACTTATTTTTTTCATTTATTTTTCATTTATTTTTCAATTATTTTTCAATTATTTTTCAATTATGTTTCAATTATTTTTCAATTATTATTCAATGATTTTTCAATTATTGTTCAATTATTTTTCAATTATTGTTCAATTATTTTTCAATTATTATTCAATTATTTTTCAATTATTTTTCACATATTTTTCAATTATTTTTCAATTATTTTTCAATTATTTTTCAATTATTATTCAATGATTTTTCAATTATTGTTCAATTATTTTTCAATTATTGTTCAATTATTTTTCAATTATTATTCAATTATTTTTCAATTATTTTTCACATATTTTTCAATTATTTTTCAATTATTTTTCAATTTTTTTCAATTTCTTTCAATTATTATTCAATTATTTTTCAAATATTTTTCAATTATTTTTCAATTATTTTTCAATTATTTTTCAATTATTATTCAATGATTTTTCAATTATTGTTCAATTATTTTTCAATTATTGTTCAATTATTTTTGAATTATTGTTCAATAATTTTTCATTTATTTTTCAATTATTTTTCAATTTTTTTCAATTATTTTTTTCAATTATTTTTCAAATTTTTTCAAGTATTTTTTCAATTATTTATTTACTTTTTTCAATTATTTTTTCAATTATTTACTTTTTTTTTTCATTTATTTTTCATTTATTTTTCAATTATTTTTCAATTATTTTTCAATTATGTTTCAATTATTTTTCAATTATTATTCAATGATTTTTCAATTATTGTTCAATTATTTTTCAATTATTGTTCAATTATTTTTCAATTATTATTCAATTATTTTTCAATTATTTTTCACATATTTTTCAATTATTTTTCAATTATTTTTCAATTTTATTCAATTTTTTTCAATTATTATTCAATTATTTTTCAATTATTTTTCACATATTTTTCAACTATTTTTCAATTATTTTTCAATTATTATTCAATGATTTTTCAATTATGGTTCAATTATTTTTCAATTATTGTTCAATTATTTTTCAATTATTATTCAATTATTTTTCAATTATTTTTCACATATTTTTCAATAATTTGCAATTATTTTTCAATTTTTTTCAATTTTTTTCTATTATTATTCAAGTATTTTTCAAATATTTTTCAATTATTTTTCAATTATTTTTCATTTATTTTTCAATTATTTTTCAATTTTTTTCAATTATTTTTCAATTATTGTTCAATTATTTTTCAAACATTGATCAATTATTTTTCAAATATTTTTAAATTATTTTTCAATTATTTTTCAATTATTTTTCAATTATTTTTCAATTATTTTTCAATTATTTTTCAATTATTTTTTAATTATTTTCAATTATTTTCAATTATTTTCAATTATTTTTCAATTATTTTCAATTATTTTTCAATTATTTTCAATAATTTTTAATTATTTTCAATTATTTTCAATTATTTTCAATTATTTTCAATTATTTTTCAATTATTTTCAATTATTTTCAATTATTTTCAATTATTTTCAATTATTTTCAATTATTTTCAATTATTTTCAATTATTTTTCAAATATTTTTCAATTATTTTTCAATTATTATTCAATGATTCTTCGATTATTGTTCCATTAATTTCCAATTATTGTTCAATTATTTTTCAATTATTATTCAATTATTTTTCAATTATTTATCACATATTTTTCAATTATTTTTCAATTATTTTTCAATTATTTTTCAATTATTATTCAATGATTTTTCAATTATTGTTCAATTATTTTTCAATTATTGTTCAATTATTTTTCAATTATTATTCAATTATTTTTCAATTATTTTTCACATATTTTTCAATTATTTTTCAATTATTTTTCAATTTTTTTCAATTTCTTTCAATTATTATTCAATTATTTTTCAAATATTTTTCAATTATTTTTCAATTATTTTTCAATTATTTTTCAATTATTATTCAATGATTTTTCAATTATTGTTCAATTATTTTTCAATTATTGTTCAATTATTTTTGAATTATTGTTCAATAATTTTTCATTTATTTTTCAATTATTTTTCAATTTTTTTCAATTATTTTTTTCAATTATTTTTCAAATTTTTTCAAGTATTTTTTCAATTATTTATTTACTTTTTTCAATTATTTTTTCAATTATTTACTTATTTTTTTCATTTATTTTTCATTTATTTTTCAATTATTTTTCAATTATTTTTCAATTATGTTTCAATTATTTTTCAATTATTATTCAATGATTTTTCAATTATTGTTCAATTATTTTTCAATTATTGTTCAATTATTTTTCAATTATTATTCAATTATTTTTCAATTATTTTTCACATATTTTTCAATTATTTTTCAATTATTTTTCAATTATTTTTCAATTATTATTCAATGATTTTTCAATTATTGTTCAATTATTTTTCAATTATTGTTCAATTATTTTTCAATTATTATTCAATTATTTTTCAATTATTTTTCACATATTTTTCAATTATTTTTCAATTATTTTTCAATTTTTTTCAATTTCTTTCAATTATTATTCAATTATTTTTCAAATATTTTTCAATTATTTTTCAATTATTTTTCAATTATTTTTCAATTATTATTCAATGATTTTTCAATTATTGTTCAATTATTTTTCAATTATTGTTCAATTATTTTTGAATTATTGTTCAATAATTTTTCATTTATTTTTCAATTATTTTTCAATTTTTTTCAATTATTTTTTTCAATTATTTTTCAAATTTTTTCAAGTATTTTTTCAATTATTTATTTACTTTTTTCAATTATTTTTTCAATTATTTACTTTTTTTTTTCATTTATTTTTCATTTATTTTTCAATTATTTTTCAATTATTTTTCAATTATGTTTCAATTATTTTTCAATTATTATTCAATGATTTTTCAATTATTGTTCAATTATTTTTCAATTATTGTTCAATTATTTTTCAATTATTATTCAATTATTTTTCAATTATTTTTCACATATTTTTCAATTATTTTTCAATTATTTTTCAATTTTATTCAATTCTTTTCAATTATTATTCAATTATTTTTCAATTATTTTTCACATATTTTTCAACTATTTTTCAATTATTTTTCAATTATTATTCAATGATTTTTCAATTATGGTTCAATTATTTTTCAATTATTGTTCAATTATTTTTCAATTATTATTCAATTATTTTTCAATTATTTTTCACATATTTTTCAATAATTTGCAATTATTTTTCAATTTTTTTCAATTTTTTTCTATTATTATTCAAGTATTTTTCAAATATTTTTCAATTATTTTTCAATTATTTTTCATTTATTTTTCAATTATTTTTCAATTTTTTTCAATTATTTTTCAATTATTGTTCAATTATTTTTCAAACATTGATCAATTATTTTTCAAATATTTTTAAATTATTTTTCAATTATTTTTCAATTATTTTTCAATTATTTTTCAATTATTTTTCAATTATTTTTCAATTATTTTTTAATTATTTTCAATTATTTTCAATTATTTTCAATTATTTTTCAATTATTTTCAATTATTTTTCAATTATTTTCAATAATTTTTAATTATTTTCAATTATTTTCAATTATTTTCAATTATTTTCAATTATTTTTCAATTATTTTCAATTATTTTCAATTATTTTCAATTATTTTCAATTATTTTCAATTATTTTCAATTATTTTCAATTATTTTTCAAATATTTTTCAATTATTTTTCAATTATTATTCAATGATTCTTCGATTATTGTTCCATTAATTTCCAATTATTGTTCAATTATTTTTCAATTATTATTCAATTATTTTTCAATTATTTTTCACATATTTTTCAATTATTTTTCAATTATTTTTCAATTATTTTTCAATTATTTTTCAATTATTATTCAATGATTTTTCAATTATTGTTCTATTATTTTTCAATTATTGTTCAATTATTTTTCAATTATTATTCAATTATTTTTCAATTATTTTTCACATATTTTTCAATTATTTTTCAATTATTTTTCAATTTTTTTCAATTTCTTTCAATTATTATTCAATTATTTTTCAAATATTTTTCAATTATTTTTCAAATATTTTTCAATTATTTTTCAATTATTTTTCAATTATTTTTCAATTATGTTTCAATTATTTTTCAATTATTATTCAATGATTTTTCAATTATTGTTCAATTATTTTTCAATTATTGTTCAATTATTTTTCAATTATTATTCAATTATTTTTCAATTATTTTTCACATATTTTTCAATTATTTTTCAATTATTTTTCAATTTTATTCAATTTTTTTCAATTATTATTCAATTATTTTTCAATTATTTTTCACATATTTTTCAACTATTTTTCAATTATTTTTCAATTATTATTCAATGATTTTTCAATTATGGTTCAATTATTTTTCAATTATTGTTCAATTATTTTTCAATTATTATTCAATTATTTTTCAATTATTTTTCACATATTTTTCAATAATTTGCAATTATTTTTCAATTTTTTTCAATTTTTTTCTATTATTATTCAAGTATTTTTCAAATATTTTTCAATTATTTTTCAATTATTTTTCAATTTTTTTCTATTATTATTCAAGTATTTTTCAAATATTTTTCAATTATTTTTCAATTATTTTTCATTTATTTTTCAATTATTTTTCAATTTTTTTCAATTATTTTTCAATTATTGTTCAATTATTTTTCAAACATTGATCAATTATTTTTCAAATATTTTTAAATTATTTTTCAATTATTTTTCAATTATTTTTCAATTATTTTTCAATTATTTTTCAATTATTTTTCAATTATTTTTCAATTATTTTTCAATTATTTTTCAATTATTTTTCAATTATTTTTTAATTATTTTCAATTATTTTCAATTATTTTCAATTATTTTTCAATTATTTTCAATTATTTTTCAATTATTTTCAATAATTTTTAATTATTTTCAATTATTTTCAATTATTTTCAATTATTTTCAATTATTTTTCAATTATTTTCAATTATTTTCAATTATTTTCAATTATTTTTCAATTCTTTTCAATTATTTTCAATTATTTTCAATTATTTTAAATTATGTTCAATTATTTTCAATTATTTTCAATTATTTTCAATTATTTTCAATTATTTTCAATTATTTTCAATTATTTTCAATTATTTTCAATTATTTTCAATTATTTTCAATTATTTTAAATTATTTTCAATTATTTTTCAATTATTTTTCAATTATTTTCAATTATTTTCAAGTAAATTATTTTCAATTATTTTCAATTAAATTATTTTCAATTAAATTATTTTCAATTATTTTCAATTAATTTCAATTATTTTCAATTATTTTTCAATTATTTTCAATTATTTTCAAGTATTTTCAATTATTTTCAATTATTTTTCAATTACTTTAAATTATTTTCAATTATTTTTAATTATTTTTCAATTCTTTTCAATTATTTTAAATTATTTTCAATTATTTTAAATTATTTTCAATTATTTTTAATTATTTTCAATTATATTCAATTATTTTCAATTATTTTCAATTATTTTCAATTATTTTCAATTATTTTCAATTCAATTATTTTCAATTATTTCCAATTAAATTATTTTCAATTATTTTCAATTATTTTCAATTATTTTCAATTATTTTCAATTATTTTCAATTATTTTTCATTTATTTTCAATCATTTTCAATAATTTTCAATTATTTTTCAATTATTTTCAATTATTTTTCAATTATTTTTCAATTTTTTTCAATTATTTTTTTCAATTATTTTTCAATTATTATTCAATTATTTTTAAATTATTGTTCAATTCTCTTTCAATTATTTTTCAATTATTTTTCAATTATTTTTCAATTATTATTCAATTAATTTTCAACTATTTTTCAATTATTTTTCAATTATTATTCAATGATTTTTCAATTATTATTCAATGATTTTTCAATTATTTTTCCATTAATTTCCAATTATTGTTTAATTATTTTTCAATTATTATTCAATTATTTTTCAATTATTTTTCACATATTTTTCAATTATTTTTCAATTATTATTCAATTATTTTTCAAATATTTTTCAATTATTTTTCAATTATTTTTCAATTATTGTTCAATTATTATTCAATGAATTTTCAATTATTGTTCAATTATTGTTCAATTATTTTAAATTATTTTTCAGTTATTGTTCAATTATTTTTCAAATATTTTTCAATTATTTTTCAAATATTTTTCAATTATTTTTCAATCATTTTTCAAATATTTTTCAATTATTTTTCAATTATTATTCAATTATTTTTCAAATATTTTTCGATTATTTTCAATTATTTTTCAACTATTGTTCAATTATTATTCAATGAATTTTCAATTATTGTTCAATTATTGTTCAATTATTTTAAATTATTTTTCAATTATTGTTCAATTATTTTTCAAATATTTTTCAATTATTTTTCAATTATTTTTCAATTATTTTTCAATCATTTTTCAAATATTTTTCAATTATTTTTCAGTTATTTTTCAATTATTTTCCAATTACTTTTCAATTATTTTTCAATTACTTTTCAATTACATTTCAATTACTTTTCAATTATTTTCAATTATTTTCAATTATTTTCAATTATTTTCCATTATTGTTCAATTATTTTCAATTATTTTCAATTATTTTCAATTAAATTATTTTCAATTACTTCCATTTAAATTATTTTCAATTATTTTCAATTATTTTCAATTATTTTCAATTATTTTCAATTATTTTTCAATTATTTTCAATTATTTATAATTATTTTAAATTATTTTCAATTATTTTCAATTATTTTCAATTATTTTCAATTATTTTCAATTATTTTCAATTATTTTCAATTATTTTCAATTATTTTCAATTATTTTCAATTATTTTTCAAATATTTTTCAATTATTTTTCAATTATTATTCAATGATTCTTCGATTATTGTTCCATTAATTTCCAATTATTGTTCAATTATTTTTCAATTATTATTCAATTATTTTTCAATTATTTTTCACATATTTTTCACATATTTTTCAATTATTTTTCAATTATTTTTCAATTATTATTCAATGATTTTTCAATTATTGTTCAATTATTTTTCAATTATTGTTCAATTATTTTTCAATTATTATTCAATTATTTTTCAATTATTTTTCACATATTTTTCAATTATTTTTCAATTATTTTTCAATTTTTTTCAATTTCTTTCAATTATCATTCAATTATTTTTCAAATATTTTTCAATTATTTTTCAATTATTTTTCAATTATTTTTCAATTATTATTCAATGATTTTTCAATTATTGTTCAATTATTTTTCAATTATTGTTCAATTATTTTTGAATTATTGTTCAATAATTTTTCATTTATTTTTCAATTATTTTTCAATTTTTTTCAATTATTTTTTTCAATTATTTTTCAAATTTTTTCAAGTATTTTTTCAATTATTTATTTACTTTTTTCAATTATTTTTTCAATTATTTACTTATTTTTTTCATTTATTTTTCATTTATTTTTCAATTATTTTTCAATTATTTTTCAATTATGTTTCAATTATTTTTCAATTATTATTCAATGATTTTTCAATTATTGTTCAATTATTTTTCAATTATTGTTCAATTATTTTTCAATTATTATTCAATTATTTTTCAATTATTTTTCACATATTTTTCAATTATTTTTCAATTATTTTTCAATTATTTTTCAATTATTATTCAATGATTTTTCAATTATTGTTCAATTATTTTTCAATTATTGTTCAATTATTTTTCAATTATTATTCAATTATTTTTCAATTATTTTTCACATATTTTTCAATTATTTTTCAATTATTTTTCAATTTTTTTCAATTTCTTTCAATTATTATTCAATTATTTTTCAAATATTTTTCAATTATTTTTCAATTATTTTTCAATTATTTTTCAATTATTATTCAATGATTTTTCAATTATTGTTCAATTATTTTTCAATTATTGTTCAATTATTTTTGAATTATTGTTCAATAATTTTTCATTTATTTTTCAATTATTTTTCAATTTTTTTCAATTATTTTTTTCAATTATTTTTCAAATTTTTTCAAGTATTTTTTCAATTAATTATTTACTTTTTTCAATTATTTTTTCAATTATTTACTTTTTTTTTTCATTTATTTTTCATTTATTTTTCAATTATTTTTCAATTATTTTTCAATTATGTTTCAATTATTTTTCAATTATTATTCAATGATTTTTCAATTATTGTTCAATTATTTTTCAATTATTGTTCAATTATTTTTCAATTATTATTCAATTATTTTTCAATTATTTTTCACATATTTTTCAATTATTTTTCAATTATTTTTCAATTTTATTCAATTTTTTTCAATTATTATTCAATTATTTTTCAATTATTTTTCACATATTTTTCAACTATTTTTCAATTATTTTTCAATTATTATTCAATGATTTTTCAATTATGGTTCAATTATTTTTCAATTATTGTTCAATTATTTTTCAATTATTATTCAATTATTTTTCAATTATTTTTCACATATTTTTCAATAATTTGCAATTATTTTTCAATTTTTTTCAATTTTTTTCTATTATTATTCAAGTATTTTTCAAATATTTTTCAATTATTTTTCAATTATTTTTCATTTATTTTTCAATTATTTTTCAATTTTTTTCAATTTTTTTCAATTATTGTTCAATTATTTTTCAAACATTGATCAATTATTTTTCAAATATTTTTAAATTATTTTTCAATTATTTTTCAATTATTTTTCAATTATTTTTCAATTATTTTTCAATTATTTTTTAATTATTTTCAATTATTTTCAATTATTTTCAATTATTTTTCAATTATTTTCAATTATTTTTCAATTATTTTCAATAATTTTTAATTATTTTCAATTATTTTCAATTATTTTCAATTATTTTCAATTATTTTTCAATTATTTTCAATTATTTTCAATTATTTTCAATTATTTTTCAATTCTTTTCAATTATTTTCAATTATTTTCAATTATTTTAAATTATGTTCAATTATTTTCAATTATTTTCAATTATTTTCAATTATTTTCAATTATTTTCAATTATTTTCAATTATTTTCAATTATTTTCAATTATTTTCAATTATTTTCAATTATTTTCAATTATTTTCAATTATTTTAAATTATTTTCAATTATTTTTCAATTATTTTTCAATTATTTTCAATTATTTTCAAGTAAATTATTTTCAATTATTTTCAATTAAATTATTTTCAATTAAATTATTTTCAATTATTTTCAATTAATTTCAATTATTTTCAATTATTTTTCAATTATTTTCAATTATTTTCAAGTATTTTCAATTATTTTCAATTATTTTTCAATTACTTTAAATTATTTTCAATTATTTTTAATTATTTTTCAATTCTTTTCATTTATTTTAAATTATTTTCAATTATTTTAAATTATTTTCAATTATTTTTAATTATTTTCAATTATATTCAATTATTTTCAATTATTTTCAATTATTTTCAATTATTTTCAATTATTTTCAATTAAATTATTTTCAATTATTTCCAATTAAATTATTTTCAATTATTTTCAATTATTTTCAATTATTTTCAATTATTTTCAATTATTTTCAATTATTTTTCATTTATTTTCAATCATTTTCAATAATTTTCAATTATTTTTCAATTATTTTCAATTATTTTTCAATTATTTTTCAATTTTTTTCAATTATTTTTTTCAATTATTTTTCAATTATTATTCAATTATTTTTAAATTATTGTTCAATTCTCTTTCAATTATTTTTCAATTATTTTTCAATTATTTTTCAATTATTATTCAATTAATTTTCAACTATTTTTCAATTATTTTTCAATTATTATTCAATGATTTTTCAATTATTTTTCCATTAATTTCCAATTATTGTTTAATTATTTTTCAATTATTATTCAATTATTTTTCAATTATTTTTCACATATTTTTCAATTATTTTTCAATTATTATTCAATTATTTTTCAATTATTTTTCACATATTTTTCAATTATTTTTCAATTATTTTTCAATTTTTTTCAATTTCTTTCAATTATTATTCAATTATTTTTCAAATATTTTTCAATTATTTTTCAATTATTTTTCAATTATTTTTCAATTATTATTCAATGATTTTTCAATTATTGTTCAATTATTTTTCAATTATTGTTCAATTATTTTTGAATTATTGTTCAATAATTTTTCATTTATTTTTCAATTATTTTTCAATTTTTTTCAATTATTTTTTTCAATTATTTTTCAAATTTTTTCAAGTATTTTTTCAATTAATTATTTACTTTTTTCAATTATTTTTTCAATTATTTACTTTTTTTTTTCATTTATTTTTCATTTATTTTTCAATTATTTTTCAATTATTTTTCAATTATGTTTCAATTATTTTTCAATTATTATTCAATGATTTTTCAATTATTGTTCAATTATTTTTCAATTATTGTTCAATTATTTTTCAATTATTATTCAATTATTTTTCAATTATTTTTCACATATTTTTCAATTATTTTTCAATTATTTTTCAATTTTATTCAATTTTTTTCAATTATTATTCAATTATTTTTCAATTATTTTTCACATATTTTTCAACTATTTTTCAATTATTTTTCAATTATTATTCAATGATTTTTCAATTATGGTTCAATTATTTTTCAATTATTGTTCAATTATTTTTCAATTATTATTCAATTATTTTTCAATTATTTTTCACATATTTTTCAATTATTTTTCAATTATTTTTCAATTATTTTTCAATTATTTTTCAATTATTATTCAATTATTTTTCAATTATTTTTCACATATTTTTCAATTATTTTTCAATTATTTTTCAATTTTTTTCAATTTCTTTCAATTATTATTCAATTATTTTTCAAATATTTTTCAATTATTTTTCAATTATTTTTCAATTATTTTTCAATTATTATTCAATGATTTTTCAATTATTGTTCAATTATTTTTCAATTATTGTTCAATTATTTTTGAATTATTGTTCAATAATTTTTCATTTATTTTTCAATTATTTTTCAATTTTTTTCAATTATTTTTTTCAATTATTTTTCAAATTTTTTCAAGTATTTTTTCAATTAATTATTTACTTTTTTCAATTATTTTTTCAATTATTTACTTTTTTTTTCATTTATTTTTCATTTATTTTTCAATTATTTTTCAATTATTTTTCAATTATGTTTCAATTATTTTTCAATTATTATTCAATGATTTTTCAATTATTGTTCAATTATTTTTCAATTATTGTTCAATTATTTTTCAATTATTATTCAATTATTTCTCAATTATTTTTCACATATTTTTCAATTATTTTTCAATTATTTTTCAATTTTATTCAATTTTTTTCAATTATTATTCAATTATTTTTCAATTATTTTTCACATATTTTTCAACTATTTTTCAATTATTTTTCAATTATTATTCAATGATTTTTCAATTATGGTTCAATTATTTTTCAATTATTGTTCAATTATTTTTCAATTATTATTCAATTATTTTTCAATTATTTTTCACATATTTTTCAATAATTTGCAATTATTTTTCAATTTTTTTCAATTTTTTTCTATTATTATTCAAGTATTTTTCAAATATTTTTCAATTATTTTTCAATTATTTTTCATTTATTTTTCAAATATTTTTCAATTTTTTTCAATTATTTTTCAATTATTGTTCAATTATTTTTCAAACATTGATCAATTATTTTTCAAATATTTTTAAATTATTTTTCAATTATTTTTCAATTATTTTTCAATTATTTTTCAATTATTTTTCAATTATTTTTCAATTATTTTTTAATTATTTTCAATTATTTTCAATTATTTTCAATTATTTTTCAATTATTTTCAATTATTTTTCAATTATTTTCAATAATTTTTAATTATTTTCAATTATTTTCAATTATTTTCAATTATTTTCAATTATTTTTCAATTATTTTCAATTATTTTCAATTATTTTCAATTATTTTTCAATTCTTTTCAATTATTTTCAATTATTTTCAATTATTTTAAATTATGTTCAATTATTTTCAATTATTTTCAATTATTTTCAATTATTTTCAATTATTTTCAATTATTTTCAATTATTTTCAATTATTTTCAATTATTTTTCATTTATTTTCAATCATTTTCAATAATTTTCAATTATTTTTCAATTATTTTCAATTATTTTTCAATTATTTTTCAATTTTTTTCAATTATTTTTTTCAATTATTTTTCAATTATTATTCAATTATTTTTAAATTATTGTTCAATTCTCTTTCAATTATTTTTCAATTATTTTTCAATTATTTTTCAATTATTATTCAATTAATTTTCAACTATTTTTCAATTATTTTTCAATTATTATTCAATGATTTTTCAATTATTTTTCCATTAATTTCCAATTATTGTTTAATTATTTTTCAATTATTATTCAATTATTTTTCAATTATTTTTCACATATTTTTCAATTATTTTTCAATTATTATTCAATTATTTTTCAATTATTTTTCACATATTTTTCAATTATTTTTCAATTATTTTTCAATTTTTTTCAATTTCTTTCAATTATTATTCAATTATTTTTCAAATATTTTTCAATTATTTTTCAATTATTTTTCAATTATTTTTCAATTATTATTCAATGATTTTTCAATTATTGTTCAATTATTTTTCAATTATTGTTCAATTATTTTTGAATTATTGTTCAATAATTTTTCATTTATTTTTCAATTATTTTTCAATTTTTTTCAATTATTTTTTTCAATTATTTTTCAAATTTTTTCAAGTATTTTTTCAATTAATTATTTACTTTTTTCAATTATTTTTTCAATTATTTACTTTTTTTTTTCATTTATTTTTCATTTATTTTTCAATTATTTTTCAATTATTTTTCAATTATGTTTCAATTATTTTTCAATTATTATTCAATGATTTTTCAATTATTGTTCAATTATTTTTCAATTATTGTTCAATTATTTTTCAATTATTATTCAATTATTTTTCAATTATTTTTCACATATTTTTCAATTATTTTTCAATTATTTTTCAATTTTATTCAATTTTTTTCAATTATTATTCAATTATTTTTCAATTATTTTTCACATATTTTTCAACTATTTTTCAATTATTTTTCAATTATTATTCAATGATTTTTCAATTATGGTTCAATTATTTTTCAATTATTGTTCAATTATTTTTCAATTATTATTCAATTATTTTTCAATTATTTTTCACATATTTTTCAATTATTTTTCAATTATTTTTCAATTATTTTTCAATTATTTTTCAATTATTTTTTAATTATTTTCAATTATTTTCAATTATTTTCAATTATTTTTCAATTATTTTCAATTATTTTTCAATTATTTTCAATAATTTTTAATTATTTTCAATTATTTTCAATTATTTTCAATTATTTTCAATTATTTTTCAATTATTTTCAATTATTTTCAATTATTTTCAATTATTTTTCAATTCTTTTCAATTATTTTCAATTATTTTCAATTATTTTAAATTATGTTCAATTATTTTCAATTATTTTCAATTATTTTCAATTATTTTCAATTATTTTCAATTATTTTCAATTATTTTCAATTATTTTCAATTATTTTCAATTATTTTCAATTATTTTCAATTATTTTCAATTATTTTAAATTATTTTCAATTATTTTTCAATTATTTTTCAATTATTTTCAATTATTTTCAAGTAAATTATTTTCAATTATTTTCAATTAAATTATTTTCAATTAAATTATTTTCAATTATTTTCAATTAATTTCAATTATTTTCAATTATTTTTCAATTATTTTCAATTATTTTCAAGTATTTTCAATTATTTTCAATTATTTTTCAATTACTTTAAATTATTTTCAATTATTTTTAATTATTTTTCAATTCTTTTCAATTATTTTAAATTATTTTCAATTATTTTAAATTATTTTCAATTATTTTTAATTATTTTCAATTATATTCAATTATTTTCAATTATTTTCAATTATTTTCAATTATTTTCAATTATTTTCAATTAAATTATTTTCAATTATTTCCAATTAAATTATTTTCAATTATTTTCAATTATTTTCAATTATTTTCAATTATTTTCAATTATTTTCAATTATTTTCAATTATTTTTCATTTATTTTCAATCATTTTCAATAATTTTCAATTATTTTTCAATTATTTTCAATTATTTTTCAATTATTTTTCAATTTTTTTCAATTATTTTTTTCAATTATTTTTCAATTATTATTCAATTATTTTTAAATTATTGTTCAATTCTCTTTCAATTATTTTTCAATTATTTTTCAATTATTTTTCAATTATTATTCAATTAATTTTCAACTATTTTTCAATTATTTTTCAATTATTATTCAATGATTTTTCAATTATTTTTCCATTAATTTCCAATTATTGTTTAATTATTTTTCAATTATTATTCAATTATTTTTCAATTATTTTTCACATATTTTTCAATTATTTTTCAATTATTATTCAATTATTTTTCAAATATTTTTCAATTATTTTTCAATTATTTTTCAATTATTGTTCAATTATTATTCAATGAATTTTCTATTATTGTTCAATTATTGTTCAATTATTTTAAATTATTTTTCAATTATTGTTCAATTATTTTTCAAATATTTTTCAATTATTTTTCAAATATTTTTCAATTATTTTTCAAATATTTTTCAATTATTTTTCAAATATTTTTCAATTATTTTTCAATCATTTTTCAAATATTTTTCAATTATTTTTCAATTATTATTCAATTATTTTTCAAATATTTTTCGATTATTTTCAATTATTTTTCAATTATTGTTCAATTATTATTCAATGAATTTTCAATTATTGTTCAATTATTGTTCAATTATTTTAAATTATTTTTCAATTATTGTTCAATTATTTTTCAAATATTTTTCAATTATTTTTCAATTATTTTTCAATTATTTTTCAATCATTTTTCAAATATTTTTCAATTATTTTTCAGTTATTTTTCAATTATTTTCCAATTACTTTTCAATTATTTTTCAATTACTTTTCAATTACATTTCAATTACTTTTCAATTATTTTCAATTATTTTCAATTATTTTCAATTATTTTCAATTATTTTCAATTATTTTCAATTATTTTCAATTATTTTCAATTATTTTCAATTATTTTCAATTATTTTCAATTATTTTTCAATTATTTTTCAATTATTTTCAATTATTTTCAAGTAAATTATTTTCAATTATTTTCAATTAAATTATTTTCAATTAAATTATTTTCAATTATTTTCAATTATTTTCAATTATTTTCAATTAATTTCAATTATTTTCAATTATTTTTCAATTATTTTCAATTATTTTCAAGTATTTTCAATTATTTTCAATTATTTTTCAATTACTTTAAATTATTTTCAATTATTTTTAATTATTTTTCAATTCTTTTCAATTATTTTAAATTATTTTCAATTATTTTAAATTATTTTCAATTATTTTTAATTATTTTCAATTATATTCAATTATTTTCAATTATTTTCAATTATTTTCAATTATTTTCAATTATTTTCAATTAAATTATTTTCAATTATTTCCAATTAAATTATTTTCAATTATTTTCAATTATTTTCAATTATTTTCAATTATTTTCAATTATTTTTCAATTATTTTTCAATTATTATTCAATTAATTTTCAACTATTTTTCAATTATTTTTCAATTATTATTCAATGATTTTTCAATTATTTTTCCATTAATTTCCAATTATTGTTTAATTATTTTTCAATTATTATTCAATTATTTTTCAATTATTTTTCACATATTTTTCAATTATTTTTCAATTATTATTCAATTATTTTTCAAATATTTTTCAATTATTTTTCAATTATTTTTCAATTATTGTTCAATTATTATTCAATGAATTTTCAATTATTGTTCAATTATTGTTCAATTATTTTAAATTATTTTTCAATTATTGTTCAATTATTTTTCAAATATTTTTCAATTATTTTTCAAATATTTTTCAATTATTTTTCAATCATTTTTCAAATATTTTTCAATTATTTTTCAATTATTATTCAATTATTTTTCAAATATTTTTCGATTATTTTCAATTATTTTTCAATTATTGTTCAATTATTATTCAATGAATTTTCAATTATTGTTCAATTATTGTTCAATTATTTTAAATTATTTTTCAATTATTGTTCAATTATTTTTCAAATATTTTTCAATTATTTTTCAATTATTTTTCAATTATTTTTCAATCATTTTTCAAATATTTTTCAATTATTTTTCAGTTATTTTTCAATTATTTTCCAATTACTTTTCAATTATTTTTCAATTACTTTTCAATTACATTTCAATTACTTTTCAATTATTTTCAATTATTTTCAATTATTTTCAATTATTTTCAATTATTTTCAATTATTTTCAATTATTTTCAATTATTTTCAATTATTTTCAATTATTTTCAATTATTTTCAATTATTTTTCAATTATTTTTCAATTATTTTCAATTATTTTCAAGTAAATTATTTTCAATTATTTTCAATTAAATTATTTTCAATTAAATTATTTTCAATTATTTTCAATTAATTTCAATTATTTTCAATTATTTTTCAATTATTTTCAATTATTTTCAAGTATTTTCAATTATTTTCAATTATTTTTCAATTACTTTAAATTATTTTCAATTATTTTTAATTATTTTTCAATTCTTTTCAATTATTTTAAATTATTTTCAATTATTTTAAATTATTTTCAATTATTTTTAATTATTTTCAATTATATTCAATTATTTTCAATTATTTTCAATTATTTTCAATTATTTTCAATTATTTTCAATTAAATTATTTTCAATTATTTCCAATTAAATTATTTTCAATTATTTTCAATTATTTTCAATTATTTTCAATTATTTTCAATTATTTTCAATTATTTTTCATTTATTTTCAATCATTTTCAATAATTTTCAATTATTTTTCAATTATTTTCAATTATTTTTCAATTATTTTTCAATTTTTTTCAATTATTTTTTTCAATTATTTTTCAATTATTATTCAATTATTTTTAAATTATTGTTCAATTCTCTTTCAATTATTTTTCAATTATTTTTCAATTATTTTTCAATTATTTTTCAATTATTATTCAATTAATTTTCAACTATTTTTCAATTATTTTTCAATTATTATTCAATGATTTTTCAATTATTTTTCCATTAATTTCCAATTATTGTTTAATTATTTTTCAATTATTATTCAATTATTTTTCAATTATTTTTCACATATTTTTCAATTATTTTTCAATTATTATTCAATTATTTTTCAAATATTTTTCAATTATTTTTCAATTATTTTTCAATTATTGTTCAATTATTATTCAATGAATTTTCAATTATTGTTCAATTATTGTTCAATTATTTTAAATTATTTTTCAATTATTGTTCAATTATTTTTCAAATATTTTTCAATTATTTTTCAAATATTTTTCAATTATTTTTCAATCATTTTTCAAATATTTTTCAATTATTTTTCAATTATTATTCAATTATTTTTCAAATATTTTTCGATTATTTTCAATTATTTTTCAATTATTGTTCAATTATTATTCAATGAATTTTCAATTATTGTTCAATTATTGTTCAATTATTTTAAATTATTTTTCAATTATTGTTCAATTATTTTTCAAATATTTTTCAATTATTTTTCAATTATTTTTCAATTATTTTTCAATCATTTTTCAAATATTTTTCAATTATTTTTCAGTTATTTTTCAATTATTTTCCAATTACTTTTCAATTATTTTTCAATTACTTTTCAATTACATTTCAATTACTTTTCAATTATTTTCAATTATTTTCAATTATTTTCAATTATTTTCAATTATTTTCAATTATTTTCAATTATTGTTCAATTATTTTCAATTATTTTCAATTATTTTCAATTAAATTATTTTCAATTACTTCCATTTAAATTATTTTCAATTATTTTCAATTATTTTCAATTATTTTCAATTATTTTCAATTATTTTCAATTATTTTGAATTATTTTTCAATTATTTTCAATTATTTATAATTATTTTCAATTATTTTCAATTATTTTCAATTATTTTCAATTATTTTCAATTATTTTCAATTATTTTCAATTATTTTCAATTATATTCAATTATTTTCAATTATTTTCAATTATTTTTCAAATATTTTTCAATTATTTTTCAATTATTATTCAATGATTCTTCGATTATTGTTCCATTAATTTCCAATTATTGTTCAATTATTTTTCAATTATTATTCAATTATTTTTCAATTATTTTTCACATATTTTTCAATTATTTTTCAATTATTTTTCAATTATTTTTCAATTATTATTCAATGATTTTTCAATTATTGTTCAATTATTTTTCAATTATTGTTCAATTATTTTTCAATTATTATTCAATTATTTTTCAATTATTTTTCACATATTTTTCAATTATTTTTCAATTATTTTTCAATTTTTTTCAATTTCTTTCAATTATTATTCAATTATTTTTCAAATATTTTTCAATTATTTTTCAATTATTTTTCAATTATTTTTCAATTATTATTCAATGATTTTTCAATTATTGTTCAATTATTTTTCAATTATTGTTCAATTATTTTTGAATTATTGTTCAATAATTTTTCATTTATTTTTCAATTATTTTTCAATTTTTTTCAATTATTTTTTTCAATTATTTTTCAAATTTTTTCAAGTATTTTTTCAATTATTTATTTACTTTTTTCAATTATTTTTTTAATTATTTACTTATTTTTTCATTTATTTTTCATTTATTTTTCAATTATTTTTCAATTATTTTTCAATTATGTTTCAATTATTTTTCAATTATTATTCAATGATTTTTCAATTATTGTTCAATTATTTTTCAATTATTGTTCAATTATTTTTCAATTATTATTCAATTATTTTTCAATTATTTTTCACATATTTTTCAATTATTTTTCAATTATTTTTCAATTTTATTCAATTTTGTTCAATTATTATTCAATTATTTTTCAATTATTTTTCACATATTTTTCAACTATTTTTCAATTATTTTTCAATTATTATTCAATGATTTTTCAATTATGGTTCAATTATTTTTCAATTATTGTTCAATTATTTTTCAATTATTATTCAATTATTTTTCAATTATTTTTCACATATTTTTCAATAATTTGCAATTATTTTTCAATTTTTTTCAATTTTTTTCTATTATTATTCAAGTATTTTTCAAATATTTTTCAATTATTTTTCAATTATTTTTCATTTATTTTTCAATTATTTTTCAATTTTTTTCAATTATTTTTCAATTATTGTTCAATTATTTTTCAAACATTGATCAATTATTTTTCAAATATTTTTAAATTATTTTTCAATTATTTTTCAATTATTTTTCAATTATTTTTCAATTATTTTTCAATTATTTTTCAATTATTTTTTAATTATTTTCAATTATTTTCAATTATTTTCAATTATTTTTCAATTATTTTCAATTATTTTTCAATTATTTTCAATAATTTTTAATTATTTTCAATTATTTTCAATTATTTTCAATTATTTTCAATTATTTTCAATTATTTTCAATTATTTTTCAATTATTTTCAATTATTTTCAATTATTTTCAATTATTTTTCAATTCTTTTCAATTATTTTCAATTATTTTCAATTATTTTAAATTATGTTCAATTATTTTCAATTATTTTCAATTATTTTCAATTATTTTCAATTATTTTCAATTATTTTCAATTATTTTCAATTATTTTCAATTATTTTCAATTATTTTCAATTATTTTCAATTATTTTAAATTATTTTCAATTATTTTTCAATTATTTTTCAATTATTTTCAATTATTTTCAAGTAAATTATTTTCAATTATTTTCAATTAAATTATTTTCAATTAAATTATTTTCAATTATTTTCAATTAATTTCAATTATTTTCAATTATTTTTCAATTATTTTCAATTATTTTCAAGTATTTTCAATTATTTTCAATTATTTTTCAATTACTTTAAATTATTTTCAATTATTTTTAATTATTTTTCAATTCTTTTCAATTATTTTCAATTATTTTCAATTATTTTAAATTATTTTCAATTATTTTTAATTATTTTCAATTATATTCAATTATTTTCAATTATTTTCAATTATTTTCAATTATTTTCAATTATTTTCAATTAAATTATTTTCAATTATTTCCAATTAAATTATTTTCAATTATTTTCAATTATTTTCAATTATTTTCAATTATTTTCAATTATTTTTCATTTATTTTCAATCATTTTCAATAATTTTCAATTATTTTTCAATTATTTTCAATTATTTTTCAATTATTTTTCAATTTTTTTCAATTATTTTTTTCAATTATTTTTCAATTATTATTCAATTATTTTTAAATTATTGTTCAATTCTCTTTCAATTATTTTTCAATTATTTTTCAATTATTTTTCAATAATTATTCAATTAATTTTCAACTATTTTTCAATTATTTTTCAATTATTATTCAATGATTTTTCAATTATTTTTCCATTAATTTCCAATTATTGTTTAATTATTTTTCAATTATTATTCAATTATTTTTCAATTATTTTTCACATATTTTTCAATTATTTTTCAATTATTATTCAATTATTTTTCAATTATTTTTCAATTATTTTTCAATTATTTTTCAATTATTGTTCAATTATTATTCAATGAATTTTCAATTATTGTTCAATTATTGTTCAATTATTTTAAATTATTTTTCAATTATTGTTCAATTATTTTTCAAATATTTTTCAATTATTTTTCAAATATTTTTCAGTTATTTTTCAATTATTTTCCAATTACTTTTCAATTATTTTTCAATTACTTTTCAATTACTTTTCAATTACTTTTCAATTATTTTCAATTATTTTCAATTATTTTCAATTATTTTCCATTATTTTCAATTATTTTCAATTATTTTTCAATTATTTTCAATTATTTTCAATTATTTTCAATTATTTTCAATTATTTTCAATTATTTTCAATTATTTTCAACTATTGTTTAAATTATTTTTTTTCAATTATTTTTCAATTTTTTTCAACTATTGTTTCAATTATTTTATTTCAATTTTTTTCATTTATTTTTCAATTATTTTTCAATTATTTTTCAATTTTTATCAATTATTTTTTTCAATTATTTTTCAATTATTATTCAATGATTTTTAAATTATTGTTCAATTCTCTTTCAATTATTTTTCAATTATTTTTCAATTATTTTTCAATTATTTTTCAATTATTATTCAATTAATTTTCAACTATTTTTCAATTATTTTTCAATTATTATTCAATGATTTCTCAATTATTGTTCCATTAATTGCCAATTATTGTTTAATTATTTTTCAATTATTATTCAATTATTTTTCAATTATTTTTCACATATTTTTCAATTATTTTTCAATTATTATTCAATTATTTTTCAAATATTTTTCGATTATTTTCAATTATTTTTCAATTATTGTTCAATTATTATTCAATGAATTTTCAATTATTGTTCAATTATTGTTCAATTATTATTCAATGAATTTTCAATTATTGTTCAATTATTGTTCAATTATTTTAAATTATTTTTCAATTATTGTTCAATTATTTTTCAAATATTTTTCAATTATTTTTCAATTATTTTTCAATTATTTTTCAATAATTTTTCAAATATTTTTCAATTATTTTTCAGTTATTTTTCAATTATTTTCCAATTACTTTTCAATTATTTTTCAATTACTTTTCAATTATTTTTCAATTACTTTTCAATTATTTTCAATTATTTTCAATTATTTTCAATTATTTTCAATTATTTTCAATTATTTTCAATTATTTTTCAATTATTTTCAATTATTTTCAATTATTTTCAATTATTTTCAATTATTTTCAATTATTTTTCAATTCTTTTCAATTATTTTCAATTATTTTAAATTATGTTCAATTATTTTCAATTATTTTCAATTATTTTCAATTATTTTCAATTATTTTCAATTATTTTCAATTATTTTCAATTATTTTCAATTATTTTCAATTATTTTCAATTATTTTCAATTATTTTTCAATTATTTTGAATTATTTTCAATTATTTTCAATTATTTTCAATTATTTTTCAATTCTTTTAAATTATTTTCAATTATTTTAAATTATGTTCAATTATTGTCAATTCTTTTCAATTATTTTCAATTATTTTAAATTATGTTCAATTATTTTCAATTATTTTCAATTATTTTCAATTATTTTCAATTATTTTCAATTATTTTCAATTATTTTCATTTATTTTCAATTATTTTCAATTATTTTCAATTATTTTCAATTATTTTCAATTATTTTAATTTATTTTCAATTATTTTCAATTATTTTCAATTATTTTCAATTATTTTAAATTAGTTTCAATTATTTTCAATTATTTTAAATTATTTTCAATTATTTTTAATTATTTTCAATTATATTCAATTATTTTCAATTATTTTCAATTATTTTCAATTATTTTCAATTATTTTCAATTAAATTATTTTCAATTATTTCCAATTAAATTATTTTCAATTATTTTCAATTATTTTCAATTATTTTCAATTATTTTCAATTATTTTCAATTATTTTCAATTATTTTTCATTTATTTTCAATCATTTTCAATAATTTTCAATTATTTTTCAATTATTTTCAATTATTTTTCAATTATTTTTCAATTTTTTTCAATTATTTTTTTCAATTATTTTTCAATTATTATTCAATTATTTTTAAATTATTGTTCAATTCTCTTTCAATTATTTTTCAATTATTTTTCAATTATTTTTCAATTATTATTCAATTAATTTTCAACTATTTTTCAATTATTTTTCAATTATTATTCAATGATTTTTCAATTATTTTTCCATTAATTTCCAATTATTGTTTAATTATTTTTCAATTATTATTCAATTATTTTTCAATTATTTTTCACATATTTTTCAATTATTTTTCAATTATTATTCAATTATTTTTCAAATTTTTTTCAATTATTTTTCAATTATTTTTCAATTATTGTTCAATTATTATTCAATGAATTTTCAATTATTGTTCAATTATTGTTCAATTATTTTAAATTATTTTTCAATTATTGTTCAATTATTTTTCAAATATTTTTCAATTATTTTTCAAATATTTTTCAATTATTTTTCAAATATTTTTCAATTATTTTTCAATCATTTTTCAAATATTTTTCAATTATTTTTCAGTTATTTTTCAATTATTTTTCAATTACTTTTCAATTATTTTTCAATTACTTTTCAATTACTTTTCAATTACTTTTTAATTATTTTCAATTATTTTCAATTATTTTCAATTATTTTCCATTATTTTCAATTATTTTCAATTATTTTTCAATTATTTTCAATTATTTTCAATTATTTTCAATTAAATTATTTTCAATTACTTCCATTTAAATTATTTTCAATTATTTTCAATTATTTTCAATTATTTTCAATTATTTTTCAATTATTTTCAATTAATTATAATTATTTTCAATTATTTTCAATTATTTTCAATTATTTTCAATTATTTTCAATTATTTTCAATTATTTTCAATTATTTTCAATTATTTTCAATTATTTTCACTTATTTTCAATTATTTTCACTTATTTTCAATTATTTTCAATTATTTTCAATTATTTTCAACTATTGTTTAAATTATTTTTTTTCAATTATTTTTCAATTTTTTTCAACTATTGTTTCAATTATTTTATTTCAATTTTTTTCATTTATTTTTCAATTATTTTTCAATTATTTTTCAATTTTTTTCAATTATTTTTTTCAATTATTTTTCAATTATTATTCAATGATTTTTAAATTATTGTTCAATTCTCTTTCAATTATTTTTCAATTATTTTTCAATTATTTTTCAATTATTTTTCAATTATTATTCAATTAATTTTCAACTATTTTTCAATTATTTTTCAATTATTATTCAATGATTTCTCAATTATTGTTCCATTAATTGCCAATTATTGTTTAATTATTTTTCAATTATTATTCAATTATTTTTCAATTATTTTTCACATATTTTTCAATTATTTTTCAATTATTATTCAATTATTTTTCAAATATTTTTCGATTATTTTCAATTATTTTTCAATTATTGTTCAATTATTATTCAATGAATTTTCAATTATTGTTCAATTATTGTTCAATTATTTTAAATTATTTTTCAATTATTGTTCAATTATTTTTCAAATATTTTTCAATTATTTTTCAATTATTTTTCAATTATTTTTCAATAATTTTTCAAATATTTTTCAATTATTTTTCAGTTATTTTTCAATTATTTTCCAATTACTTTTCAATTATTTTTCAATTACTTTTCAATTATTTTTCAATTACTTTTCAATTATTTTCAATTATTTTCAATTCTTTTCAATTATTTTCAATTATTTTAAATTATGTTCAATTATTTTCAATTATTTTCAATTATTTTCAATTATTTTCAATTATTTTCAATTATTTTCAATTATTTTCAATTATTTTCAATTATTTTCAATTATTTTCAATTATTTTCAATTATTTTCAATTATTTTCAATTATTTTTCAATTATTTTCAATTATTTACAATTATTTTCAATTATTTTCAATTATTTTTCAATTCTTTTAAATTATTTTCAATTATTTTAAATTATGTTCAATTATTGTCAATTCTTTTCAATTATTTTCAATTATTTTAAATTATGTTCAATTATGTTCAATTATTTTCAATTATTTTCAATTATTTTCAATTATTTTCAATTATTTTCAATTATTTTCAATTATTTTCATTTATTTTCAATTATTTTCAATTATTTTCAATTATTTTCAATTATTTTAAATTATTTTCAATTATTTTTCAATTATTTTTCAATTATTTTTAATTATTTTCAAGTAAATTATTTTCAATTATTTTCAATTAAATTATTTTCAATTAAATTATTTTCAATTATTTTCAATTAATTTCAATTATTTTCAATTATTTTTCAATTATTTTCAATTATTTTCAATTATTTTCAATTATTTTCAATTATTTTTCAATTATTTTAAATTATTTTCAATTATTTTCAATTATTTTTCAATTCTTTTCAATTATTTTCAATTATTTTCAATTATTTTCAATTATTTTCAATTATTTTTAATTATTTTCAATTATATTAAATTATTTTCAATTATTTTCAATTATTTTCAATTATTTTCAATTATTTTCAATTAAATTATTTTCAATTTATTCCAATTAAATTATTTTCAATTATTTTCAATTATTTTCAATTATTTTCAATTATTTTCAATTATTTTCAATTATTTTCAATTATTTTTCATTTATTTTCAATCATTTTCAATCATTTTCAATCATTTTCAATTATTTTTCAATTATTTTCAATTATTTTTCAATTATTTTTCAATTTTTTTCAATTATTTTTTTCAATTATTTTTCAATTATTATTCAATTATTTTTAAATTATTGTTCAATTCTCTTTCAATTATTTTTCAATTATTTTTCAATTATTTTTCAATTATTTTTCAATTATTATTCAATTAATTTTCAACTATTTTTAAATTATTTTTCAATTATTATTCAATGATTTTTCAATTATTGTTCCATTAATTTCCAATTAATGTTTAATTATTTTTCAATTATTATTCAATTATTTTTCAATTATTTTTCACATATTTTTCAATTATTTTTCAATTATTATTCAATTATTTTTCAAATATTTTTCAATTATTTTTCAATTATTTTTCAATTATTGTTCAATTATTATTCAATGAATTTTCAATTATTGTTCAATTATTGTTCAATTATTTTAAATTATTTTTCAATTTTTGTTCAATTATTTTTCAAATATTTTTCAATTATTTTTCAATTATTTTTCAATTATTTTTCAATCATTTTTCAAATATTTTTCAATTATTTTTCAGTTATTTTTCAATTATTTTCCAATTACTTTTCAATTATTTTTCAATTACTTTTCAATTACTTTTCAATTACTTTTCAATTATTTTCAATTATTTTCAATTATTTTCAATTATTTTCAATTATTTTCAATTATTTTCAATTATTTTTCAATTATTTTAAATTATTTTCAATTATTTTCAATTAAATTATTTTCAATTACTTCCATTTAAATTATTATCAATTATTTTCAATTATTTTCAATTATTTTCAATTATTTTCAATTATTTTTCAATTATTTTCAATTATTTATAATTATTTTCAATTATTTTCAATTATTTTCAATTATTTTCAATTATTTTCAATTATTTTCAACTATTGTTTAAATTATTTTTTTTCAATTATTTTTCAATTTTTTTCAACTATTGTTTCAATTATTTTATTTCAATTTTTTTCATTTATTTTTCAATTATTTTTCAATTATTTTTCAATTTTTTTCAATTATTTTTTTCAATTATTTTTCAATAATTATTCAATGATTTTTAAATTATTGTTCAATTCTCTTTCAATTATTTTTCAATTATTTTTCAATTATTTTTCAATTATTTTTCAATTATTATTCAATTAATTTTCAACTATTTTTCAATTATTTTTCAATTATTATTCAATGATTTCTCAATTATTGTTCCATTAATTGCCAATTATTGTTTAATTATTTTTCAATTATTATTCAATTATTTTTCAATTATTTTTCACATATTTTTCAATTATTTTTCAATTATTATTCAATTATTTTTCAAATATTTTTCGATTATTTTTCAATTATTTTTCAATTATTGTTCAATTATAATTCAATGAATTTTCAATTATTGTTCAATTATTGTTCAATTATTTTAAATTATTTTTCAATTATTGTTCAATTATTTTTCAAATATTTTTCAATTATTTTTCAATTATTTTTCAATTATTTTTCAATAATTTTTCATATATTTTTCAATTATTTTTCAGTTATTTTTCAATTATTTTCCAATTACTTTTCAATTCTTTTTCAATTACTTTTCAATTATTTTTCAATTACTTTTCAATTATTTTCAATTATTTTCAATTATTTTCAATTATTTTCAATTATTTTCAATTATTTTCTATTATTTTCAATTATTTTTCAATTATTTTCAATTATTCTCAACTATTTTCAATTAAATTATTTTCAATTACTTCCAATTAAATTATTTTCAATTATTTTTAATTATTTTCAATTATTTTAAATTATTTTCAATTATTTTTCAATTATTTTCAATTATTTATAATTATTTTCAATTATTTTCAATTATTTTCAATTGTTTTCAATTATTTTCAATTATTTTAAATTATTTTCAATTATTTTCAATTATTTTAAATTATTTTCAATTATTTTTCAATTATTTATCAATTATTTTCAATTATTTTCAATTATTTTCAATTAAATTATTTTCAATTATTTTCAATTAAATTATTTTCAATTATTTTCAATTAATTTCAATTATTTTCAATTATTTTTCAATTATTTTCAATTATTTTTCAATTTTTTTCAATTTTTTTTTCAATTTTTTTCCAATTTTTTATCAATTATTATTCTATTATTTTTCATTTATTATTCAATGATTTTTAAATTATTGTTCATAATAATTCTCTTTCAATTATTTTTCATCTATTATTCAATTAATTTTCAACTATTTTTCAATTGTTTTTCAATTATTATTCAATGATTTTTCAATTATTGTTCAATTATTTTTCAAATATTTTTCAATTATTTTTCAATTATTTTTCAATTATTGTTCAATTATTATTCAATGATTTTTCAATTATTGTTCAATTATTGTTAAATTATTTTCAATTATTTTTCAATTACTGTTCAATTATTTTTCAAATATTTTTCAATTATTTTTCAATTATTTTTCAATTATTATACAATGTTTTTTCAATTATTGTTCAATTATTTTTCAATTATTGTTAAATTATTTTTCAATTATTATTCAATTATTTTTCAATTATTATTCAATTATTTTTCAATTTTTTTTCAATTTTTTTTCAATTTTTTTCCAATTTTTTTCAATTATTTTTCAATTATTTTTCAATTATTATTCAATTATTTTCAATTATTTTTCAAATATTTTTCAATTATTTTTTCAATTATTTACTTATTTTTTTCATTTATTTTTCAATTATTTTTCAATTATTTTACAATTATTTTTCAATTATTTTTCAATTATTATTCAATGATTTTTCAATTATTGTTCAATTATTTTTCAATTATTGTTCAATTATTTTTCAATTATTATTCAATTATTTTTCAATTATTTTTCACATATTTTTCAATTATTTTTCAATTATTTTTCAATTTTTTTCAATTTTTTTCCATTATTATTCAATTATTTTTCAATTATTTTTCACATATTTTTCAACTATTTTTCAATTATTTTTCAATTATTATTCAATGATTTTTCAACTATGGTTCAATTATTTTTCAATTATAGTTAAATTATTTTTCAATTATTATTCTATTATTTTTCAATTATTTTTCACATATTTTTCAATAATTTGCAATTATTTTTCAATTTTTTTCAATTTTTTTCTATTATTATTCAATTATTTTTCAAATATTTTTCAATTATTTTTCAATTATTTTTCATTTATTTTTCAATTATTTTTCAATTTTTTTCAATTATTTTTCAATTATTGTTCAATTATTTTTCAAACATTGTTCAATTATTTTTCAAATATTTTAAAATTATTTTTCAATTATTTTTCAATTATTTTTCAATTATTTTTCAATTATTTTTCAATTATTTTTCAATTATTTTCAATTATTTTCAATTATTTTCAATTATTTTTCAATTATTTTCAATAATTTTTCAATTATTTTCAATAATTTTCAATTATTTTCAATTATTTTAAATTATGTTCAATTATTTTCAATTATTTTAAATTATTTTCAATTATTTTTCAATTATTTTTCAATTATTTTCAATTATTTTCAAGTAAATTATTTTCAATTATTTTCAATTAAATTATTTTCAATTAAATTATTTTCAATTATTTTCAATTATTTTCAATTATTTTCAATTATTTTCAACTATTGTTTCAATTATTTTATTTCAATTTTTTTCATTTATTTTTCAATTATTTTTCAATTATTTTTCAATTTTTTTCAATTTTTTTCAATTATTATTCAATTATTTTTCAATTATTTTTCACATATTTTTCAACTATTTTTCAATTATTTTTCAATTATTATTCAATGATTTTTCAATTATGGTTCAATTATTTTTCAATTATTGTTCAATTATTTTTCAATTATCATTCAATTATTTTTCAATTATTTTTCACATATTTTTCAATAATTTGCAATTATTTTTCAATTTTTTTCAATTTTTTTCTATTATTATTCAATTATTTTTAAAATATTTTTCAATTATTTTTCAATTATTTTTCATTTATTTTTCAATTATTTTTCAATTTTTTTCAATTATTTTTCAATTATTGTTCAATTATTTTTCAAACATTGATCAATTATTTTTCAAATATTTTTAAATTATTTTTCAATTATTTTTCAATTATTTTTCAATTATTTTTCAATTATTTTTCAATTATTTTTTAATTATTTTCAATTATTTTCAATTATTTTCAATTATTTTTCAATTATTTTCAATTATTTTTCAATTATTTTCAATAATTTTCAATTATTTTCAATTATTTTCAATTATTTTCAATTATTTTTCAATTATTTTCAATTATTTTCAATTATTTTCAATTATTTTTCAGTTCTTTTCAATTCTTTTCAATTATTTTCAATTATTTTAAATTATGTTCAATTATTTTCAATTATTTTCAATTATTTTCAATTATTTTCAATTATTTTCAATTATTTTCAATTATTTTCAATTATTTTCAATTATTTTCAATTATTTTCAATTATTTTCAATTATTTTAAATTATTTTCAATTATTTTTCAATTATTTTTCAATTATTTTCAATTATTTTCAAGTAAATTATTTTCAATTATTTTCAATTAAATTATTTTCAATTAAATTATTTTCAATTATTTTCAATTAATTTCAATTATTTTCAATTATTTTTCAATCATTTTCAATCATTTTCAATCATTTTCAATTATTTTTCAATTATTTTCAATTATTTTTCAATTATTTTTCAATTTTTTTCAATTAATTTTTTCAATTATTTTTCAATTATTATTCAATTATTTTTAAATTATTGTTCAATTCTCTTTCAATTATTTTTCAATTATTTTTCAATTATTTTTCAATTATTTTTCAATTATTATTCAATTAATTTTCAACTATTTTTCAATTATTTTTCAATTATTATTCAATGATTTTTCAATTATTGTTCCATTAATTTCCAATTATTGTTTAATTATTTTTCAATTATTATTCAATTATTTTTCAATTATTTTTCACATATTTTTCAATTATTTTTCAATTATTATTCAATTATTTTTCAAATATTTTTCAATTATTTTTCAATTATTTTTCAATTATTGTTCAATTATTATTCAATGAATTT
Source organism: Andrena bucephala (assembly GCA_947577245.1). Classification (NCBI taxonomy): domain Eukaryota; kingdom Metazoa; phylum Arthropoda; class Insecta; order Hymenoptera; family Andrenidae; genus Andrena; species Andrena bucephala. The sequence continues at coordinate 30,109,628 of OX387716.1, read as the reverse complement.
TCAATTATTGTTCAATTATTGTTCAATTATTTTAAATTATTTTTCAATTATTGTTCAATTATTTTTCAAATATTTTTCAATTATTTTTCAATTATTTTTCAATTATTTTTCAATCATTTTTCAAATATTTTTCAATTATTTTTCAGTTATTTTTCAATTATTTTCCAATTACTTTTCAATTATTTTTCAATTACTTTTCAATTACTTTTCAATTACTTTTCAATTATTTTCAATTATTTTCAATTATTTTCAATTATTTTCCATTATTTTCAATTATTTTCAATTATTTTTCAATTATTTTAAATTATTTTCAATTATTTTCAATTAAATTATTTTCAATTACTTCCATTTAAATTATTTTCAATTATTTTCAATTATTTTCAATTATTTTCAATTATTTTCAATTATTTTCAATTATTTTTCAATTATTTTCAATTATTTATAATTATTTTCAATTATTTTCAATTATTTTCAATTATTTTCAATTATTTTCAATTATTTTCAATTATTTTCAATTATTTTCAATTATTTTCAATTATTTTCAATTATTTTCAATTATTTTCAATTATTTTCAATCATTTTCAATTATTTTCAATTATTTTCAATTATTTTCAATTATTTTCAACTATTGTTTAAATTATTTTTTTTCAATTATTTTTCAATTTTTTTCAACTATTGTTTCAATTATTTTATTTCAATTTTTTTCATTTATTTTTCAATTATTTTTCAATTATTTTTCAATTTTTTTCAATTATTTTTTTCAATTATTTTTCAATTATTATTCAATGATTTTTAAATTATTGTTCAATTCTCTTTCAATTATTTTTCAATTATTTTTCAATTATTTTTCAATTATTTTTCAATTATTATTCAATTAATTTTCAACTATTTTTCAATTATTTTTCAATTATTATTCAATGATTTCTCAATTATTGTTCCATTAATTGCCAATTATTGTTTAATTATTTTTCAATTATTATTCAATTATTTTTCAATTATTTTTCACATATTTTTCAATTATTTTTCAATTATTATTCAATTATTTTTCAAATATTTTTCGATTATTTTTCAATTATTTTTCAATTATTGTTCAATTATTATTCAATGAATTTTCAATTATTGTTCAATTATTGTTCAATTATTTTAAATTATTTTTCAATTATTGTTCAATTATTTTTCAAATATTTTTCAATTATTTTTCAATTATTTTTCAATAATTTTTCAAATATTTTTCAATTATTTTTCAGTTATTTTTCAATTATTTTCCAATTACTTTTCAATTATTTTTCACTTACTTTTCAATTATTTTTCAATTACTTTTCAATTATTTTCAATTATTTTCAATTATTTTCAATTATTTTCAATTATTTTCAATTATTTTCAATTATTTTAAATTATTTTCAATTATTTTTCAATTATTTTCAATTATTTTCAACTATTTTCAATTAAATTATATTCAATTACTTCCAATTAAATTATTTTCAATTATTTTTAATTATTTTCAATTATTTTCAATTATTTTCAATTATTTTTCAATTATTTTCAATTATTTATAATTATTTTCAATTATTTTCAATTATTTTCAATTGTTTTCAATTATTTTCAATTATTTTCAATTATTTTCAATTATTTTCAATTATTTTCAATTATTTTTCAATTATTTTCAATTATTTATAATTATTTTCAATTATTTTCAATTATTTTCAATTATTTTCAATTATTTTCAATTATTTTCAATTATTTTCAATTATTTTCAATTATTTTCAATTATTTTAAATTATTTTCAATTATTTTTCAATTATTTTTCAATTATTTTCAATTATTTTCAAGTAAATTATTTTCAATTAAATTATTTTCAATTAAATTATTTTCAATTATTTTCAATTAATTTCAATTATTTTCAATTATTTTTCAATCATTTTCAATCATTTTCAATCATTTTCAATTATGTTTCAATTATTTTCAATTATTTTTCAATTATTTTTCAATTTTTTTCAATTAATTTTTTCAATTATTTTTCAATTATTTTTCAATTATTGTTCAATTATTATTCAATGAATTTTCAATTATTGTTCAATTATTGTTCAATTATTTTAAATTATTTTTCAATTATTGTTCAATTATTTTTCAAATATTTTTCAATTATTTTTCAATTATTTTTCAATTATTTTTCAATCATTTTTCAAATATTTTTCAATTATTTTTCAGTTATTTTTCAATTATTTTCCAAGTACTTTTCAATTATTTTTCAATTACTTTTCAATTACTTTTCAATTACTTTTCAATTATTTTCAATTATTTTCAATTATTTTCAATTATTTTCCATTATTTTCAATTATTTTCAATTATTTTTCAATTATTTTAAATTATTTTCAATTATTTTCAATTAAATTATTTTCAATTACTTCCATTTAAATTATTTTCAATTATTTTCAATTATTTTCAATTATTTTCAATTATTTTTCAATTATTTTCAATTATTTATAATTATTTTCAATTATTTTCAATTATTTTCAATTATTTTCAATTATTTTCAATTATTTTCAATTATTTTCAATTATTTTCAATTATTTTCAATTATTTTCAATTATTTTCAATTATTTTCAATTATTTTCAATTATTTTCAACTATTGTTTAAATTATTTTTTTTCAATTATTTTTCAATTTTTTTCAACTATTGTTTCAATTATTTTATTTCAATTTTTTTCATTTATTTTTCAATTATTTTTCAATTATTTTTCAATTTTTTTCAATTATTTTTTTCAATTATTTTTCAATTATTATTCAATGATTTTTAAATTATTGTTCAATTCTCTTTCAATTATTTTTCAATTATTTTTCAATTATTTTTCAATTATTTTTCAATTATTATTCAATTAATTTTCAACTATTTTTCAATTATTTTTCAATTATTATTCAATGATTTCTCAATTATTGTTCCATTAATTGCCAATTATTGTTTAATTATTTTTCAATTATTATTCAATTATTTTTCAATTATTTTTCACATATTTTTCAATTATTTTTCAATTATTATTCAATTATTTTTCAAATATTTTTCGATTATTTTTCAATTATTTTTCAATTATTGTTCAATTATTATTCAATGAATTTTCAATTATTGTTCAATTATTGTTCAATTATTTTAAATTATTTTTCAATTATTGTTCAATTATTTTTCAAATATTTTTCAATTATTTTTCAATTATTTTTCAATAATTTTTCAAATATTTTTCAATTATTTTTCAGTTATTTTTCAATTATTTTCCAATTACTTTTCAATTATTTTTCACTTACTTTTCAATTATTTTTCAATTACTTTTCAATTATTTTCAATTATTTTCAATTATTTTCAATTATTTTCAATTATTTTAAATTATTTTCAATTATTTTTCAATTATTTTCAATTATTTTCAACTATTTTCAATTAAATTATTTTCAATTACTTCCAATTAAATTATTTTCAATTATTTTTAATTATTTTCAATTATTTTCAATTATTTTCAATTATTTTTCAATTATTTTCAATTATTTATAATTATTTTCAATTATTTTCAATTATTTTCAATTGTTTTCAATTATTTTCAATTATTTTCAATTATTTTCAATTATTTTCAATTATTTTCAATTATTTTTCAATTATTTTCAATTATTTATAATTATTTTCAATTATTTTCAATTATTTTCAATTATTTTCAATTATTTTCAATTATTTTCAATTATTTTTCAATTATTTTCAATTATTTATAATTATTTTCAATTATTTTCAATTATTTTCAATTATTTTCAATTATTTTCAATTATTTTCAACTATTGTTTAAATTATTTTTTTTCAATTATTTTTCAATTTTTTTCAACTATTGTTTCAATTATTTTATTTCAATTTTTTTCATTTATTTTTCAATTATTTTTCAATTATTTTTCAATTTTTTTCAATTATTTTTTTCAATTATTTTTCAATAATTATTCAATGATTTTTAAATTATTGTTCAATTCTCTTTCAATTATTTTTCAATTATTTTTCAATTATTTTTCAATTATTTTTCAATTATTATTCAATTAATTTTCAACTATTTTTCAATTATTTTTCAATTATTATTCAATGATTTCTCAATTATTGTTCCATTAATTGCCAATTATTGTTTAATTATTTTTCAATTATTATTCAATTATTTTTCAATTATTTTTCACATATTTTTCAATTATTTTTCAATTATTATTCAATTATTTTTCAAATATTTTTCGATTATTTTTCAATTATTTTTCAATTATTGTTCAATTATAATTCAATGAATTTTCAATTATTGTTCAATTATTGTTCAATTATTTTAAATTATTTTTCAATTATTGTTCAATTATTTTTCAAATATTTTTCAATTATTTTTCAATTATTTTTCAATTATTTTTCAATAATTTTTCATATATTTTTCAATTATTTTTCAGTTATTTTTCAATTATTTTCCAATTACTTTTCAATTCTTTTTCAATTACTTTTCAATTATTTTTCAATTACTTTTCAATTATTTTCAATTATTTTCAATTATTTTCAATTATTTTCAATTATTTTCAATTATTTTCTATTATTTTCAATTATTTTTCAATTATTTTCAATTATTCTCAACTATTTTCAATTAAATTATTTTCAATTACTTCCAATTAAATTATTTTCAATTATTTTTAATTATTTTCAATTATTTTAAATTATTTTCAATTATTTTTCAATTATTTTCAATTATTTATAATTATTTTCAATTATTTTCAATTATTTTCAATTGTTTTCAATTATTTTCAATTATTTTAAATTATTTTCCATTATTTTCAATTATTTTCAATTATTTTTCAATTATTTTAAATTATTTTCAATTATTTTCAATTAAATTATTTTCAATTACTTCCATTTAAATTATTTTCAATTATTTTCAATTATTTTCAATTATTTTCAATTATTTTCAATTATTTTCAATTATTTTTCAATTATTTTCAATTATTTATAATTATTTTCAATTATTTTCAATTATTTTCAATTATTTTCAATTATTTTCAATTATTTTCAATTATTTTCAATTATTTTCAATTATTTTCAATTATTTTCAATTATTTTCAATTATTTTCAATTATTTTCAATTATTTTCAATCATTTTCAATTATTTTCAATTATTTTCAATTATTTTCAATTATTTTCAACTATTGTTTAAATTATTTTTTTTCAATTATTTTTCAATTTTTTTCAACTATTGTTTCAATTATTTTATTTCAATTTTTTTCATTTATTTTTCAATTATTTTTCAATTATTTTTCAATTTTTTTCAATTATTTTTTTCAATTATTTTTCAATTATTATTCAATGATTTTTAAATTATTGTTCAATTCTCTTTCAATTATTTTTCAATTATTTTTCAATTATTTTTCAATTATTTTTCAATTATTATTCAATTAATTTTCAACTATTTTTCAATTATTTTTCAATTATTATTCAATGATTTCTCAATTATTGTTCCATTAATTGCCAATTATTGTTTAATTATTTTTCAATTATTATTCAATTATTTTTCAATTATTTTTCACATATTTTTCAATTATTTTTCAATTATTATTCAATTATTTTTCAAATATTTTTCGATTATTTTTCAATTATTTTTCAATTATTGTTCAATTATTATTCAATGAATTTTCAATTATTGTTCAATTATTGTTCAATTATTTTAAATTATTTTTCAATTATTGTTCAATTATTTTTCAAATATTTTTCAATTATTTTTCAATTATTTTTCAATAATTTTTCAAATATTTTTCAATTATTTTTCAGTTATTTTTCAATTATTTTCCAATTACTTTTCAATTATTTTTCACTTACTTTTCAATTATTTTTCAATTACTTTTCAATTATTTTCAATTATTTTCAATTATTTTCAATTATTTTCAATTATTTTAAATTATTTTCAATTATTTTTCAATTATTTTCAATTATTTTCAACTATTTTCAATTAAATTATATTCAATTACTTCCAATTAAATTATTTTCAATTATTTTTAATTATTTTCAATTATTTTCAATTATTTTCAATTATTTTTCAATTATTTTCAATTATTTATAATTATTTTCAATTATTTTCAATTATTTTCAATTGTTTTCAATTATTTTCAATTATTTTCAATTATTTTCAATTATTTTCAATTATTTTCAATTATTTTTCAATTATTTTCAATTATTTATAATTATTTTCAATTATTTTCAATTATTTTCAATTATTTTCAATTATTTTCAATTATTTTCAATTATTTTCAATTATTTTCAATTATTTTCAATTATTTTAAATTATTTTCAATTATTTTTCAATTATTTTTCAATTATTTTCAATTATTTTCAAGTAAATTATTTTCAATTAAATTATTTTCAATTAAATTATTTTCAATTATTTTCAATTAATTTCAATTATTTTCAATTATTTTTCAATCATTTTCAATCATTTTCAATCATTTTCAATTATGTTTCAATTATTTTCAATTATTTTTCAATTATTTTTCAATTTTTTTCAATTAATTTTTTCAATTATTTTTCAATTATTTTTCAATTATTGTTCAATTATTATTCAATGAATTTTCAATTATTGTTCAATTATTGTTCAATTATTTTAAATTATTTTTCAATTATTGTTCAATTATTTTTCAAATATTTTTCAATTATTTTTCAATTATTTTTCAATTATTTTTCAATCATTTTTCAAATATTTTTCAATTATTTTTCAGTTATTTTTCAATTATTTTCCAAGTACTTTTCAATTATTTTTCAATTACTTTTCAATTACTTTTCAATTACTTTTCAATTATTTTCAATTATTTTCAATTATTTTCAATTATTTTCCATTATTTTCAATTATTTTCAATTATTTTTCAATTATTTTAAATTATTTTCAATTATTTTCAATTAAATTATTTTCAATTACTTCCATTTAAATTATTTTCAATTATTTTCAATTATTTTCAATTATTTTCAATTATTTTTCAATTATTTTCAATTATTTATAATTATTTTCAATTATTTTCAATTATTTTCAATTATTTTCAATTATTTTCAATTATTTTCAATTATTTTCAATTATTTTCAATTATTTTCAATTATTTTCAATTATTTTCAATTATTTTCAATTATTTTCAATTATTTTCAACTATTGTTTAAATTATTTTTTTTCAATTATTTTTCAATTTTTTTCAACTATTGTTTCAATTATTTTATTTCAATTTTTTTCATTTATTTTTCAATTATTTTTCAATTATTTTTCAATTTTTTTCAATTATTTTTTTCAATTATTTTTCAATTATTATTCAATGATTTTTAAATTATTGTTCAATTCTCTTTCAATTATTTTTCAATTATTTTTCAATTATTTTTCAATTATTTTTCAATTATTATTCAATTAATTTTCAACTATTTTTCAATTATTTTTCAATTATTATTCAATGATTTCTCAATTATTGTTCCATTAATTGCCAATTATTGTTTAATTATTTTTCAATTATTATTCAATTATTTTTCAATTATTTTTCACATATTTTTCAATTATTTTTCAATTATTATTCAATTATTTTTCAAATATTTTTCGATTATTTTTCAATTATTTTTCAATTATTGTTCAATTATTATTCAATGAATTTTCAATTATTGTTCAATTATTGTTCAATTATTTTAAATTATTTTTCAATTATTGTTCAATTATTTTTCAAATATTTTTCAATTATTTTTCAATTATTTTTCAATAATTTTTCAAATATTTTTCAATTATTTTTCAGTTATTTTTCAATTATTTTCCAATTACTTTTCAATTATTTTTCACTTACTTTTCAATTATTTTTCAATTACTTTTCAATTATTTTCAATTATTTTCAATTATTTTCAATTATTTTCAATTATTTTAAATTATTTTCAATTATTTTTCAATTATTTTCAATTATTTTCAACTATTTTCAATTAAATTATTTTCAATTACTTCCAATTAAATTATTTTCAATTATTTTTAATTATTTTCAATTATTTTCAATTATTTTCAATTATTTTTCAATTATTTTCAATTATTTATAATTATTTTCAATTATTTTCAATTATTTTCAATTGTTTTCAATTATTTTCAATTATTTTCAATTATTTTCAATTATTTTCAATTATTTTCAATTATTTTTCAATTATTTTCAATTATTTATAATTATTTTCAATTATTTTCAATTATTTTCAATTATTTTCAATTATTTTCAATTATTTTCAATTATTTTTCAATTATTTTCAATTATTTATAATTATTTTCAATTATTTTCAATTATTTTCAATTATTTTCAATTATTTTCAATTATTTTCAACTATTGTTTAAATTATTTTTTTTCAATTATTTTTCAATTTTTTTCAACTATTGTTTCAATTATTTTATTTCAATTTTTTTCATTTATTTTTCAATTATTTTTCAATTATTTTTCAATTTTTTTCAATTATTTTTTTCAATTATTTTTCAATAATTATTCAATGATTTTTAAATTATTGTTCAATTCTCTTTCAATTATTTTTCAATTATTTTTCAATTATTTTTCAATTATTTTTCAATTATTATTCAATTAATTTTCAACTATTTTTCAATTATTTTTCAATTATTATTCAATGATTTCTCAATTATTGTTCCATTAATTGCCAATTATTGTTTAATTATTTTTCAATTATTATTCAATTATTTTTCAATTATTTTTCACATATTTTTCAATTATTTTTCAATTATTATTCAATTATTTTTCAAATATTTTTCGATTATTTTTCAATTATTTTTCAATTATTGTTCAATTATAATTCAATGAATTTTCAATTATTGTTCAATTATTGTTCAATTATTTTAAATTATTTTTCAATTATTGTTCAATTATTTTTCAAATATTTTTCAATTATTTTTCAATTATTTTTCAATTATTTTTCAATAATTTTTCATATATTTTTCAATTATTTTTCAGTTATTTTTCAATTATTTTCCAATTACTTTTCAATTCTTTTTCAATTACTTTTCAATTATTTTTCAATTACTTTTCAATTATTTTCAATTATTTTCAATTATTTTCAATTATTTTCAATTATTTTCAATTATTTTCTATTATTTTCAATTATTTTTCAATTATTTTCAATTATTCTCAACTATTTTCAATTAAATTATTTTCAATTACTTCCAATTAAATTATTTTCAATTATTTTTAATTATTTTCAATTATTTTAAATTATTTTCAATTATTTTTCAATTATTTTCAATTATTTATAATTATTTTCAATTATTTTCAATTATTTTCAATTGTTTTCAATTATTTTCAATTATTTTAAATTATTTTCAATTATTTTCAATTATTTTAAATTATTTTCAATTATTTTTCAATTATTTATCAATTATTTTCAATTATTTTCAATTATTTTCAATTAAATTATTTTCAATTATTTTCAATTAAATTATTTTCAATTATTTTCAATTAATTTCAATTATTTTCAATTATTTTTCAATTATTTTCAATTATTTTTCAATTTTTTTCAATTTTTTTTTCAATTTTTTTCCAATTTTTTATCAATTATTATTCTATTATTTTTCATTTATTATTCAATGATTTTTAAATTATTGTTCATAATAATTCTCTTTCAATTATTTTTCATCTATTATTCAATTAATTTTCAACTATTTTTCAATTGTTTTTCAATTATTATTCAATGATTTTTCAATTATTGTTCAATTATTTTTCAAATATTTTTCAATTATTTTTCAATTATTTTTCAATTATTGTTCAATTATTATTCAATGATTTTTCAATTATTGTTCAATTATTGTTAAATTATTTTCAATTATTTTTCAATTACTGTTCAATTATTTTTCAAATATTTTTCAATTATTTTTCAATTATTTTTCAATTATTATACAATGTTTTTTCAATTATTGTTCAATTATTTTTCAATTATTGTTAAATTATTTTTCAATTATTATTCAATTATTTTTCAATTATTATTCAATTATTTTTCAATTTTTTTTCAATTTTTTTTCAATTTTTTTCCAATTTTTTTCAATTATTTTTCAATTATTTTTCAATTATTATTCAATTATTTTCAATTATTTTTCAAATATTTTTCAATTATTTTTTCAATTATTTACTTATTTTTTTCATTTATTTTTCAATTATTTTTCAATTATTTTACAATTATTTTTCAATTATTTTTCAATTATTATTCAATGATTTTTCAATTATTGTTCAATTATTTTTCAATTATTGTTCAATTATTTTTCAATTATTATTCAATTATTTTTCAATTATTTTTCACATATTTTTCAATTATTTTTCAATTATTTTTCAATTTTTTTCAATTTTTTTCCATTATTATTCAATTATTTTTCAATTATTTTTCACATATTTTTCAACTATTTTTCAATTATTTTTCAATTATTATTCAATGATTTTTCAACTATGGTTCAATTATTTTTCAATTATAGTTAAATTATTTTTCAATTATTATTCTATTATTTTTCAATTATTTTTCACATATTTTTCAATAATTTGCAATTATTTTTCAATTTTTTTCAATTTTTTTCTATTATTATTCAATTATTTTTCAAATATTTTTCAATTATTTTTCAATTATTTTTCATTTATTTTTCAATTATTTTTCAATTTTTTTCAATTATTTTTCAATTATTGTTCAATTATTTTTCAAACATTGTTCAATTATTTTTCAAATATTTTAAAATTATTTTTCAATTATTTTTCAATTATTTTTCAATTATTTTTCAATTATTTTTCAATTATTTTTCAATTATTTTCAATTATTTTCAATTATTTTCAATTATTTTTCAATTATTTTCAATAATTTTTCAATTATTTTCAATAATTTTCAATTATTTTCAATTATTTTAAATTATGTTCAATTATTTTCAATTATTTTAAATTATTTTCAATTATTTTTCAATTATTTTTCAATTATTTTCAATTATTTTCAAGTAAATTATTTTCAATTATTTTCAATTAAATTATTTTCAATTAAATTATTTTCAATTATTTTCAATTATTTTCAATTATTTTCAATTATTTTCAACTATTGTTTCAATTATTTTATTTCAATTTTTTTCATTTATTTTTCAATTATTTTTCAATTATTTTTCAATTTTTTTCAATTTTTTTCAATTATTATTCAATTATTTTTCAATTATTTTTCACATATTTTTCAACTATTTTTCAATTATTTTTCAATTATTATTCAATGATTTTTCAATTATGGTTCAATTATTTTTCAATTATTGTTCAATTATTTTTCAATTATCATTCAATTATTTTTCAATTATTTTTCACATATTTTTCAATAATTTGCAATTATTTTTCAATTTTTTTCAATTTTTTTCTATTATTATTCAATTATTTTTAAAATATTTTTCAATTATTTTTCAATTATTTTTCATTTATTTTTCAATTATTTTTCAATTTTTTTCAATTATTTTTCAATTATTGTTCAATTATTTTTCAAACATTGATCAATTATTTTTCAAATATTTTTAAATTATTTTTCAATTATTTTTCAATTATTTTTCAATTATTTTTCAATTATTTTTCAATTATTTTTTAATTATTTTCAATTATTTTCAATTATTTTCAATTATTTTTCAATTATTTTCAATTATTTTTCAATTATTTTCAATAATTTTCAATTATTTTCAATTATTTTCAATTATTTTCAATTATTTTTCAATTATTTTCAATTATTTTCAATTATTTTCAATTATTTTTCAGTTCTTTTCAATTCTTTTCAATTATTTTCAATTATTTTAAATTATGTTCAATTATTTTCAATTATTTTCAATTATTTTCAATTATTTTCAATTATTTTCAATTATTTTCAATTATTTTCAATTATTTTCAATTATTTTCAATTATTTTCAATTATTTTCAATTATTTTAAATTATTTTCAATTATTTTTCAATTATTTTTCAATTATTTTCAATTATTTTCAAGTAAATTATTTTCAATTATTTTCAATTAAATTATTTTCAATTAAATTATTTTCAATTATTTTCAATTAATTTCAATTATTTTCAATTATTTTTCAATCATTTTCAATCATTTTCAATCATTTTCAATTATTTTTCAATTATTTTCAATTATTTTTCAATTATTTTTCAATTTTTTTCAATTAATTTTTTCAATTATTTTTCAATTATTATTCAATTATTTTTAAATTATTGTTCAATTCTCTTTCAATTATTTTTCAATTATTTTTCAATTATTTTTCAATTATTTTTCAATTATTATTCAATTAATTTTCAACTATTTTTCAATTATTTTTCAATTATTATTCAATGATTTTTCAATTATTGTTCCATTAATTTCCAATTATTGTTTAATTATTTTTCAATTATTATTCAATTATTTTTCAATTATTTTTCACATATTTTTCAATTATTTTTCAATTATTATTCAATTATTTTTCAAATATTTTTCAATTATTTTTCAATTATTTTTCAATTATTGTTCAATTATTATTCAATGAATTTTCAATTATTGTTCAATTATTGTTCAATTATTTTAAATTATTTTTCAATTATTGTTCAATTATTTTTCAAATATTTTTCAATTATTTTTCAATTATTTTTCAATTATTTTTCAATCATTTTTCAAATATTTTTCAATTATTTTTCAGTTATTTTTCAATTATTTTCCAATTACTTTTCAATTATTTTTCAATTACTTTTCAATTACTTTTCAATTACTTTTCAATTATTTTCAATTATTTTCAATTATTTTCAATTATTTTCCATTATTTTCAATTATTTTCAATTATTTTTCAATTATTTTAAATTATTTTCAATTATTTTCAATTAAATTATTTTCAATTACTTCCATTTAAATTATTTTCAATTATTTTCAATTATTTTCAATTATTTTCAATTATTTTCAATTATTTTCAATTATTTTTCAATTATTTTCAATTATTTATAATTATTTTCAATTATTTTCAATTATTTTCAATTATTTTCAATTATTTTCAATTATTTTCAATTATTTTCAATTATTTTCAATTATTTTCAATTATTTTCAATTATTTTCAATTATTTTCAATTATTTTCAATCATTTTCAATTATTTTCAATTATTTTCAATTATTTTCAATTATTTTCAACTATTGTTTAAATTATTTTTTTTCAATTATTTTTCAATTTTTTTCAACTATTGTTTCAATTATTTTATTTCAATTTTTTTCATTTATTTTTCAATTATTTTTCAATTATTTTTCAATTTTTTTCAATTATTTTTTTCAATTATTTTTCAATTATTATTCAATGATTTTTAAATTATTGTTCAATTCTCTTTCAATTATTTTTCAATTATTTTTCAATTATTTTTCAATTATTTTTCAATTATTATTCAATTAATTTTCAACTATTTTTCAATTATTTTTCAATTATTATTCAATGATTTCTCAATTATTGTTCCATTAATTGCCAATTATTGTTTAATTATTTTTCAATTATTATTCAATTATTTTTCAATTATTTTTCACATATTTTTCAATTATTTTTCAATTATTATTCAATTATTTTTCAAATATTTTTCGATTATTTTTCAATTATTTTTCAATTATTGTTCAATTATTATTCAATGAATTTTCAATTATTGTTCAATTATTGTTCAATTATTTTAAATTATTTTTCAATTATTGTTCAATTATTTTTCAAATATTTTTCAATTATTTTTCAATTATTTTTCAATAATTTTTCAAATATTTTTCAATTATTTTTCAGTTATTTTTCAATTATTTTCCAATTACTTTTCAATTATTTTTCACTTACTTTTCAATTATTTTTCAATTACTTTTCAATTATTTTCAATTATTTTCAATTATTTTCAATTATTTTCAATTATTTTAAATTATTTTCAATTATTTTTCAATTATTTTCAATTATTTTCAACTATTTTCAATTAAATTATATTCAATTACTTCCAATTAAATTATTTTCAATTATTTTTAATTATTTTCAATTATTTTCAATTATTTTCAATTATTTTTCAATTATTTTCAATTATTTATAATTATTTTCAATTATTTTCAATTATTTTCAATTGTTTTCAATTATTTTCAATTATTTTCAATTATTTTCAATTATTTTCAATTATTTTCAATTATTTTTCAATTATTTTCAATTATTTATAATTATTTTCAATTATTTTCAATTATTTTCAATTATTTTCAATTATTTTCAATTATTTTCAATTATTTTCAATTATTTTCAATTATTTTCAATTATTTTAAATTATTTTCAATTATTTTTCAATTATTTTTCAATTATTTTCAATTATTTTCAAGTAAATTATTTTCAATTAAATTATTTTCAATTAAATTATTTTCAATTATTTTCAATTAATTTCAATTATTTTCAATTATTTTTCAATCATTTTCAATCATTTTCAATCATTTTCAATTATGTTTCAATTATTTTCAATTATTTTTCAATTATTTTTCAATTTTTTTCAATTAATTTTTTCAATTATTTTTCAATTATTTTTCAATTATTGTTCAATTATTATTCAATGAATTTTCAATTATTGTTCAATTATTGTTCAATTATTTTAAATTATTTTTCAATTATTGTTCAATTATTTTTCAAATATTTTTCAATTATTTTTCAATTATTTTTCAATTATTTTTCAATCATTTTTCAAATATTTTTCAATTATTTTTCAGTTATTTTTCAATTATTTTCCAAGTACTTTTCAATTATTTTTCAATTACTTTTCAATTACTTTTCAATTACTTTTCAATTATTTTCAATTATTTTCAATTATTTTCAATTATTTTCCATTATTTTCAATTATTTTCAATTATTTTTCAATTATTTTAAATTATTTTCAATTATTTTCAATTAAATTATTTTCAATTACTTCCATTTAAATTATTTTCAATTATTTTCAATTATTTTCAATTATTTTCAATTATTTTTCAATTATTTTCAATTATTTATAATTATTTTCAATTATTTTCAATTATTTTCAATTATTTTCAATTATTTTCAATTATTTTCAATTATTTTCAATTATTTTCAATTATTTTCAATTATTTTCAATTATTTTCAATTATTTTCAATTATTTTCAATTATTTTCAACTATTGTTTAAATTATTTTTTTTCAATTATTTTTCAATTTTTTTCAACTATTGTTTCAATTATTTTATTTCAATTTTTTTCATTTATTTTTCAATTATTTTTCAATTATTTTTCAATTTTTTTCAATTATTTTTTTCAATTATTTTTCAATTATTATTCAATGATTTTTAAATTATTGTTCAATTCTCTTTCAATTATTTTTCAATTATTTTTCAATTATTTTTCAATTATTTTTCAATTATTATTCAATTAATTTTCAACTATTTTTCAATTATTTTTCAATTATTATTCAATGATTTCTCAATTATTGTTCCATTAATTGCCAATTATTGTTTAATTATTTTTCAATTATTATTCAATTATTTTTCAATTATTTTTCACATATTTTTCAATTATTTTTCAATTATTATTCAATTATTTTTCAAATATTTTTCGATTATTTTTCAATTATTTTTCAATTATTGTTCAATTATTATTCAATGAATTTTCAATTATTGTTCAATTATTGTTCAATTATTTTAAATTATTTTTCAATTATTGTTCAATTATTTTTCAAATATTTTTCAATTATTTTTCAATTATTTTTCAATAATTTTTCAAATATTTTTCAATTATTTTTCAGTTATTTTTCAATTATTTTCCAATTACTTTTCAATTATTTTTCACTTACTTTTCAATTATTTTTCAATTACTTTTCAATTATTTTCAATTATTTTCAATTATTTTCAATTATTTTCAATTATTTTAAATTATTTTCAATTATTTTTCAATTATTTTCAATTATTTTCAACTATTTTCAATTAAATTATTTTCAATTACTTCCAATTAAATTATTTTCAATTATTTTTAATTATTTTCAATTATTTTCAATTATTTTCAATTATTTTTCAATTATTTTCAATTATTTATAATTATTTTCAATTATTTTCAATTATTTTCAATTGTTTTCAATTATTTTCAATTATTTTCAATTATTTTCAATTATTTTCAATTATTTTCAATTATTTTTCAATTATTTTCAATTATTTATAATTATTTTCAATTATTTTCAATTATTTTCAATTATTTTCAATTATTTTCAATTATTTTCAATTATTTTCAATTATTTTCAATTATTTTAAATTATTTTCAATTATTTTTCAATTATTTTTCAATTATTTTCAATTATTTTCAAGTAAATTATTTTCAATTAAATTATTTTCAATTAAATTATTTTCAATTATTTTCAATTAATTTCAATTATTTTCAATTATTTTTCAATCATTTTCAATCATTTTCAATCATTTTCAATTATGTTTCAATTATTTTCAATTATTTTTCAATTATTTTTCAATTTTTTTCAATTAATTTTTTCAATTATTTTTCAATTATTTTTCAATTATTGTTCAATTATTATTCAATGAATTTTCAATTATTGTTCAATTATTGTTCAATTATTTTAAATTATTTTTCAATTATTGTTCAATTATTTTTCAAATATTTTTCAATTATTTTTCAATTATTTTTCAATTATTTTTCAATCATTTTTCAAATATTTTTCAATTATTTTTCAGTTATTTTTCAATTATTTTCCAAGTACTTTTCAATTATTTTTCAATTACTTTTCAATTACTTTTCAATTACTTTTCAATTATTTTCAATTATTTTCAATTATTTTCAATTATTTTCCATTATTTTCAATTATTTTCAATTATTTTTCAATTATTTTAAATTATTTTCAATTATTTTCAATTAAATTATTTTCAATTACTTCCATTTAAATTATTTTCAATTATTTTCAATTATTTTCAATTATTTTCAATTATTTTTCAATTATTTTCAATTATTTATAATTATTTTCAATTATTTTCAATTATTTTCAATTATTTTCAATTATTTTCAATTATTTTCAATTATTTTCAATTATTTTCAATTATTTTCAATTATTTTCAATTATTTTCAATTATTTTCAATTATTTTCAATTATTTTCAATTATTTTCAATTATTTTCAATTATTTTCAATTATTTTCAATTATTTTCAATTATTTTCAATTATTTTCAATTATTTTCAATTATTTTCAACTATTGTTTAAATTATTTTTTTTCAATTATTTTTCAATTTTTTTCAACTATTGTTTCAATTATTTTATTTCAATTTTTTTCATTTATTTTTCAATTATTTTTCAATTATTTTTCAATTTTTTTCAATTATTTTTTTCAATTATTTTTCAATTATTATTCAATGATTTTTAAATTATTGTTCAATTCTCTTTCAATTATTTTTCAATTATTTTTCAATTATTTTTCAATTATTTTTCAATTATTATTCAATTAATTTTCAACTATTTTTCAATTATTTTTCAATTATTATTCAATGATTTCTCAATTATTGTTCCATTAATTGCCAATTATTGTTTAATTATTTTTCAATTATTATTCAATTATTTTTCAATTATTTTTCACATATTTTTCAATTATTTTTCAATTATTATTCAATTATTTTTCAAATATTTTTCGATTATTTTTCAATTATTTTTCAATTATTGTTCAATTATTATTCAATGAATTTTCAATTATTGTTCAATTATTGTTCAATTATTTTAAATTATTTTTCAATTATTGTTCAATTATTTTTCAAATATTTTTCAATTATTTTTCAATTATTTTTCAATAATTTTTCAAATATTTTTCAATTATTTTTCAGTTATTTTTCAGTTATTTTTCAATTATTTTCCAATTACTTTTCAATTATTTTTCAATTACTTTTCAATTATTTTTCAATTACTTTTCAATTATTTTCAATTATTTTCAATTATTTTCAATTATTTTCAATTATTTTCAATTATTTTCAATTATTTTTCAATTATTTTCAATTATTTTCAACTATTTTCAATTAAATTATTTTCAATTACGTCCAATTAAATTATTTTCAATTATTTTTAATTATTTTCAATTATTTTCAATTATTTTCAATTATTTTTCAATTATTTTCAATTATTTATAATTATTTTCAATTATTTTCAATTATTTTCAATTGTTTTCAATTATTTTCAATTATTTTCAATTATTTTCAATTATTTTCAATTATTTTCAATTATTTTAAATTATTTTCAATTATTTTTCAATTATTTATCAATTATTTTCAATTATTTTCAATTATTTTCAATTAAATTATTTTCAATTATTTTCAATTATTTTCAATTAATTTCAATTATTTTCAATTATTTTTCAATTATTTTCAATTATTTTTCAATTTTTTTCAATTTTTTTTTCAATTTTTTTCCAATTTTTTATCAATTATTATTCTATTATTTTTCATTTATTATTCAATGATTTTTAAATTATTGTTCATAATAATTCTCTTTCAATTATTTTTCAATTATTATTCAATTAATTTTCAACTATTTTTCAATTGTTTTTCAATTATTATTCAATGATTTTTCAATTATTGTTCAATTATTATTCAATGATTTTTCAATTATTGTTCAATTATTGTTAAATTATTTTCAATTATTTTTCAATTACTGTTCAATTATTTTTCAAATATTTTTCAATTATTTTTCAATTATTTTTCAATTATTATTCAATGTTTTTTCAATTATTGTTCTATTATTTTTCAATTATTGTTCAATTATTTTTCAATTATTGTTAAATTATTTTTCAATTATTATTCAATTATTTTTCAATTTTTTTTCAATTTTTTTTCAATTTTTTTCCAATTTTTTTCAATTATTTTTCAATTATTTTTCAATTATTATTCAATTATTTTCAATTATTTTTCAAATATTTTTCAATTATTTTTTCAATTATTTACTTATTTTTTTCATTTATTTTTCATTTATTTTTCAATTATTTTTCAATTATTTTACAATTATTTTTCAATTATTTTTCAATTATTATTCAATGATTTTTCAATTATTGTTCAATTATTTTTCAATTATTGTTCAATTATTTTTCAATTATTATTCAATTATTTTTCAATTATTTTTCACATATTTTTCAATTATTTTTCAATTATTTTTCAATTTTTTTCAATTTTTTTCCATTATTATTCAATTATTTTTCAATTATTTTTCACATATTTTTCAACTATTTTTCAATTATTTTTCAATTATTATTCAATGATTTTTCAACTATGGTTCAATTATTTTTCAATTATTGTTCAATTATTTTTCAATTATTATTCTATTATTTTTCAATTATTTTTCACATATTTTTCAATAATTTGCAATTATTTTTTCAATTTTTTTCAATTTTTTTCTATTATTATTCAATTATTTTTCAAATATTTTTCAATTATTTTTCAATTATTTTTCATTTATTTTTCAATTATTTTTCAATTTTTTTCAATTATTTTTCAATTATTGTTCAATTATTTTTCAAACATTGTTCAATTATTTTTCAAATATTTTAAAATTATTTTTCAATTATTTTTCAATTATTTTTCAATTATTTTTCAATTATTTTTCAATTATTTTTCAATTATTTTCAATTATTTTCAATTATTTTCAATTATTTTTCAATTATTTTCAATTATTTTTCAATTATTTTCAATAATTTTCAATTATTTTCAATTATTTTAAATTATGTTCAATTATTTTCAATTATTTTAAATTATTTTCAATTATTTTTCAATTATTTTTCAATTATTTTCAATTATTTTCAAGTAAATTATTTTCAATTATTTTCAATTAAATTATTTTCAATTAAATTATTTTCAATTATTTTCAATTATTTTCAATTAATTTCAATTATTTTCAATTATTTTTCAATTATTTTCAATTATTTTCAATTATTTTCAATTATTTTTCAATTATTTTAAATTATTTTCAATTAATTTCAATTATTTTTCAATTCTTTTCAATTATTTTCAATTATTTTCAATTATTTTCAATTATTTTCAATTATTTTCAATTATTTTCAATTATATTCAATTATTTTCAATTATTTTCAATTATTTTCAATTATTTTCAATTATTTTCAATTAAATTATTTTCAATTATTTCCAATTAAATTAATTTCAATTATTTTCAATTATTTTTCAATTATTTTCAATTATTTTCAATTATTTTCAATTATTTTTCAATTATTTTAAATTATTTTCAATTATTTTTCCATTATTTTTCAATTATTTTCAATTATTTTCAAGTAAATTATTTTCAATTATTTTCAATTAAATTATTTTCAATTAAATTATTTTCAATTATTTTCAATTATTTTCAATTAATTTCAATTATTTTCAATTATTTTTCAATTATTTTCAATTATTTTCAATTATTTTCAATTATTTTTCAATTATTTTAAATTATTTTCAATTAATTTCAATTATTTTTCAATTCTTTTCAATTATTTTCAATTATTTTCAATTATTTTCAATTATTTTCAATTATTTTCAATTATTTTCAATTATATTCAATTATTTTCAATTATTTTCAATTATTTTCAATTATTTTCAATTATTTTCAATTAAATTATTTTCAATTATTTCCAATTAAATTATTTTCAATTATTTTCAATTATTTTCAATTATTTTCAATTATTTTCAATTATTTTCAATTATTTTCAATTATTTTCAATTATTTTCAATTATTTTCAATTATTTTCAATTATTTTTCATTTATTTTCAATCATTTTCAATCATTTTCAATTATTTTTCAATTATTTTCAATTATTTTTCAATTATTTTTCAATTTTTTTCAATTATTTTTTTCAATTATTTTTCAATTATTATTCAATGATTTTTAAATTATTGTTCAATTCTCTTTCAATTATTTTTCAATTATTTTTCAATTATTTTTCAATTATTTTTCAATTATTATTCAATTAATTTTCAACTATTTTTCAATTATTTTTCAATTATTATTCAATGATTTTTCAATTATTGTTCCATTAATTTCCAATTATTGTTTAATTATTTTTCAATTATTATTCAATTATTTTTCAATTATTTTTCACATATTTTTCAATTATTTTTCAATTATTATTCAATTATTTTTCAAATATTTTTCAATTATTTTTCAATTATTTTTCAATTATTGTTCAATTATTATTCAATGAATTTTCAATTATTGTTCAATTATTGTTCAATTATTTTAAATTATTTTTCAATTATTGTTCAATTATTTTTCAAATATTTTTCAATTATTTTTCAATTATTTTTCAATTATTTTTCAATCATTTTTCAAATATTTTTCAATTATTTTTCAGTTATTTTTCAATTATTTTCCAATTACTTTTCAATTATTTTTCAATTACTTTTCAATTACATTTCAATTACTTTTCAATTATTTTCAATTATTTTCAATTATTTTCAATTATTTTCAATTATTTTCAATTATTTTCAATTATTGTTCAATTATTTTCAATTATTTTCAATTATTTTCAATTAAATTATTTTCAATTACTTCCATTTAAATTATTTTCAATTATTTTCAATTATTTTCAATTATTTTCAATTATTTTCAATTATTTTCAATTATTTTTCAATTATTTTCAATTATTTATAATTATTTTCAATTATTTTCAATTATTTTCAATTATTTTCAATTATTTTCAATTATTTTCAATTATTTTCAATTATTTTCAATTATTTTCAATTATTTTCAATTATTTTCAATTATTTTTCAAATATTTTTCAATTATTTTTCAATTATTATTCAATGATTCTTCGATTATTGTTCCATTAATTTCCAATTATTGTTCAATTATTTTTCAATTATTATTCAATTATTTTTCAATTATTTTTCACATATTTTTCAATTATTTTTCAATTATTTTTCAATTATTTTTCAATTATTATTCAATGATTTTTCAATTATTGTTCAATTATTTTTCAATTATTGTTCAATTATTTTTCAATTATTATTCAATTATTTTTCAATTATTTTTCACATATTTTTCAATTATTTTTCAATTATTTTTCAATTTTTTTCAATTTCTTTCAATTATTATTCAATTATTTTTCAAAAATTTTTCAATTATTTTTCAATTATTTTTCAATTATTTTTCAATTATTATTCAATGATTTTTGAATTATTGTTCAATTATTTTTCAATTATTGTTCAATTATTTTTGAATTATTGTTCAATAATTTTTCATTTATTTTTCAATTATTTTTCAATTTTTTTCAATTATTTTTTTCAATTATTTTTCAAATTTTTTCAAGTATTTTTTCAATTATTTATTTACTTTTTCAATTATTTTTTCAATTATTTACTTATTTTTTTCATTTATTTTTCATTTATTTTTCAATTATTTTTCAATTATTTTTCAATTATGTTTCAATTATTTTTCAATTATTATTCAATGATTTTTCAATTATTGTTCAATTATTTTTCAATTATTGTTCAATTATTTTTCAATTATTATTCAATTATTTTTCAATTATTTTTCACATATTTTTCAATTATTTTTCAATTATTTTTCAATTTTATTCAATTTTTTTCAATTATTATTCAATTATTTTTCACTTATTTTTCACATATTTTTCAACTATTTTTCAATTATTTTTCAATTATTATTCAATGATTTTTCAATTATGGTTCAATTATTTTTCAATTATTGTTCAATTATTTTTCAATTATTATTCAATTATTTTTCAATTATTTTTCACATATTTTTCAATAATTTGCAATTATTTTTCAATTTTTTTCAATTTTTTTCTATTATTATTCAAGTATTTTTCAAATATTTTTAAATTATTTTTCAATTATTTTTCAATTATTTTTCAATTATTTTTCAATTATTTTTCAATTATTTTTCAATTATTTTTTAATTATTTTCAATTATTTTCAATTATTTTCAATTATTTTTCAATTATTTTCAATTATTTTTCAATTATTTTCAATAATTTTTAATTATTTTCAATTATTTTCAATTATTTTCAATTATTTTCAATTATTTTTCAATTATTTTCAATTATTTTTCAATTATTTTCAATAATTTTCAATTATTTTCAATTATTTTCAATTATTTTTCAATTATTTTAAATTATTTTCAATTAATTTCAATTATTTTTCAATTCTTTTCAATTATTTTCAATTATTTTCAATTATTTTCAATTATTTTCAATTATTTTCAATTATTTTCAATTATATTCAATTATTTTCAATTATTTTCAATTATTTTCAATTATTTTCAATTAAATTATTTTCAATTATTTCCAATTAAATTAATTTCAATTATTTTCAATTATTTTTCAATTATTTTCAATTATTTTCAATTATTTTTCAATTATTTTAAATTATTTTCAATTATTTTTCCATTATTTTTCAATTATTTTCAATTATTTTCAAGTAAATTATTTTCAATTATTTTCAATTAAATTATTTTCAATTAAATTATTTTCAATTATTTTCAATTATTTTCAATTAATTTCAATTATTTTCAATTATTTTTCAATTATTTTCAATTATTTTCAATTATTTTCAATTATTTTTCAATTATTTTAAATTATTTTCAATTAATTTCAATTATTTTTCAATTCTTTTCAATTATTTTCAATTATTTTCAATTATTTTCAATTATTTTCAATTATTTTCAATTATTTTCAATTATATTCAATTATTTTCAATTATTTTCAATTATTTTCAATTATTTTCAATTATTTTCAATTAAATTATTTTCAATTATTTCCAATTAAATTATTTTCAATTATTTTCAATTATTTTCAATTATTTTCAATTATTTTCAATTATTTTCAATTATTTTCAATTATTTTCAATTATTTTCAATTATTTTCAATTATTTTTCATTTATTTTCAATCATTTTCAATCATTTTCAATTATTTTTAAATTATTTTCAATTATTTTTCAATTATTTTTCAATTTTTTTCAATTATTTTTTTCAATTATTTTTCAATTATTATTCAATGATTTTTAAATTATTGTTCAATTCTCTTTCAATTATTTTTCAATTATTTTTCAATTATTTTTCAATTATTTTTCAATTATTATTCAATTAATTTTCAACTATTTTTCAATTATTTTTCAATTATTATTCAATGATTTTTCAATTATTGTTCCATTAATTTCCAATTATTGTTTAATTATTTTTCAATTATTATTCAATTATTTTTCAATTATTTTTCACATATTTTTCAATTATTTTTCAATTATTATTCAATTATTTTTCAAATATTTTTCAATTATTTTTCAATTATTTTTCAATTATTGTTCAATTATTATTCAATGAATTTTCAATTATTGTTCAATTATTGTTCAATTATTTTAAATTATTTTTCAATTATTGTTCAATTATTTTTCAAATATTTTTCAATTATTTTTCAATTATTTTTCAATTATTTTTCAATCATTTTTCAAATATTTTTCAATTATTTTTCAGTTATTTTTCAATTATTTTCCAATTACTTTTCAATTATTTTTCAATTACTTTTCAATTACATTTCAATTACTTTTCAGTTATTTTCAATTATTTTCAATTATTTTCAATTATTTTCAATTATTTTCAATTATTTTCAATTATTTTCAATTATTTTCAATTAAATTATTTTCAATTACTTCCATTTAAATTATTTTCAATTATTTTCAATTATTTTCAATTATTTTCAATTATTTTCAATTATTTTTCAATTATTTTCAATTATTTATAATTATTTTCAATTATTTTCAATTATTTTCAATTATTTTCAATTATTTTCAATTATTTTCAATTATTTTCAATTATTTTCAATTATTTTCAATTATTTTCAATTATTTTCAATTATTTTTCAAATATTTTTCAATTATTTTTCAATTATTATTCAATGATTCTTCGATTATTGTTCCATTAATTTCCAATTATTGTTCAATTATTTTTCAATTATTATTCAATTATTTTTCAATTATTTTTCACATATTTTTCAATTATTTTTCAATTATTTTTCAATTATTTTTCAATTATTATTCAATGATTTTTCAATTATTGTTCAATTATTTTTCAATTATTGTTCAATTATTTTTCAATTATTATTCAATTATTTTTCAATTATTTTTCACATATTTTTCAATTATTTTTCAATTATTTTTCAATTTTTTTCAATTTCTTTCAATTATTATTCAATGATTTTTCAATTATTGTTCAATTATTTTTCAATTATTGTTCAATTATTTTTCAATTATTGTTCAATAATTTTTCATTTATTTTTCAATTATTTTTCAATTATTTTCAATTATTTTTCAATTATTTTCAATAATTTTTAATTATTTTCAATTATTTTCAATTATTTTCAATTATTTTCAATTATTTTTCAATTATTTTCAATTATTTTTCAATTATTTTCAATAATTTTCAATTATTTTCAATTATTTTAAATTATGTTCAATTATTTTCAATTATTTTAAATTATTTTCAATTATTTTTCAATTATTTTTCAATTATTTTCAATTATTTTCAAGTAAATTATTTTCAATTATTTTCAATTAAATTATTTTCAATTAAATTATTTTCAATTATTTTCAATTATTTTCAATTAATTTCAATTATTTTCAATTATTTTTCAATTATTTTCAATTATTTTCAATTATTTTTCAATTATTTTAAATTATTTTCAATTAATTTCAATTATTTTTCAATTCTTTTCAATTATTTTCAATTATTTTCAATTATTTTCAATTATTTTCAATTATTTTCAATTATTTTCAATTATATTCAATTATTTTCAATTATTTTCAATTATTTTCAATTATTTTCAATTATTTTCAATTAAATTATTTTCAATTATTTCCAATTAAATTAATTTAAATTATTTTCAATTATTTTTCAATTATTTTCAATTATTTTCAATTATTTTCAATTATTTTTCAATTATTTTAAATTATTTTCAATTATTTTTCCATTATTTTTCAATTATTTTCAATTATTTTCAAGTAAATTATTTTCAATTATTTTCAATTAAATTATTTTCAATTAAATTATTTTCAATTATTCTCAATTATTTTCAATTAATTTCAATTATTTTCAATTATTTTTCAATTATTTTCAATTATTTTCAATTATTTTCAATTATTTTCAATTATTTTTCAATTATTTTAAATTATTTTCAATTAATTTCAATTATTTTTCAATTCTTTTCAATTATTTTCAATTATTTTCAATTATTTTCAATTATTTTCAATTATTTTCAATTATTTTCAATTATTTTCAATTATATTCAATTATTTTCAATTATTTTCAATTATTTTCAATTATTTTCAATTATTTTCAATTAAATTATTTTCAATTATTTCCAATTAAATTATTTTCAATTATTTTCAATTATTTTCAATTATTTTCAATTATTTTCAATTATTTTCAATTATTTTCAATTATTTTCAATTATTTTCAATTATTTTTCATTTATTTTCAATCATTTTCAATCATTTTCAATTATTTTTCAATTATTTTCAATTATTTTTCAATTATTTTTCAATTTTTTTCAATTATTTTTTTCAATTATTTTTCAATTATTATTCAATGATTTTTAAATTATTGTTCAATTCTCTTTCAATTATTTTTCAATTATTTTTCAATTATTTTTCAATTATTTTTCAATTATTATTCAATTAATTTTCAACTATTTTTCTATTATTTTTCAATTATTATTCAATGATTTTTCAATTATTGTTCCATTAATTTCCAATTATTGTTTAATTATTTTTCAATTATTATTCAATTATTTTTCAATTATTTTTCACATATTTTTCAATTATTTTTCAATTATTATTCAATTATTTTTCAAATATTTTTCAATTATTTTTCAATTATTTTTCAATTATTGTTCAATTATTATTCAATGAATTTTCAATTATTGTTCAATTATTGTTCAATTATTTTAAATTATTTTTCAATTATTGTTCAATTATTTTTCAAATATTTTTCAATTATTTTTCAATTATTTTTCAATTATTTTTCAATCATTTTTCAAATATTTTTCAATTATTTTTCAGTTATTTTTCAATTATTTTCCAATTACTTTTCAATTATTTTTCAATTACTTTTCAATTACATTTCAATTACTTTTCAATTATTTTCAATTATTTTCAATTATTTTCAATTATTTTCAATTATTTTCAATTATTTTCAATTATTGTTCAATTATTTTCAATTATTTTCAATTATTTTCAATTAAATTATTTTCAATTACTTCCATTTAAATTATTTTCAATTATTTTCAATTATTTTCAATTATTTTCAATTATTTTCAATTATTTTTCAATTATTTTCAATTATTTATAATTATTTTCAATTATTTTCAATTATTTTCAATTATTTTCAATTATTTTCAATTATTTTCAATTATTTTCAATTATTTTCAATTATTTTCAATTATTTTCAATTATTTTCAATTATTTTCAATTATTTTCAATTATTTTTCAAATATTTTTCAATTATTTTTCAATTATTATTCAATGATTCTTCGATTATTGTTCCATTAATTTCCAATTATTGTTCAATTATTTTTCAATTATTATTCAATTATTTTTCAATTATTTTTCACATATTTTTCAATTATTTTTCAATTATTTTTCAATTATTTTTCAATTATTATTCAATGATTTTTCAATTATTGTTCAATTATTTTTCAATTATTGTTCAATTATTTTTCAATTATTATTCAATTATTTTTCAATTATTTTTCACATATTTTTCAATTATTTTTCAATTATTTTTCAATTTTTTTCAATTTCTTTCAATTATTATTCAATTATTTTTCAAATATTTTTCAATTATTTTTCAATTATTTTTCAATTATTTTTCAATTATTATTCAATGATTTTTCAATTATTGTTCAATTATTTTTCAATTATTGTTCAATTATTTTTGAATTATTGTTCAATAATTTTTCATTTATTTTTCAATTATTTTTTTCAATTATTTTTCAAATTTTTTCAAGTATTTTTTCAATTATTTATTTACTTTTTTCAATTATTTTTTCAATTATTTACTTATTTTTTTCATTTATTTTTCATTTATTTTTCAATTATTTTTCAATTATTTTTCAATTATGTTTCAATTATTTTTCAATTATTATTCAATGATTTTTCAATTATTGTTCAATTATTTTTCAATTATTGTTCAATTATTTTTCAATTATTATTCAATTATTTTTCAATTATTTTTCACATATTTTTCAACTATTTTTCAATTATTTTTCAATTATTATTCAATGATTTTTCAATTATGGTTCAATTATTTTTCAATTATTGTTCAATTATTTTTCAATTATTATTCAATTATTTTTCAATTATTTTTCACATATTTTTCAATAATTTGCAATTATTTTTCAATTTTTTTCAATTTTTTTCTATTATTATTCAAGTATTTTTCAAATATTTTTCAATTATTTTTCAATTATTTTTCATTTATTTTTCAATTATTTTTCAATTTTTTTCAATTATTTTTCAATTTTTTTCAATTATTTTTCAATTATTGTTCAATTATTTTTCAAACATTGATCAATTATTTTTCAAATATTTTTAAATTATTTTTCAATTATTTTTCAATTATTTTTCAATTATTTTTCAATTATTTTTCAATTATTTTTCAATTATTTCTTAATTATTTTCAATTATTTTCAATTATTTTCAATTATTTTTCAATTATTTTCAATTATTTTTCAATTATTTTCAATAATTTTTAATTATTTTCAATTATTTTCAATTATTTTCAATTATTTTCAATTATTTTTCAATTATTTTCAATTATTTTCAATTATTTTCAATTATTTTTCAATTCTTTTCAATTATTTTCAATTATTTTCAATTATTTTAAATTATGTTCAATTATTTTCAATTATTTTCAATTATTTTCAAATATTTTCAATTATTTTCAATTATTTTCAATTATTTTCAATTATTTTCAATTATTTTCAATTATTTTCAATTATTTTCAATTATTTTCAATTATTTTTCAATTATTTTTCAATTATTTTCAATTATTTTCAAGTAAATTATTTTCAATTATTTTCAATTAAATTATTTTCAATTAAATTATTTTCAATTATTTTCAATTAATTTCAATTATTTTCAATTATTTTTCAATTATTTTCAATTATTTTCAAGTATTTTCAATTATTTTCAATTATTTTTCAATTACTTTAAATTATTTTCAATTATTTTTAATTATTTTTCAATTCTTTTCAATTATTTTAAATTATTTTCAATTATTTTAAATTATTTTCAATTATTTTTAATTATTTTCAATTATATTCAATTATTTTCAATTATTTTCAATTATTTTCAATTATTTTCAATTATTTTCAATTAAATTATTTTCAATTATTTCCAATTAAATTATTTTCAATTATTTTCAATTTTTTTCAATTATTTTCAATTATTTTCAATTATTTTCAATTATTTTTCATTTATTTTCAATCATTTTCAATAATTTTCAATTATTTTTCAATTATTTTCAATTATTTTTCAATTATTTTTCAATTTTTTTCAATTATTTTTTTCAATTATTTTTCAATTATTATTCAATTATTTTTAAATTATTGTTCAATTCTCTTTCAATTATTTTTCAATTATTTTTCAATTATTTTTCAATTATTATTCAATTAATTTTCAACTATTTTTCAATTATTTTTCAATTATTATTCAATGATTTTTCAATTATTTTTCCATTAATTTCCAATTATTGTTTAATTATTTTTCAATTATTATTCAATTATTTTTCAATTATTTTTCACATATTTTTCAATTATTTTTCAATTATTATTCAATTATTTTTCAAATATTTTTCAATTATTTTTCAATTATTTTTCAATTATTGTTCAATTATTATTCAATGAATTTTCAATTATTGTTCAATTATTGTTCAATTATTTTAAATTATTTTTCAATTATTGTTCAATTATTTTTCAAATATTTTTCAATTATTTTTCAAATATTTTTCAATTATTTTTCAATCATTTTTCAAATATTTTTCAATTATTTTTCAGTTATTTTTCAATTATTTTCCAATTACTTTTCAATTATTTTTCAATTACTTTTCAATTACTTTTCAATTACTTTTCAATTATTTTCAATTATTTTCAATTATTTTCAATTATTTTCCATTATTTTCAATTATTTTCAATTATTTTTCAATTATTTTCAATTATTTTCAATTATTTTCAATTATTTTCAATTATTTTCAATTATTTTCAACTATTGTTTAAATTATTTTTTTTCAATTATTTTTCAATTTTTTTCAACTATTGTTTCAATTATTTTATTTCAATTTTTTTCATTTATTTTTCAATTATTTTTCAATTTTTATCAATTATTTTTTTCAATTATTTTTCAATTATTATTCAATGATTTTTAAATTATTGTTCAATTCTCTTTCAATTATTTTTCAATTATTTTTCAATTATTTTTCAATTATTATTCAATTAATTTTCAACTATTTTTCAATTATTTTTCAATTATTATTCAATGATTTCTCAATTATTGTTCCATTAATTGCCAATTATTGTTTAATTATTTTTCAATTATTATTCAATTATTTTTCAATTATTTTTCACATATTTTTCAATTATTTTTCAATTATTATTCAATTATTTTTCAAATATTTTTCGATTATTTTCAATTATTTTTCAATTATTGTTCAATTATTATTCAATGAATTTTCAATTATTGTTCAATTATTGTTCAATTATTTTAAATTATTTTTCAATTATTGTTCAATTATTTTTCAAATATTTTTCAATTATTTTTCAATTATTTTTCAATTATTTTTCAATAATTTTTCAAATATTTTTCAATTATTTTTCAGTTATTTTTCAATTATTTTCCAATTACTTTTCAATTATTTTTCAATTACTTTTCAATTATTTTTCAATTACTTTTCAATTATTTTCAATTATTTTCAATTATTTTCAATTATTTTCAATTATTTTCAATTATTTTCAATTATTTTTCAATTATTTTCAATTATTTTCAATTATTTTCAATTATTTTCAATTATTTTTCAATTCTTTTCAATTATTTTCAATTATTTTAAATTATGTTCAATTATTTTCAATTATTTTCAATTATTTTCAATTATTTTCAATTATTTTCAATTATTTTCAATTATTTTCAATTATTTTCAATTATTTTCAATTATTTTCAATTATTTTCAATTATTTTTCAATTATTTTCAATTATTTTCAATTATTTTCAATTATTTTCAATTATTTTTCAATTCTTTTAAATTATTTTCAATTATTTTAAATTATGTTCAATTATTGTCAATTCTTTTCAATTATTTTCAATTATTTTAAATTATGTTCAATTATTTTCAATTATTTTCAATTATTTTCAATTATTTTCAATTATTTTCAATTATTTTCAATTATTTTCATTTATTTTCAATTATTTTCAATTATTTTCAATTATTTTCAATTATTTTCAATTATTTTCAATTATTTTCATTTATTTTCAATTATTTTCAATTATTTTCAATTATTTTCAATTATTTTAAATTATTTTCAATTATGTTCAATTATTTTAAATTATTTTCAATTATTTTTAATTATTTTCAATTATATTCAATTATTTTCAATTATTTTCAATTATTTTCAATTATTTTCAATTATTTTCAATTAAATTATTTTCAATTATTTCCAATTAAATTATTTTCAATTATTTTCAATTATTTTCAATTATTTTCAATTATTTTCAATTATTTTCAATTATTTTTCATTTATTTTCAATCATTTTCAATAATTTTCAATTATTTTTCAATTATTTTCAATTATTTTTCAATTATTTTTCAATTTTTTTCAATTATTTTTTTCAATTATTTTTCAATTATTATTCAATTATTTTTAAATTATTGTTCAATTCTCTTTCAATTATTTTTCAATTATTTTTCAATTATTTTTCAATTATTATTCAATTAATTTTCAACTATTTTTCAATTATTTTTCAATTATTATTCAATGATTTTTCAATTATTTTTCCATTAATTTCCAATTATTGTTTAATTATTTTTCAATTATTATTCAATTATTTTTCAATTATTTTTCACATATTTTTCAATTATTTTTCAATTATTATTCAATTATTTTTCAAATATTTTTCGATTATTTTCAATTATTTTTCAATTATTGTTCAATTATTATTCAATGAATTTTCAATTATTGTTCAATTATTGTTCAATTATTTTAAATTATTTTTCAATTATTGTTCAATTATTTTTCAAATATTTTTCAATTATTTTTCAATTATTTTTCAATTATTTTTCAATAATTTTTCAAATATTTTTCAATTATTTTTCAGTTATTTTTCAATTATTTTCCAATTACTTTTCAATTATTTTTCAATTACTTTTCAATTATTTTTCAATTACTTTTCAATTATTTTCAATTATTTTCAATTATTTTCAATTATTTTCAATTATTTTCAATTATTTTCAATTATTTTTCAATTATTTTCTATTATTTTCAATTATTTTCAATTATTTTCAATTATTTTTCAATTCTTTTCAATTATTTTCAATTATTTTAAATTATGTTCAATTATTTTCAATTATTTTCAATTATTTTCAATTATTTTCAATTATTTTCAATTATTTTCAATTATTTTCAATTATTTTCAATTATTTTTCAATTATTTTCAATTATTTTCAATTATTTTCAATTATTTTCAATTATTTTTCAATTCTTTTAAATTATTTTCAATTATTTTAAATTATGTTCAATTATTGTCAATTCTTTTCAATTATTTTCAATTATTTTAAATTATGTTCAATTATTTTCAATTATTTTCAATTATTTTCAATTATTTTCAATTATTTTCAATTATTTTCAATTATTTTCATTTATTTTCAATTATTTTCAATTATTTTCAATTATTTTCAATTATTTTCAATTATTTTCATTTATTTTCAATTATTTTCAATTATTTTCAATTATTTTCAACTATTGTTTAAATTATTTTTTTTCAATTATTTTTCAATTTTTTTCAACTATTGTTTCAATTATTTTATTTCAATTTTTTTCATTTATTTTTCAATTATTTTTCAATTATTTTTCAATTTTTATCAATTATTTTTTTCAATTATTTTTCAATTATTATTCAATGATTTTTAAATTATTGTTCAATTCTCTTTCAATTATTTTTCAATTATTTTTCAATTATTTTTCAATTATTTTTCAATTATTATTCAATTAATTTTCAACTATTTTTCAATTATTTTTCAATTATTATTCAATGATTTCTCAATTATTGTTCCATTAATTGCCAATTATTGTTTAATTATTTTTCAATTATTATTCAATTATTTTTCAATTATTTTTCACATATTTTTCAATTATTTTTCAATTATTATTCAATTATTTTTCAAATATTTTTCGATTATTTTCAATTATTTTTCAATTATTGTTCAATTATTATTCAATGAATTTTCAATTATTGTTCAATTATTGTTCAATTATTTTAAATTATTTTTCAATTATTGTTCAATTATTTTTCAAATATTTTTCAATTATTTTTCAATTATTTTTCAATTATTTTTCAATAATTTTTCAAATATTTTTCAATTATTTTTCAGTTATTTTTCAATTATTTTCCAATTACTTTTCAATTATTTTTCAATTACTTTTCAATTATTTTTCAATTACTTTTCAATTATTTTCAATTATTTTCAATTATTTTCAATTATTTTCAATTATTTTCAATTATTTTCAATTATTTTTCAATTATTTTCAATTATTTTCAATTATTTTCAATTATTTTCAATTATTTTTCAATTCTTTTCAATTATTTTCAATTATTTTAAATTATGTTCAATTATTTTCAATTATTTTCAATTATTTTCAATTATTTTCAATTATTTTCAATTATTTTCAATTATTTTCAATTATTTTCAATTATTTTCAATTATTTTCAATTATTTTCAATTATTTTTCAATTATTTTCAATTATTTTCAATTATTTTCTATTATTTTCAATTATTTTTCAATTCTTTTAAATTATTTTCAATTATTTTAAATTATGTTCAATTATTGTCAATTCTTTTCAATTATTTTCAATTATTTTAAATTATGTTCAATTATTTTCAATTATTTTCAATTATTTTCAATTATTTTCAATTATTTTCAATTATTTTCAATTATTTTCATTTATTTTCAATTATTTTCAATTATTTTCAATTATTTTCAATTATTTTCAATTATTTTCATTTATTTTCAATTATTTTCAATTATTTTCAATTATTTTAAATTATTTTAAATTATTTTCAATTATTTTCAATTATTTTCAATTATTTTAAATTATTTTCAATTATTTTTAATTATTTTCAATTATATTCAATTATTTTCAATTATTTTCAATTATTTTCAATTATTTTCAATTATTTTCAATTAAATTATTTTCAATTATTTCCAATTAAATTATTTTCAATTATTTTCAATTATTTTCAATTATTTTCAATTATTTTCAATTATTTTTCATTTATTTTCAATCATTTTCAATAATTTTCAATTATTTTTCAATTATTTTCAATTATTTTTCAATTATTTTTCAATTTTTTTCAATTATTTTTTTCAATTATTTTTCAATTATTATTCAATTATTTTTAAATTATTGTTCAATTCTCTTTCAATTATTTTTCAATTATTTTTCAATTATTTTTCAATTATTATTCAATTAATTTTCAACTATTTTTCAATTATTTTTCAATTATTATTCAATGATTTTTCAATTATTTTTCCATTAATTTCCAATTATTGTTTAATTATTTTTCAATTATTATTCAATTATTTTTCAATTATTTTTCACATATTTTTCAATTATTTTTCAATTATTATTCAATTATTTTTCAAATATTTTTCAATTATTTTTCAATTATTTTTCAATTATTGTTCAATTATTATTCAATGAATTTTCAATTATTGTTCAATTATTGTTCAATTATTTTAAATTATTTTTCAATTATTGTTCAATTATTTTTCAAATATTTTTCAATTATTTTTCAAATATTTTTCAATTATTTTTCAAATATTTTTCAATTATTTTTCAATCATTTTTCAAATATTTTTCAATTATTTTTCAGTTATTTTTCAATTATTTTTCAATTACTTTTCAATTATTTTTCAATTACTTTTCAATTACTTTTCAATTACTTTTCAATTATTTTCAATTATTTTCAATTATTTTCAATTATTTTCCATTATTTTCAATTATTTTCAATTATTTTTCAATTATTTTCAATTATTTTCAATTATTTTCAATTAAATTATTTTCAATTACTTCCATTTAAATTATTTTCAATTATTTTCAATTATTTTCAATTATTTTCAATTATTTTCAATTATTTTTCAATTATTTTCAATTAATTATAATTATTTTCAATTATTTTCAATTATTTTCAATTATTTTCAATTATTTTCAATTATTTTCAATTATTTTCAATTATTTTCAATTATTTTCAATTATTTTCACTTATTTTCAATTATTTTCAATTATTTTAAATTATGTTCAATTATTTTCAATTATTTTCAATTATTTTCAATTATTTTCAATTATTTTCAATTATTTTCAATTATTTTCAATTATTTTAAATTATTTTCAATTATTTTTCAATTATTTTCAATTATTTTCAAGTAAATTATTTTCAATTATTTTCAATTAAATTATTTTCAATTAAATTATTTTCAATTATTTTCAATTAATTTCAATTATTTTCAATTATTTTTCAATTATTTTCAATTATTTTCAAGTATTTTCAATTATTTTCAATTATTTTTCAATTACTTTAAATTATTTTCAATTATTTTTAATTATTTTTCAATTCTTTTCAATTATTTTAAATTATTTTCAATTATTTTAAATTATTTTCAATTATTTTTAATTATTTTCAATTATATTCAATTATTTTCAATTATTTTCAATTATTTTCAATTATTTTCAATTATTTTCAATTAAATTATTTTCAATTATTTCCAATTAAATTATTTTCAATTATTTTCAATTTTTTTCAATTATTTTCAATTATTTTCAATTATTTTCAATTATTTTTCATTTATTTTCAATCATTTTCAATAATTTTCAATTATTTTTCAATTATTTTCAATTATTTTTCAATTATTTTTCAATTTTTTTCAATTATTTTTTTCAATTATTTTTCAATTATTATTCAATTATTTTTAAATTATTGTTCAATTCTCTTTCAATTATTTTTCAATTATTTTTCAATTATTTTTCAATTATTATTCAATTAATTTTCAACTATTTTTCAATTATTTTTCAATTATTATTCAATGATTTTTCAATTATTTTTCCATTAATTTCCAATTATTGTTTAATTATTTTTCAATTATTATTCAATTATTTTTCAATTATTTTTCACATATTTTTCAATTATTTTTCAATTATTATTCAATTATTTTTCAAATATTTTTCAATTATTTTTCAATTATTTTTCAATTATTGTTCAATTATTATTCAATGAATTTTCAATTATTGTTCAATTATTGTTCAATTATTTTAAATTATTTTTCAATTATTGTTCAATTATTTTTCAAATATTTTTCAATTATTTTTCAAATATTTTTCAATTATTTTTCAATCATTTTTCAAATATTTTTCAATTATTTTTCAGTTATTTTTCAATTATTTTCCAATTACTTTTCAATTATTTTTCAATTACTTTTCAATTACTTTTCAATTACTTTTCAATTATTTTCAATTATTTTCAATTATTTTCAATTATTTTCCATTATTTTCAATTATTTTCAATTATTTTTCAATTATTTTCAATTATTTTCAATTATTTTCAATTATTTTCAATTATTTTCAATTATTTTCAACTATTGTTTAAATTATTTTTTTTCAATTATTTTTCAATTTTTTTCAACTATTGTTTCAATTATTTTATTTCAATTTTTTTCATTTATTTTTCAATTATTTTTCAATTTTTATCAATTATTTTTTTCAATTATTTTTCAATTATTATTCAATGATTTTTAAATTATTGTTCAATTCTCTTTCAATTATTTTTCAATTATTTTTCAATTATTTTTCAATTATTTTTCAATTATTATTCAATTAATTTTCAACTATTTTTCAATTATTTTTCAATTATTATTCAATGATTTCTCAATTATTGTTCCATTAATTGCCAATTATTGTTTAATTATTTTTCAATTATTATTCAATTATTTTTCAATTATTTTTCACATATTTTTCAATTATTTTTCAATTATTATTCAATTATTTTTCAAATATTTTTCGATTATTTTCAATTATTTTTCCATTATTGTTCAATTATTATTCAATGAATTTTCAATTATTGTTCAATTATTGTTCAATTATTTTAAATTATTTTTCAATTATTGTTCAATTATTTTTCAAATATTTTTCAATTATTTTTCAATTATTTTTCAATTATTTTTCAATAATTTTTCAAATATTTTTCAATTATTTTTCAGTTATTTTTCAATTATTTTCCAATTACTTTTCAATTATTTTTCAATTACTTTTCAATTATTTTTCAATTACTTTTCAATTATTTTCAATTATTTTCAATTATTTTCAATTATTTTCAATTATTTTCAATTATTTTCAATTATTTTTCAATTATTTTCAATTATTTTCAATTATTTTCAATTATTTTCAATTATTTTTCAATTCTTTTCAATTATTTTCAATTATTTTAAATTATGTTCAATTATTTTCAATTATTTTCAATTATTTTCAATTATCTTCAATTATTTTCAATTATTTTCAATTATTTTCAATTATTTTCAATTATTTTCAATTATTTTCAATTATTTTCAATTATTTTTCAATTATTTTCAATTATTTTCAATTATTTTCTATTATTTTCAATTATTTTTCAATTCTTTTAAATTATTTTCAATTATTTTAAATTATGTTCAATTATTGTCAATTCTTTTCAATTATTTTCAATTATTTTAAATTATGTTCAATTATTTTCAATTATTTTCAATTATTTTCAATTATTTTCAATTATTTTCAATTATTTTCAATTATTTTCATTTATTTTCAATTATTTTCAATTATTTTCAATTATTTTCAATTATTTTCAATTATTTTCATTTATTTTCAATTATTTTCAATTATTTTCAATTATTTTAAATTATTTTAAATTATTTTCAATTATTTTCAATTATTTTCAATTATTTTAAATTATTTTCAATTATTTTTAATTATTTTCAATTATATTCAATTATTTTCAATTATTTTCAATTATTTTCAATTATTTTCAATTATTTTCAATTAAATTATTTTCAATTATTTCCAATTAAATTATTTTCAATTATTTTCAATTATTTTCAATTATTTTCAATTATTTTCAATTATTTTTCATTTATTTTCAATCATTTTCAATAATTTTCAATTATTTTTCAATTATTTTCAATTATTTTTCAATTATTTTTCAATTTTTTTCAATTATTTTTTTCAATTATTTTTCAATTATTATTCAATTATTTTTAAATTATTGTTCAATTCTCTTTCAATTATTTTTCAATTATTTTTCAATTATTTTTCAATTATTATTCAATTAATTTTCAACTATTTTTCAATTATTTTTCAATTATTATTCAATGATTTTTCAATTATTTTTCCATTAATTTCCAATTATTGTTTAATTATTTTTCAATTATTATTCAATTATTTTTCAATTATTTTTCACATATTTTTCAATTATTTTTCAATTATTATTCAATTATTTTTCAAATATTTTTCAATTATTTTTCAATTATTTTTCAATTATTGTTCAATTATTATTCAATGAATTTTCAATTATTGTTCAATTATTGTTCAATTATTTTAAATTATTTTTCAATTATTGTTCAATTATTTTTCAAATATTTTTCAATTATTTTTCAAATATTTTTCAATTATTTTTCAAATATTTTTCAATTATTTTTCAATCATTTTTCAAATATTTTTCAATTATTTTTCAGTTATTTTTCAATTATTTTTCAATTACTTTTCAATTATTTTTCAATTACTTTTCAATTACTTTTCAATTACTTTTCAATTATTTTCAATTATTTTCAATTATTTTCAATTATTTTCCATTATTTTCAATTATTTTCAATTATTTTTCAATTATTTTCAATTATTTTCAATTATTTTCAATTAAATTATTTTCAATTACTTCCATTTAAATTATTTTCAATTATTTTCAATTATTTTCAATTATTTTCAATTATTTTCAATTATTTTTCAATTATTTTCAATTAATTATAATTATTTTCAATTATTTTCAATTATTTTCAATTATTTTCAATTATTTTCAATTATTTTCAATTATTTTCAATTATTTTCAATTATTTTCAATTATTTTCACTTATTTTCAATTATTTTCAATTATTTTAAATTATGTTCAATTATTTTCAATTATTTTCAATTATTTTCAATTATTTTCAATTATTTTCAATTATTTTCAATTATTTTCAATTATTTTAAATTATTTTCAATTATTTTTCAATTATTTTCAATTATTTTCAAGTAAATTATTTTCAATTATTTTCAATTAAATTATTTTCAATTAAATTATTTTCAATTATTTTCAATTAATTTCAATTATTTTCAATTATTTTTCAATTATTTTCAATTATTTTCAAGTATTTTCAATTATTTTCAATTATTTTTCAATTACTTTAAATTATTTTCAATTATTTTTAATTATTTTTCAATTCTTTTCAATTATTTTAAATTATTTTCAATTATTTTAAATTATTTTCAATTATTTTTAATTATTTTCAATTATATTCAATTATTTTCAATTATTTTCAATTATTTTCAATTATTTTCAATTATTTTCAATTAAATTATTTTCAATTATTTCCAATTAAATTATTTTCAATTATTTTCAATTTTTTTCAATTATTTTCAATTATTTTCAATTATTTTCAATTATTTTTCATTTATTTTCAATCATTTTCAATAATTTTCAATTATTTTTCAATTATTTTCAATTATTTTTCAATTATTTTTCAATTTTTTTCAATTATTTTTTTCAATTATTTTTCAATTATTATTCAATTATTTTTAAATTATTGTTCAATTCTCTTTCAATTATTTTTCAATTATTTTTCAATTATTTTTCAATTATTATTCAATTAATTTTCAACTATTTTTCAATTATTTTTCAATTATTATTCAATGATTTTTCAATTATTTTTCCATTAATTTCCAATTATTGTTTAATTATTTTTCAATTATTATTCAATTATTTTTCAATTATTTTTCACATATTTTTCAATTATTTTTCAATTATTATTCAATTATTTTTCAAATATTTTTCAATTATTTTTCAATTATTTTTCAATTATTGTTCAATTATTATTCAATGAATTTTCAATTATTGTTCAATTATTGTTCAATTATTTTAAATTATTTTTCAATTATTGTTCAATTATTTTTCAAATATTTTTCAATTATTTTTCAAATATTTTTCAATTATTTTTCAATCATTTTTCAAATATTTTTCAATTATTTTTCAGTTATTTTTCAATTATTTTCCAATTACTTTTCAATTATTTTTCAATTACTTTTCAATTACTTTTCAATTACTTTTCAATTATTTTCAATTATTTTCAATTATTTTCAATTATTTTCCATTATTTTCAATTATTTTCAATTATTTTTCAATTATTTTCAATTATTTTCAATTATTTTCAATTATTTTCAATTATTTTCAACTATTGTTTAAATTATTTTTTTTCAATTATTTTTCAATTTTTTTCAACTATTGTTTCAATTATTTTATTTCAATTTTTTTCATTTATTTTTCAATTATTTTTCAATTTTTATCAATTATTTTTTTCAATTATTTTTCAATTATTATTCAATGATTTTTAAATTATTGTTCAATTCTCTTTCAATTATTTTTCAATTATTTTTCAATTATTTTTCAATTATTTTTCAATTATTATTCAATTAATTTTCAACTATTTTTCAATTATTTTTCAATTATTATTCAATGATTTCTCAATTATTGTTCCATTAATTGCCAATTATTGTTTAATTATTTTTCAATTATTATTCAATTATTTTTCAATTATTTTTCACATATTTTTCAATTATTTTTCAATTATTATTCAATTATTTTTCAAATATTTTTCGATTATTTTCAATTATTTTTCCATTATTGTTCAATTATTATTCAATGAATTTTCAATTATTGTTCAATTATTGTTCAATTATTGTTCAATTATTTTAAATTATTTTTCAATTATTGTTCAATTATTTTTCAAATATTTTTCAATTATTTTTCAATTATTTTTCAATTATTTTTCAATAATTTTTCAAATATTTTTCAATTATTTTTCAGTTATTTTTCAATTATTTTCCAATTACTTTTCAATTATTTTTCAATTACTTTTCAATTATTTTTCAATTACTTTTCAATTATTTTCAATTATTTTCAATTATTTTCAATTATTTTCAATTATTTTCAATTATTTTCAATTATTTTTCAATTCTTTTCAATTATTTTAAATTATTTTAAATTATGTTCAATTATTTTCAATTATTTTCAATTATTTTCAATTATTTTCAATTATTTTCAATTATTTTCAATTATTTTCAATTATTTTCAATTATTTTCAATTATTTTCAATTATTTTCAATTATTTTCAATTATTTTCAATTATTTTTCAATTATTTTCAATTATTTTCAATTATTTTCAATTATTTTCAATTATTTTTCAATTCTTTTAAATTATTTTCAATTATTTTAAATTATGTTCAATTATTGTCAATTCTTTTCAATTATTTTCAATTATTTTAAATTATGTTCAATTATTTTCAATTATTTTCAATTATTTTCAATTATTTTCAATTATTTTCAATTATTTTCAATTATTTTCATTTATTTTCAATTATTTTCAATTATTTTCAATTATTTTCAATTATTTTCAATTATTTTCATTTATTTTCAATTATTTTCAATTATTTTCAATTATTTTCAATTATTTTCAATTATTTTCAATTATTTTCAATTATTTTAAATTATTTTCAATTATTTTTAATTATTTTCAATTATATTCAATTATTTTCAATTATTTTCAATTATTTTCAATTATTTTCAATTATTTTCAATTAAATTATTTTCAATTATTTCCAATTAAATTATTTTCAATTATTTTCAATTATTTTCAATTATTTTCAATTATTTTCAATTATTTTTCATTTATTTTCAATCATTTTCAATAATTTTCAATTATTTTTCAATTATTTTCAATTATTTTTCAATTATTTTTCAATTTTTTTCAATTATTTTTTTCAATTATTTTTCAATTATTATTCAATTATTTTTAAATTATTGTTCAATTCTCTTTCAATTATTTTTCAATTATTTTTCAATTATTTTTCAATTATTATTCAATTAATTTTCAACTATTTTTCAATTATTTTTCAATTATTATTCAATGATTTTTCAATTATTTTTCCATTAATTTCCAATTATTGTTTAATTATTTTTCAATTATTATTCAATTATTTTTCAATTATTTTTCACATATTTTTCAATTATTTTTCAATTATTATTCAATTATTTTTCAAATATTTTTCAATTATTTTTCAATTATTTTTCAATTATTGTTCAATTATTATTCAATGAATTTTCAATTATTGTTCAATTATTGTTCAATTATTTTAAATTATTTTTCAATTATTGTTCAATTATTTTTCAAATATTTTTCAATTATTTTTCAAATATTTTTCAATTATTTTTCAAATATTTTTCAATTATTTTTCAATCATTTTTCAAATATTTTTCAATTATTTTTCAGTTATTTTTCAATTATTTTTCAATTACTTTTCAATTATTTTTCAATTACTTTTCAATTACTTTTCAATTACTTTTCAATTATGTTCAATTATTTTCAAATATTTTCAATTATTTTCCATTATTTTCAATTATTTTCAATTATTTTTCAATTATTTTCAATTATTTTCAATTATTTTCAATTAAATTATTTTCAATTACTTCCATTTAAATTATTTTCAATTATTTTCAATTATTTTCAATTATTTTCAATTATTTTTCAATTATTTTTCAATTATTATTCAATTAATTTTCAACTATTTTTCAATTATTTTTCAATTATTATTCAATGATTTCTCAATTATTGTTCCATTAATTGCCAATTATTGTTTAATTATTTTTCAATTATTATTCAATTATTTTTCAATTATTTTTCCATTAATTTCCAAT
Organism: Andrena bucephala; assembly: GCA_947577245.1. Classification (NCBI taxonomy): domain Eukaryota; kingdom Metazoa; phylum Arthropoda; class Insecta; order Hymenoptera; family Andrenidae; genus Andrena; species Andrena bucephala. The sequence continues at coordinate 30,066,354 of OX387716.1, read as the reverse complement.
TATTGTTTAATTATTTTTCAATTATTATTCAATTATTTTTCAATTATTTTTCACATATTTTTCAATTATTTTTCAATTATTATTCAATTATTTTTCAAATATTTTTCAATTATTTTTCAATTATTTTTCAATTATTGTTCAATTATTATTCAATGAATTTTCAATTATTGTTCAATTATTGTTCAATTATTTTTCAATTATTTTTCAATTACTTTTCAATTATTTTCAATTATTTTCAATTATTTTCAATTATTTTCAATTATTTTCAATTATTTTCAATTATTTTTCAATTATTTTCAATTATTTTCAATTATTTTCAATTATTTTCAATTATTTTCAATTATTTTTCAATTCTTTTCAATTATTTTCAATTATTTTAAATTATGTTCAATTATTTTCAATTATTTTCAATTATTTTCAATTATTTTCAATTATTTTCAATTATTTTCAATTATTTTCAATTATTTTCAATTATTTTCAATTATTTTCAATTATTTTTCAATTATTTTCAATTATTTTCAATTATTTTCAATTATTTTCAATTATTTTTCAATTCTTTTAAATTATTTTCAATTATTTTAAATTATGTTCAATTATTGTCAATTCTTTTCAATTATTTTCAATTATTTTAAATTATGTTCAATTATTTTCAATTATTTTCAATTATTTTCAATTATTTTCAATTATTTTCAATTATTTTCAATTATTTTCATTTATTTTCAATTATTTTCAATTATTTTCAATTATTTTCAATTATTTTCAATTATTTTCATTTATTTTCAATTATTTTCAATTATTTTCAATTATTTTCAATTATTTTCAATTATTTTCAATTATGTTCAATTATTTTAAATTATTTTCAATTATTTTTAATTATTTTCAATTATATTCAATTATTTTCAATTATTTTCAATTATTTTCAATTATTTTCAATTATTTTCAATTATTTTCAATTATTTTCAATTATTTTCAATTATTTTCAATTATTTTTCAATTATTTTCAATTATTTTCAATTATTTTCAATTATTTTCAATTATTTTTCAATTATTTTTCAATTTTTATCAATTATTTTTTTCAATTATTTTTCAATTATTATTCAATGATTTTTAAATTATTGTTCAATTCTCTTTCAATTATTTTTCAATTATTTTTCAATTATTTTTCAATTATTTTTCAATTATTATTCAATTATTTTTCAAATATTTTTCGATTATTTTCAATTATTATTCAATGAATTTTCAATTATTGTTCAATTATTGTTCAATTATTTTAAATTATTTTTCAATTATTGTTCAATTATTTTTCAAATATTTTTCAATTATTTTTCAAATATTTTTCAATTATTTTTCAGTTATTTTTCAATTATTTTTCAATTACTTTTCAATTATTTTTCAATTACTTTTCAATTACTTTTCAATTACTTTTCAATTATTTTCAATTATTTTCAATTATTTTCAATTATTTTCCATTATTTTCAATTATTTTCAATTATTTTTCAATTATTTTCAATTATTTTCAATTATTTTCAATTACTTCCATTTAAATTATTTTCAATTATTTTCAATTATTTTCAATTATTTTCAATTATTTTCAATTATTTTTCAATTATTTTCAATTAATTATAATTATTTTCAATTATTTTCAATTATTTTCAATTATTTTCAATTATTTTCAATTATTTTCAATTATTTTCAATTATTTTCAATTATTTTCACTTATTTTCAATTATTTTCAATTATTTTCAATTATTTTCAACTATTGTTTAAATTATTTTTTTTCAATTATTTTTCAATTTTTTTCAACTATTGTTTCAATTATTTTATTTCAATTTTTTTCATTTATTTTTCAATTATTTTTCAATTATTTTTCAATTTTTTTCAATTATTTTTTTCAATTATTTTTCAATTATTATTCAATGATTTTTAAATTATTGTTCAATTCTCTTTCAATTATTTTTCAATTATTTTTCAATTATTTTTCAAATATTTTTCAATTATTATTCAATTAATTTTCAACTATTTTTCAATTATTTTTCAATTATTATTCAATGATTTCTCAATTATTGTTCCATTAATTGCCAATTATTGTTTAATTATTTTTCAATTATTATTCAATTATTTTTCAATTATTATTCAATTATTTTTCAATTATTTTTCACATATTTTTCAATTATTTTTCAATTATTATTCAATTATTTTTCAAATATTTTTCGATTATTTTCAATTATTTTTCAATTATTGTTCAATTATTTTTCAATTATTGTTCAATTATTATTCAATGAATTTTCAATTATTGTTCAATTATTGTTCAATTATTTTAAATTATTTTTCAATTATTGTTCAATTATTTTTCAAATATTTTTCAATTATTTTTCAATTATTTTTCAATTATTTTTCAATAATTTTTCAAATATTTTTCAATTATTTTTCAGTTATTTTTCAATTATTTTCCAATTACTTTTCAATTATTTTTCAATTACTTTTCAATTATTTTTCAATTACTTTTCAATTATTTTCAATTATTTTCAATTCTTTTCAATTATTTTCAATTATTTTAAATTATGTTCAATTATTTTCAATTATTTTCAATTATTTTCAATTATTTTCAATTATTTTCAATTATTTTCAATTATTTTCAATTATTTTCAATTACTTTTCAATTATTTTTCAATTTCTTTTCAATTATTTTCAATTATTTTCAATTATTTTCAATTATTTTCAATTATTTTCAATTATTTTCAATTATTTTTCAATTATTTTCAATTATTTTCAACTATTTTCAATTAAATTATTTTCAATTACTTCCAATTAAATTATTTTCAATTATTTTTAATTATTTTCAATTATTTTAAATTATTTTCAATTATTTTTCAATTATTTTCAATTATTTATAATTATTTTCAATTATTTTCAATTATTTTCAATTGTTTTCAATTATTTTCAATTATTTTAAATTATTTTCAATTATTTTCAATTATTTTAAATTATTTTCAATTATTTTTCAATTATTTATCAATTATTTTCAATTATTTTCAATTATTTTCAATTAAATTATTTTCAATTATTTTCAATTATTTTCAATTAATTTCAATTATTTTCAATTATTTTTCAATTATTTTCAATTATTTTTCAATTTTTTTCAATTTTTTTTTCAATTTTTTTCCAATTTTTTATCAATTATTATTCTATTATTTTTCATTTATTATTCAATGATTTTTAAATTATTGTTCATAATAATTCTCTTTCAATTATTTTTCAATTATTATTCAATTAATTTTCAACTATTTTTCAATTGTTTTTCAATTATTATTCAATGATTTTTCAATTATTGTTCAATTATTTTTCAAATATTTTTCAATTATTTTTCAATTATTTTTCAATTATTGTTCAATTATTATTCAATGATTTTTCAATTATTGTTCAATTATTGTTAAATTATTTTCAATTATTTTTCAATTACTGTTCAATTATTTTTCAAATATTTTTCAATTATTTTTCAATTATTTTTTCAATTATTTACTTATTTTTTTCATTTATTTTTCAATTATTTTTCAATTATTTTACAATTATTTTTCAATTATTTTTCAATTATTATTCAATGATTTTTCAATTATTGTTCAATTATTTTTCAATTATTGTTCAATTATTTTTCAATTATTATTCAATTATTTTTCAATTATTTTTCACATATTTTTCAATTATTTTTCAATTATTTTTCAATTTTTTTCAATTTTTTTCCATTATTATTCAATTATTTTTCAATTATTTTTCACATATTTTTCAACTATTTTTCAATTATTTTTCAATTATTATTCAATGATTTTTCAACTATGGTTCAATTATTTTTCAATTATAGTTCAATTATTTTTCAATTATTATTCTATTATTTTTCAATTATTTTTCACATATTTTTCAATAATTTGCAATTATTTTTCAATTTTTTTCAATTTTTTTCTATTATTATTCAATTATTTTTCAAATATTTTTCAATTATTTTTCAATTATTTTTCATTTATTTTTCAATTATTTTTCAATTTTTTTCAATTATTTTTCAATTATTGTTCAATTATTTTTCAAACTTTGTTCAATTATTTTTCAAATATTTTAAAATTATTTTTCAATTATTTTTCAATTATTTTTCAATTATTTTTCAATTATTTTTCAATTATTTTTCAATTATTTTCAATTATTTTCAATTATTTTCAATTATTTTTCAATTATTTTCAATAATTTTTCAATTATTTTCAATAATTTTCAATTATTTTCAATTATTTTAAATTATGTTCAATTATTTTCAATTATTTTAAATTATTTTCAATTATTTTTCAATTATTTTTCAATTATTTTCAATTATTTTCAAGTAAATTATTTTCAATTATTTTCAATTAAATTATTTTCAATTAAATTATTTTCAATTATTTTCAATTATTTTCAATTAATTTCAATTATTTTCAATTATTTTTCAATTATTTTCAATTATTTTCAATTATTTTCAATTATTTTTCAATTATTTTAAATTATTTTCATTTAATTTCAATTATTTTTCAATTCTTTTCAATTATTTTCAATTATTTTCAATTATTTTCAATTATTCTCAATTATTTTCAATTATTTTCAATTATATTCAATTATTTTCAATTATTTTCAATTATTTTCAATTATTTTCAATTATTTTCAATTAAATTATTTTCAATTATTTCCAATTAAATTAATTTCAATTATTTTCAATTATTTTTCAATTATTTTCAATTATTTTCAATTATTTTCAATTATTTTTCAATTATTTTAAATTATTTTCAATTATTTTTCAATTATTTTTCAATTATTTTCAATTATTTTCAAGTAAATTATTTTCAATTATTTTCAATTAAATTATTTTCAATTAAAATATTTTCAATTATTTTCAATTATTTTCAATTAATTTCAATTATTTTCAATTATTTTTCAATTATTTTCAATTATTTTCAATTATTTTTCAACTATTTTAAATTATTTTCAATTAATTTCAATTATTTTTCATTTATTTTCAATCATTTTCAATCATTTTCAATTATTTTTCAATTATTTTCAATTATTTTTCAATTATTTTTCAATTTTTTTCAATTATTTTTTTCAATTATTTTTCAATTATTATTCTATGATTTTTAAATTATTGTTCAATTCTCTTTCAATTATTTTTCAATTATTTTTCAATTATTTTTCAATTATTATTCAATTAATTTTCAACTATTTTTCAATTATTTTTCAATTATTATTCAATGATTTTTCAATTATTGTTCCATTAATTTCCAATTATTGTTCCATTAATTTCCAATTATTGTTTAATTATTTTTCAATTATTATTCAATTATTTTTCAATTATTTTTCACATATTTTTCAATTATTTTTCAATTATTATTCAATTATTTTTCAAATATTTTTCAATTATTTTTCAATTATTTTTCAATTATTGTTCAATTATTATTCAATGAATTTTCAATTATTGTTCAATTATTGTTCAATTATTTTAAATTATTTTTCAATTATTGTTCAATTATTTTTCAAATATTTTTCAATTATTTTTCAATTATTTTTCATTTATTTTTCAATCATTTTTCAAATATTTTTCAATTATTTTTCAGTTATTTTTCAATTATTTTCCAATTACTTTTCAATTATTTTTCAATTACTTTTCAATTACATTTCAATTACTTTTCAATTATTTTCAATTATTTTCAATTATTTTCAATTATTTTCAATTATTTTCAATTATTTTCAATTATTTTTCAATTATTTTCAGTTATTTTCAATTATTTTCAATTAAATTATTTTCAATTACTTCCATTTAAATTATTTTCAATTATTTTCAATTATTTTCAATTATTTTCAATTATTTTCAATTATTTTTCAATTATTTTCAATTATTTATAATTATTTTCAATTATTTTCAATTATTTTCAATTATTTTCAATTATTTTCAATTATTTTCAATTATTTTCAATTATTTTCAATTATTTTCAATTATTTTCAATTATTTTCAATTATTTTCAATTATTTTCAATTATTTTCAATTATTTTCAATTATTTTCAATTATTTTCAATTATTTTCAACTATTGTTTAAATTATTTTTTTTCAATTATTTTTCAATTTTTTTCAACTATTGTTTCAATTATTTTATTTCAATTTTTTTCATTTATTTTTCAATTATTTTTCAATTTTTATCAATTATTTTTTTCAATTATTTTTCAATTATTATTCAATGATTTTTAAATTATTGTTCAATTCTCTTTCAATTATTTTTCAATTATTTTTCAATTATTTTTCAATTATTATTCAATTAATTTTCAACTATTTTTCAATTATTTTTCAATTATTATTCAATGATTTCTCAATTATTGTTCCATTAATTGCCAATTATTGTTTAATTATTTTTCAATTATTATTCAATTATTTTTCAATTATTTTTCACATATTTTTCAATTATTTTTCAATTATTATTCAATTATTTTTCAAATATTTTTCGATTATTTTCAATTATTTTTCAATTATTGTTCAATTATTATTCAATGAATTTTCAATTATTGTTCAATTATTGTTAAATTATTTTAAATTATTTTTCAATTATTGTTCAATTATTTTTCAAATATTTTTCAATTATTTTTCAATTATTTTTCAATTATTTTTCAATAATTTTTCAAATATTTTTCAATTATTTTTCAGTTATTTTTCAATTATTTTCCAATTACTTTTCAATTATTTTTCAATTACTTTTCAATTATTTTTCAATTACTTTTCAATTATTTTCAATTATTTTCAAATATTTTCAATTATTTTCAATTATTTTCAATTATTTTCAATTATTTTTCAATTATTTTCAATTATTTTCAATTATTTTCAATTATTTTCAATTATTTTTCAATTCTTTTCAATTATTTTCAATTATTTTAAATTATGTTCAATTATTTTCAATTATTTTCAATTATTTTCAATTATTTTCAATTATTTTCAATTATTTTCAATTATTTTCAATTATTTTCAATTATTTTCAATTATTTTCAATTATTTTTCAATTATTTTTCAATTATTATTCAATTAATTTTCAACTATTTTTCAATTATTTTTCAATTATTATTCAATGATTTTTCAATTATTTTTCCATTAATTTCCAATTATTGTTTAATTATTTTTCAATTATTATTCAATTATTTTTCAATTATTTTTCACATATTTTTCAATTATTTTTCAATTATTATTCAATTATTTTTCAAATATTTTTCAATTATTTTTCAATTATTTTTCAATTATTGTTCAATTATTATTCAATGAATTTTCAATTATTGTTCAATTATTGTTCAATTATTTTAAATTATTTTTCAATTATTGTTCAATTATTTTTCAAATATTTTTCAATTATTTTTCAAATATTTTTCAATTATTTTTCAATCATTTTTCAAATATTTTTCAATTATTTTTCAGTTATTTTTCAATTATTTTCCAATTACTTTTCAATTATTTTTCAATTACTTTTCAATTACTTTTCAATTACTTTTCAATTATTTTCAATTATTTTCAATTATTTTCAATTATTTTCCATTATTTTCAATTATTTTCAATTATTTTTCAATTATTTTCAATTATTTTCAATTATTTTCAATTATTTTCAATTATTTTCAATTATTTTCAACTATTGTTTAAATTATTATTTTTCAATTATTTTTCAATTTTTTTCAACTATTGTTTCAATTATTTTATTTCAATTTTTTTCATTTATTTTTCAATTATTTTTCAATTTTTATCAATTATTTTTTTCAATTAGTTTTCAATTATTATTCAATGATTTTTAAATTATTGTTCAATTCTCTTTCAATTATTTTTCAATTATTTTTCAATTATTTTTCAATTATTTTTCAATTATTATTCAATTAATTTTCAACTATTTTTCAATTATTTTTCAATTATTATTCAATGATTTTTCAATTATTGTTCCATTAATTGCCAATTATTGTTCCATTAATTTCCAATTATTGTTTAATTATTTTTCAATTATTATTCAATTATTTTTCAATTATTTTTCACATATTTTTCAATTATTTTTCAATTATTATTCAATTATTTTTCAAATATTTTTCAATTATTTTTCAATTATTTTTCAATTATTGTTCAATTATTATTCAATGAATTTTCAATTATTGTTCAATTATTGTTCAATTATTTTAAATTATTTTTCAATTATTGTTCAATTATTTTTCAAATATTTTTCAATTATTTTTCAATTATTTTTCATTTATTTTTCAATCATTTTTCAAATATTTTTCAATTATTTTTCAGTTATTTTTCAATTATTTTCCAATTACTTTTCAATTATTTTTCAATTACTTTTCAATTACATTTCAATTACTTTTCAATTATTTTCAATTATTTTCAATTATTTTCAATTATTTTCAATTATTTTCAATTATTTTCAATTATTTTTCAATTATTTTCAATTATTTTCAATTATTTTCAATTAAATTATTTTCAATTACTTCCATTTAAATTATTTTCAATTATTTTCAATTATTTTCAATTATTTTCAATTATTTTCAATTATTTTTCAATTATTTTCAATTATTTATAATTATTTTCAATTATTTTCAATTATTTTCAATTATTTTCAATTATTTTCAATTATTTTCAATTATTTTCAATTATTTTCAATTATTTTCAATTATTTTCAATTATTTTCAATTATTTTCAATTATTTTCAATTATTTTCAATTATTTTCAACTATTGTTTAAATTATTTTTTTTCAATTATTTTTCAATTTTTTTCAACTATTGTTTCAATTATTTTATTTCAATTTTTTTCATTTATTTTTCAATTATTTTTCAATTTTTATCAATTATTTTTTTCAATTATTTTTCAATTATTATTCAATGATTTTTAAATTATTGTTCAATTCTCTTTCAATTATTTTTCAATTATTTTTCAATTATTTTTCAATTATTATTCAATTAATTTTCAACTATTTTTCAATTATTTTTCAATTATTATTCAATGATTTCTCAATTATTGTTCCATTAATTGCCAATTATTGTTTAATTATTTTTCAATTATTATTCAATTATTTTTCAATTATTTTTCACATATTTTTCAATTATTTTTCAATTATTATTCAATTATTTTTCAAATATTTTTCGATTATTTTCAATTATTTTTCAATTATTGTTCAATTATTATTCAATGAATTTTCAATTATTGTTCAATTATTGTTCAATTATTTTAAATTATTTTTCAATTATTGTTCAATTATTTTTCAAATATTTTTCAATTATTTTTCAATTATTTTTCAATTATTTTTCAATAATTTTTCAAATATTTTTCAATTATTTTTCAGTTATTTTTCAATTATTTTCCAATTACTTTTCAATTATTTTTCAATTACTTTTCAATTATTTTTCAATTACTTTTCAATTATTTTCAATTATTTTCAAATATTTTCAATTATTTTCAATTATTTTCAATTATTTTCAATTATTTTTCAATTATTTTCAATTATTTTCAATTATTTTCAATTATTTTCAATTATTTTTCAATTCTTTTCAATTATTTTCAATTATTTTAAATTATGTTCAATTATTTTCAATTATTTTCAATTATTTTCAATTATTTTCAATTATTTTCAATTATTTTCAATTATTTTCAATTATTTTCAATTATTTTCAATTATTTTCAATTATTTTTCAATTATTTTTCAATTATTATTCAATTAATTTTCAACTATTTTTCAATTATTTTTCAATTATTATTCAATGATTTTTCAATTATTTTTCCATTAATTTCCAATTATTGTTTAATTATTTTTCAATTATTATTCAATTATTTTTCAATTATTTTTCACATATTTTTCAATTATTTTTCAATTATTATTCAATTATTTTTCAAATATTTTTCAATTATTTTTCAATTATTTTTCAATTATTGTTCAATTATTATTCAATGAATTTTCAATTATTGTTCAATTATTGTTCAATTATTTTAAATTATTTTTCAATTATTGTTCAATTATTTTTCAAATATTTTTCAATTATTTTTCAAATATTTTTCAATTATTTTTCAATCATTTTTCAAATATTTTTCAATTATTTTTCAGTTATTTTTCAATTATTTTCCAATTACTTTTCAATTATTTTTCAATTACTTTTCAATTACTTTTCAATTACTTTTCAATTATTTTCAATTATTTTCAATTATTTTCAATTATTTTCCATTATTTTCAATTATTTTCAATTATTTTTCAATTATTTTCAATTATTTTCAATTATTTTCAATTATTTTCAATTATTTTCAATTATTTTCAACTATTGTTTAAATTATTATTTTTCAATTATTTTTCAATTTTTTTCAACTATTGTTTCAATTATTTTATTTCAATTTTTTTCATTTATTTTTCAATTATTTTTCAATTTTTATCAATTATTTTTTTCAATTAGTTTTCAATTATTATTCAATGATTTTTAAATTATTGTTCAATTCTCTTTCAATTATTTTTCAATTATTTTTCAATTATTTTTCAATTATTTTTCAATTATTATTCAATTAATTTTCAACTATTTTTCAATTATTTTTCAATTATTATTCAATGATTTCTCAATTATTGTTCCATTAATTGCCAATTATTGTTTAATTATTTTTCAATTATTATTCAATTATTTTTCAATTATTTTTCACATATTTTTCAATTATTTTTCAATTATTATTCAATTATTTTTCAAATATTTTTCGATTATTTTCAATTATTTTTCAATTATTGTTCAATTATTATTCAATGAATTTTCAATTATTGTTCAATTATTGTTCAATTATTTTAAATTATTTTTCAATTATTGTTCAATTATTTTTCAAATATTTTTCAATTATTTTTCAATTATTTTTCAATTATTTTTCAATAATTTTTCAAATATTTTTCAATTATTTTTCAGTTATTTTTCAATTATTTTCCAATTACTTTTCAATTATTTTTCAATTACTTTTCAATTATTTTTCAATTACTTTTCAATTATTTTCAATTATTTTCAATTATTTTCAATTATTTTCAATTATTTTCAATTATTTTCAATTATTTTCAATTATTTTTCAATTATTTTCAATTATTTTCAATTATTTTCAATTATTTTCAATTATTTTTCAATTCTTTTCAATTATTTTCAATTATTTTAAATTATGTTCAATTATTTTCAATTATTTTCAATTATTTTCAATTATTTTCAATTATTTTCAATTATTTTCAATTATTTTCAATTATTTTCAATTATTTTCAATTATTTTCAATTATTTTCAATTATTTTTCAATTATTTTCAATTATTTTCAATTATTTTCAATTATTTTCAATTATTTTTCAATTCTTTTAAATTATTTTCAATTATTTTAAATTATGTTCAATTATTGTCAATTCTTTTCAATTATTTTCAATTATTTTAAATTATGTTCAATTATTTTCAATTATTTTCAATTATTTTCAATTATTTTCAATTATTTTCAATTATTTTCAATTATTTTCATTTATTTTCAATTATTTTCAATTATTTTCAATTATTTTCAATTATTTTCAATTATTTTCATTTATTTTCAATTATTTTCAATTATTTTCAATTATTTTCAATTATTTTAAATTATTTTCAATTATGTTCAATTATTTTAAATTATTTTCAATTATTTTTAATTATTTTCAATTATATTCAATTATTTTCAATTATTTTCAATTATTTTCAATTATTTTCAATTATTTTCAATTAAATTATTTTCAATTATTTCCAATTAAATTATTTTCAATTATTTTCAATTATTTTCAATTATTTTCAATTATTTTCAATTATTTTCAACTATTGTTTAAATTATTTTTTTTCAATTATTTTTCAATTTTTTTCAACTATTGTTTCAATTATTTTATTTCAATTTTTTTCATTTATTTTTCAATTATTTTTCAATTATTTTTCAATTTTTACCAATTATTTTTTTCAATTATTTTTCAATTATTATTCAATGATTTTTAAATTATTGTTCAATTCTCTTTCAATTATTTTTCAATTATTTTTCAATTATTTTTCAATTATTTTTCAATTATTATTCAATTAATTTTCAACTATTTTTCAATTATTTTTCAATTATTATTCAATGATTTCTCAATTATTGTTCCATTAATTGCCAATTATTGTTTAATTATTTTTCAATTATTATTCAATTATTTTTCAATTATTTTTCACATATTTTTCAATTATTTTTCAATTATTATTCAATTATTTTTCAAATATTTTTCGATTATTTTCAATTATTTTTCAATTATTGTTCAATTATTATTCAATGAATTTTCAATTATTGTTCAATTATTGTTCAATTATTTTAAATTATTTTTCAATTATTGTTCAATTATTTTTCAAATATTTTTCAATTATTTTTCAATTATTTTTCAATTATTTTTCAATAATTTTTCAAATATTTTTCAATTATTTTTCAGTTATTTTTCAATTATTTTCCAATTACTTTTCAATTATTTTTCAATTACTTTTCAATTATTTTTCAATTACTTTTCAATTATTTTCAATTATTTTCAATTATTTTCAATTATTTTCAATTATTTTCAATTATTTTCAATTATTTTTCAATTATTTTCAATTATTTTCAATTATTTTCAATTATTTTCAATTATTTTCAATTATTTTCAATTATTTTTCAATTCTTTTCAATTATTTTCAATTATTTTAAATTATGTTCAATTATTTTCAATTATTTTCAATTATTTTCAATTATTTTCAATTATTTTCAATTATTTTCAATTATTTTCAATTATTTTCAATTATTTTCAATTATTTTCAATTATTTTTCAATTATTTTCAATTATTTTCAATTATTTTCAATTATTTTCAATTATTTTTCAATTCTTTTAAATTATTTTCAATTATTTTAAATTATGTTCAATTATTGTCAATTCTTTTCAATTATTTTCAATTATTTTAAATTATGTTCAATTATTTTCAATTATTTTCAATTATTTTCAATTATTTTCAATTATTTTCAATTATTTTCAATAATTTTCAATTATTTTTCAATTATTTTCAATTATTTTTCAATTATTTTTCAATTTTTTTCAATTATTTTTTTCAATTATTTTTCAATTATTATTCAATTATTTTTAAATTATTGTTCAATTCTCTTTCAATTATTTTTCAATTATTTTTCAATTATTTTTCAATTATTATTCAATTAATTTTCAACTATTTTTCAATTATTTTTCAATTATTATTCAATGATTTTTCAATTATTTTTCCATTAATTTCCAATTATTGTTTAATTATTTTTCAATTATTATTCAATTATTTTTCAATTATTTTTCACATATTTTTCAATTATTTTTCAATTATTATTCAATTATTTTTCAAATATTTTTCAATTATTTTTCAATTATTTTTCAATTATTGTTCAATTATTATTCAATGAATTTTCAATTATTGTTCAATTATTGTTCAATTATTTTAAATTATTTTTCAATTATTGTTCAATTATTTTTCAAATATTTTTCAATTATTTTTCAAATATTTTTCAATTATTTTTCAATCATTTTTCAAATATTTTTCAATTATTTTTCAGTTATTTTTCAATTATTTTCCAATTACTTTTCAATTATTTTTCAATTACTTTTCAATTACTTTTCAATTACTTTTCAATTATTTTCAATTATTTTCAATTATTTTCAATTATTTTCAATTATTTTCAATTATTTTCAATTATTTTCAATTATTTTCAATTATTTTCAACTATTGTTTAAATTATTTTTTTTCAATTATTTTTCAATTTTTTTCAACTATTGTTTCAATTATTTTATTTCAATTTTTTTCATTTATTTTTCAATTATTTTTCAATTTTTATCAATTATTTTTTTCAATTATTTTTCAATTATTATTCAATGATTTTTAAATTATTGTTCAATTCTCTTTCAATTATTTTTCAATTACTTTTCAATTACTTTTCAATTACTTTTCAATTATTTTCAATTATTTTCAATTATTTTCAATTATTTTCCATTATTTTCAATTATTTTCAATTATTTTTCAATTATTTTCAATTATTTTCAATTATTTTCAATTATTTTCAATTATTTTCAATTATTTTCAACTATTGTTTAAATTATTTTTTTTCAATTATTTTTCAATTTTTTTCAACTATTGTTTCAATTATTTTATTTCAATTTTTTTCATTTATTTTTCAATTATTTTTCAATTTTTATCAATTATTTTTTTCAATTATTTTTCAATTATTATTCAATGATTTTTAAATTATTGTTCAATTCTCTTTCAATTATTTTTCAATTATTTTTCAATTATTTTTCAATTATTTTTCAATTATTATTCAATTAATTTTCAACTATTTTTCAATTATTTTTCAATTATTATTCAATGATTTCTCAATTATTGTTCCATTAATTGCCAATTATTGTTTAATTATTTTTCAATTATTATTCAATTATTTTTCAATTATTTTTCACATATTTTTCAATTATTTTTCAATTATTATTCAATTATTTTTCAAATATTTTTCGATTATTTTCAATTATTTTTCAATTATTGTTCAATTATTATTCAATGAATTTTCAATTATTGTTCAATTATTGTTCAATTATTTTAAATTATTTTTCAATTATTGTTCAATTATTTTTCAAATATTTTTCAATTATTTTTCAATTATTTTTCAATTATTTTTCAATAATTTTTCAAATATTTTTCAATTATTTTTCAGTTATTTTTCAATTATATTCCAATTACTTTTCAATTATTTTTCAATTACTTTTCAATTATTTTTCAATTACTTTTCAATTATTTTCAATTATTTTCAATTATTTTCAATTATTTTCAATTATTTTCAATTATTTTCAATTATTTTTCAATTATTTTCAATTATTTTCAATTATTTTCAATTATTTTCAATTATTTTTCAATTCTTTTCAATTATTTTCAATTATTTTAAATTATGTTCAATTATTTTCAATTATTTTCAATTATTTTCAATTATTTTCAATTATTTTCAATTATTTTCAATTATTTTCAATTATTTTCAATTATTTTCAATTATTTTCAATTATTTTCAATTATTTTTCAATTATTTTCAATTATTTTCAATTATTTTCAATTATTTACAATTATTTTTCAATTCTTTTAAATTATTTTCAATTATTTTAAATTATGTTCAATTATTGTCAATTCTTTTCAATTATTTTCAATTATTTTAAATTATGTTCAATTATTTTCAATTATTTTCAATTATTTTCAATTATTTTCAATTATTTTCAATTATTTTCAATTATTTTCATTTATTTTCAATTATTTTCAATTATTTTCAATTATTTTCAATTATTTTCAATTATTTTCATTTATTTTCAATTATTTTCAATTATTTTCAATTATTTTCAATTATTTTAAATTATTTTCAATTATGTTCAATTATTTTAAATTATTTTCAATTATTTTTAATTATTTTCAATTATATTCAATTATTTTCAATTATTTTCAATTATTTTCAATTATTTTCAATTATTTTCAATTAAATTATTTTCAATTATTTCCAATTAAATTATTTTCAATTATTTTCAATTATTTTCAATTATTTTCAATTATTTTCAACTATTGTTTAAATTATTTTTTTTCAATTATTTTTCAATTTTTTTCAACTATTGTTTCAATTATTTTATTTCAATTTTTTTCATTTATTTTTCAATTATTTTTCAATTATTTTTCAATTTTTATCAATTATTTTTTTCAATTATTTTTCAATTATTATTCAATGATTTTTAAATTATTGTTCAATTCTCTTTCAATTATTTTTCAATTATTTTTCAATTATTTTTCAATTATTTTTCAATTATTATTCAATTAATTTTCAACTATTTTTCAATTATTTTTCAATTATTATTCAATGATTTCTCAATTATTGTTCCATTAATTGCCAATTATTGTTTAATTATTTTTCAATTATTATTCAATTATTTTTCAATTATTTTTCACATATTTTTCAATTATTTTTCAATTATTATTCAATTATTTTTCAAATATTTTTCGATTATTTTCAATTATTTTTCAATTATTGTTCAATTATTATTCAATGAATTTTCAATTATTGTTCAATTATTGTTCAATTATTTTAAATTATTTTTCAATTATTGTTCAATTATTTTTCAAATATTTTTCAATTATTTTTCAATTATTTTTCAATTATTTTTCAATAATTTTTCAAATATTTTTCAATTATTTTTCAGTTATTTTTCAATTATTTTCCAATTACTTTTCAATTATTTTTCAATTACTTTTCAATTATTTTTCAATTACTTTTCAATTATTTTCAATTATTTTCAATTATTTTCAATTATTTTCAATTATTTTCAATTATTTTCAATTATTTTTCAATTATTTTCAATTATTTTCAATTATTTTAAATTATTTTAAATTATTTTTCAATTCTTTTCAATTATTTTCAATTATTTTAAATTATGTTCAATTATTTTCAATTATTTTCAATTATTTTCAATTATTTTCAATTATTTTCAATTATTTTCAATTATTTTCAATTATTTTCAATTATTTTCAATTATTTTCAATTATTTTCAATTATTTTTCAATTATTTTCAATTATTTTCAATTATTTTCAATTATTTTCAATTATTTTTCAATTATTTTCAATTATTTTCAATTATTTTCAATTATTTTCAATTATTTTTCAATTATTTTAAATTATTTTCAATTATTTTCAATTATTTTTCAATTCTTTTCAATTATTTTCAATTATTTTCAATTATTTTCAATTATTTTCAATTATTTTTAATTATTTTCAATTATATTCAATTATTTTCAATTATTTTCAATTATTTTCAATTATTTTCAATTATTTTCAATTAAATTATTTTCAATTTATTCCAATTAAATTATTTTCAATTATTTTCAATTATTTTCAATTATTTTCAATTATTTTCAATTATTTTTCATTTATTTTCAATCATTTTCAATCATTTTCAATCATTTTCAATTATTTTTCAATTATTTTCAATTATTTTTCAATTATTTTTCAATTTTTTTCAATTATTTTTTTCAATTATTTTTCAATTATTTTTCAATTATTATTCAATGATTTTTCAATTATTGTTCAATTATTTTTCAATTATTGTTCAATTATTTTTCAATTATTATTCAATTATTTTTCAATTATTTTTCACATATTTTTCAATTATTTTTCAATTTTTTTCAATTTTTTTCAATTTTTTTCCATTATTATTCAATTATTTTTCAATTATTTTTCACATATTTTTCAACTATTTTTCAATTATTTTTCAATTATTATTCAATGATTTTTCAACTATGGTTCAATTATTTTTCAATTATAGTTCAATTATTTTTCAATTATTATTCTATTATTTTTCAATTATTTTTCACATATTTTTCAATAATTTGCAATTATTTTTCAATTTTTTTCAATTTTTTTCTATTATTATTCAATTATTTTTCAAATATTTTTCAATTATTTTTCAATTATTTTTCATTTATTTTTCAATTATTTTTCAATTTTTTTCAATTATTTTTCAATTATTGTTCAATTATTTTTCAAACATTGTTCAATTATTTTTCAAATATTTTAAAATTATTTTTCAATTATTTTTCAATTATTTTTCAATTATTTTTCAATTATTTTTCAATTATTTTCAATTATTTTCAATTATTTTCAATTATTTTTCAATTATTTTCAATAATTTTTCAATTATTTTCAATAATTTTCAATTATTTTCAATTATTTTAAATTATGTTCAATTATTTTCAATTATTTTAAATTATTTTCAATTATTTTCAATTATTTTCAATTATTTTCAATTATTTTCAATTATTTTTCAATTATTTTCAATTATTTTCAATTATTTTCAATTATTTTCAATTATTTTTCAATTCTTTTCAATTATTTTCAATTATTTTAAATTATGTTCAATTATTTTCAATTATTTTCAATTATTTTCAATTATTTTCAATTATTTTCAATTATTTTCAATTATTTTCAATTATTTTCAATTATTTTCAATTATTTTCAATTATTTTCAATTATTTTTCAATTATTTTCAATTATTTTCAATTATTTTCAATTATTTACAATTATTTTTCAATTCTTTTAAATTATTTTCAATTATTTTAAATTATGTTCAATTATTGTCAATTCTTTTCAATTATTTTCAATTATTTTAAATTATGTTCAATTATTTTCAATTATTTTCAATTATTTTCAATTATTTTCAATTATTTTCAATTATTTTCAATTATTTTCATTTATTTTCAATTATTTTCAATTATTTTCAATTATTTTCAATTATTTTCAATTATTTTCATTTATTTTCAATTATTTTCAATTATTTTCAATTATTTTCAATTATTTTAAATTATTTTCAATTATGTTCAATTATTTTAAATTATTTTCAATTATTTTTAATTATTTTCAATTATATTCAATTATTTTCAATTATTTTCAATTATTTTCAATTATTTTCAATTATTTTCAATTAAATTATTTTCAATTATTTCCAATTAAATTATTTTCAATTATTTTCAATTATTTTCAATTATTTTCAATTATTTTCAACTATTGTTTAAATTATTTTTTTTCAATTATTTTTCAATTTTTTTCAACTATTGTTTCAATTATTTTATTTCAATTTTTTTCATTTATTTTTCAATTATTTTTCAATTATTTTTCAATTTTTATCAATTATTTTTTTCAATTATTTTTCAATTATTATTCAATGATTTTTAAATTATTGTTCAATTCTCTTTCAATTATTTTTCAATTATTTTTCAATTATTTTTCAATTATTTTTCAATTATTATTCAATTAATTTTCAACTATTTTTCAATTATTTTTCAATTATTATTCAATGATTTCTCAATTATTGTTCCATTAATTGCCAATTATTGTTTAATTATTTTTCAATTATTATTCAATTATTTTTCAATTATTTTTCACATATTTTTCAATTATTTTTCAATTATTATTCAATTATTTTTCAAATATTTTTCGATTATTTTCAATTATTTTTCAATTATTGTTCAATTATTATTCAATGAATTTTCAATTATTGTTCAATTATTGTTCAATTATTTTAAATTATTTTTCAATTATTGTTCAATTATTTTTCAAATATTTTTCAATTATTTTTCAATTATTTTTCAATTATTTTTCAATAATTTTTCAAATATTTTTCAATTATTTTTCAGTTATTTTTCAATTATTTTCCAATTACTTTTCAATTATTTTTCAATTACTTTTCAATTATTTTTCAATTACTTTTCAATTATTTTCAATTATTTTCAATTATTTTCAATTATTTTCAATTATTTTCAATTATTTTCAATTATTTTTCAATTATTTTCAATTATTTTCAATTATTTTAAATTATTTTAAATTATTTTTCAATTCTTTTCAATTATTTTCAATTATTTTAAATTATGTTCAATTATTTTCAATTATTTTCAATTATTTTCAATTATTTTCAATTATTTTCAATTATTTTCAATTATTTTCAATTATTTTCAATTATTTTCAATTATTTTCAATTATTTTCAATTATTTTTCAATTATTTTCAATTATTTTCAATTATTTTCAATTATTTTCAATTATTTTTCAATTATTTTCAATTATTTTCAATTATTTTCAATTATTTTCAATTATTTTTCAATTATTTTAAATTATTTTCAATTATTTTCAATTATTTTTCAATTCTTTTCAATTATTTTCAATTATTTTCAATTATTTTCAATTATTTTCAATTATTTTTAATTATTTTCAATTATATTCAATTATTTTCAATTATTTTCAATTATTTTCAATTATTTTCAATTATTTTCAATTAAATTATTTTCAATTTATTCCAATTAAATTATTTTCAATTATTTTCAATTATTTTCAATTATTTTCAATTATTTTCAATTATTTTTCATTTATTTTCAATCATTTTCAATCATTTTCAATCATTTTCAATTATTTTTCAATTATTTTCAATTATTTTTCAATTATTTTTCAATTTTTTTCAATTATTTTTTTCAATTATTTTTCAATTATTTTTCAATTATTATTCAATGATTTTTCAATTATTGTTCAATTATTTTTCAATTATTGTTCAATTATTTTTCAATTATTATTCAATTATTTTTCAATTATTTTTCACATATTTTTCAATTATTTTTCAATTTTTTTCAATTTTTTTCAATTTTTTTCCATTATTATTCAATTATTTTTCAATTATTTTTCACATATTTTTCAACTATTTTTCAATTATTTTTCAATTATTATTCAATGATTTTTCAACTATGGTTCAATTATTTTTCAATTATAGTTCAATTATTTTTCAATTATTATTCTATTATTTTTCAATTATTTTTCACATATTTTTCAATAATTTGCAATTATTTTTCAATTTTTTTCAATTTTTTTCTATTATTATTCAATTATTTTTCAAATATTTTTCAATTATTTTTCAATTATTTTTCATTTATTTTTCAATTATTTTTCAATTTTTTTCAATTATTTTTCAATTATTGTTCAATTATTTTTCAAACATTGTTCAATTATTTTTCAAATATTTTAAAATTATTTTTCAATTATTTTTCAATTATTTTTCAATTATTTTTCAATTATTTTTCAATTATTTTCAATTATTTTCAATTATTTTCAATTATTTTTCAATTATTTTCAATAATTTTTCAATTATTTTCAATAATTTTCAATTATTTTCAATTATTTTAAATTATGTTCAATTATTTTCAATTATTTTAAATTATTTTCAATTATTTTTCAATTATTTTTCAATTATTTTCAATTATTTTCAAGTAAATTATTTTCAATTATTTTCAATTAAATTATTTTCAATTAAATTATTTTCAATTATTTTCAATTATTTTCAATTAATTTCAATTATTTTCAATTATTTTTCAATTATTTTCAATTATTTTCAATTATTTTCAATTATTTTTCAATTATTTTAAATTATTTTCATTTAATTTCAATTATTTTTCAATTCTTTTCAATTATTTTCAATTATTTTCAATTATTTTCAATTATTCTCAATTATTTTCAATTATTTTCAATTATATTCAATTATTTTCAATTATTTTCAATTATTTTCAATTATTTTCAATTATTTTCAATTAAATTATTTTCAATTATTTCCAATTAAATTAATTTCAATTATTTTCAATTATTTTTCAATTATTTTCAATTATTTTCAATTATTTTTCAATTATTTTAAATTATTTTCAATTATTTTTCAATTATTTTTCAATTATTTTCAAATATTTTCAAGTAAATTATTTTCAATTATTTTCAATTAAATTATTTTCAATTAAAATATTTTCAATTATTTTCAATTATTTTCAATTAATTTCAATTATTTTCAATTATTTTTCAATTATTTTCAATTATTTTCAATTATTTTTCAACTATTTTAAATTATTTTCAATTAATTTCAATTATTTTTCATTTATTTTCAATCATTTTCAATCATTTTCAATTATTTTTCAATTATTTTCAATTATTTTTCAATTATTTTTCAATTTTTTTCAATTATTTTTTTCAATTATTTTTCAATTATTATTCTATGATTTTTAAATTATTGTTCAATTCTCTTTCAATTATTTTTCAATTATTTTTCAATTATTTTTCAATTATTTTTCAATTATTATTCAATTAATTTTCAACTATTTTTCAATTATTTTTCAATTATTATTCAATGATTTTTCAATTATTGTTCCATTAATTTCCAATTATTGTTCCATTAATTTCCAATTATTGTTTAATTATTTTTCAATTATTATTCAATTATTTTTCAATTATTTTTCACATATTTTTCAATTATTTTTCAATTATTATTCAATTATTTTTCAAATATTTTTCAATTATTTTTCAATTATTTTTCAATTATTGTTCAATTATTATTCAATGAATTTTCAATTATTGTTCAATTATTGTTCAATTATTTTAAATTATTTTTCAATTATTGTTCAATTATTTTTCAAATATTTTTCAATTATTTTTCAATTATTTTTCATTTATTTTTCAATCATTTTTCAAATATTTTTCAATTATTTTTCAGTTATTTTTCAATTATTTTCCAATTACTTTTCAATTATTTTTCAATTACTTTTCAATTACATTTCAATTACTTTTCAATTATTTTCAATTATTTTCAATTATTTTCAATTATTTTCAATTATTTTCAATTATTTTCAATTATTTTCAATTATTTTCAATTATTTTTCAATTATTTTCAATTATTTTCAATTATTTTCAATTAAATTATTTTCAATTACTTCCATTTAAATTATTTTCAATTATTTTCAATTATTTTCAATTATTTTCAATTATTTTCAATTATTTTTCAATTATTTTCAATTATTTATAATTATTTTCAATTATTTTCAATTATTTTCAATTATTTTCAATTATTTTCAATTATTTTCAATTATTTTCAATTATTTTCAATTATTTTCAATTATTTTCAATTATTTTCAATTATTTTCAATTATTTTCAATTATTTTCAATTATTTTCAACTATTGTTTCAATTATTTTATTTCAATTTTTTTCATTTATTTTTCAATTATTTTTCAATTATTTTTCAATTTTTTTCAATTTTTTCAATTATTATTCAATTATTTTTCAATTATTTTTCACATATTTTTCAACTATTTTTCAATTATTTTTCAATTATTATTCAATGATTTTTCAATTATGGTTCAATTATTTTTCAATTATTGTTCAATTATTTTTCAATTATCATTCAATTATTTTTCACATATTTTTCAATAATTTGCAATTATTTTTCAATTTTTTTCAATTTTTTTCTATTATTATTCAATTATTTTTCAAATATTTTTCAATTATTTTTCAATTATTTTTCATTTATTTTTCAATTATTTTTCAATTTTTTTCAATTATTTTTCAATTATTGTTCAATTATTTTTCAAACATTGATCAATTATTTTTCAAATATTTTTAAATTATTTTTCAATTATTTTTCAATTATTTTTCAATTATTTTTCAATTATTTTTCAATTATTTTTTAATTATTTTCAATTATTTTCAATTATTTTTCAATTATTTTCAATTATTTTTCAATTATTTTCAATAATTTTCAATTATTTTCAATTATTTTCAATTATTTTCAATTATTTTTCAATTATTTTCAATTATTTTCAATTATTTTCAATTATTTTTCAGTTCTTTTCAATTCTTTTCAATTATTTTCAATTATTTTAAATTATGTTCAATTATTTTCAATTATTTTCAATTATTTTCAATTATTTTCAATTATTTTCAATTATTTTCAATTATTTTCAATTATTTTCAATTATTTTCAATTATTTTCAATTATTTTCAATTATTTTCAATTATTTTAAATTATTTTCAATTATTATTCAATTATTTTTCAATTATTTTCAATTATTTTCAAGTAAATTATTTTCAATTATTTTCAATTAAATTATTTTCAATTATTTTCAATTAATTTCAATTATTTTCAATTATTTTTCAATTATTTTCAATTATTTTCAAGTATTTTCAATTATTTTCAATTATTTTTCAATTACTTTAAATTATTTTCAATTATTTTTAATTATTTTTCAATTCTTTTCAATTATTTTCAATTATTTTCAATTATTTTAAATTATTTTCAATTATTTTTAATTATTTTCAATTATATTCAATTATTTTCAATTATTTTCAATTATTTTCAATTATTTTCAATTATTTTCAATTAAATTATTTTCAATTATTTCCAATTAAATTATTTTCAATTATTTTCAATTATTTTCAATTATTTTCAATTATTTTCAATTATTTTCAATTATTTTCAATTATTTTCAATTATTTTCAATTATTTTCAATTATTTTCAATTATTTTCAATTATTTTCAATTATTTTTCATTTATTTTCAATCATTTTCAATAATTTTCAATTATTTTTCATTATTTTCAATTATTTTTCAATTATTTTTCAATTTTTTTCAATTATTTTTTTCAATTATTTTTCAATTATTATTCAATTATTTTTAAATTATTGTTCAATTCTCTTTCAATTATTTTTCAATTATTTTTCAATTATTTTTCAATTATTTTTCAATTATTATTCAATTAATTTTCAACTATTTTTCAATTATTTTTCAATTATTATTCAATGATTTTTCAATTATTGTTCCATTAATTTCCAATTATTGTTTAATTATTTTTCAATTATTATTCAATTATTTTTCAATTTTTTTTCAATTTTTTTTCAATTTTTTTCCAATTTTTTTCAATTATTTTTCAATTATTTTTCAATTGTTATTCAATTATTTTCAATTATTTTTCAAATATTTTTCAATTATTTTTCAATTATTATTCAATGATTCTTCGATTATTGTTCCATTAATTTCCAATTATTGTTCAATTATTTTTCAATTATTATTCAATTATTTTTCAATTATTTTTCACATATTTTTCAATTATTTTTCAATTATTTTACAATTATTTTTCAATTATTATTCAATGATTTTTCAATTATTGTTCAATTATTTTTCAATTATTGTTCAATTATTTTTCAATTATTATTCAATTATTTTTCAATTATTTTTCACATATTTTTCAATTATTTTTTAATTATTTTTCAATTTTTTTCAATTTCTTTCAATTATTATTCAATTATTTTTCAAATATTTTTCAATTATTTTTCAATTATTTTTCAATTATTTTTCAATTATTATTCAATGATTTTTCAATTATTGTTCAATTATTTTTCAATTATTGTTCAATTATTTTTGAATTATTGTTCAATAATTTTTCATTTATTTTTCAATTATTTTTCAATTTTTTTCAATTATTTTTTTCAATTATTTTTCAAATTTTTTCAAGTATTTTTTCAATTATTTATTTACTTTTTTCAATTATTTTTTCAATTATTTACTTATTTTTTTCATTTATTTTTCATTTATTTTTCAATTATTTTTCAATTATTTTTCAATTATTTTTCAATTATTTTTCAATTATTATTCAATGATTTTTCAATTATTGTTCAATTATTTTTCAATTATTGTTCAATTATTTTTCAATTATTATTCAATTATTTTTTAATTATTTTTCACATATTTTTCAATTATTTTTCAATTATTTTTCAATTTTTTTCAATTTTTTTCAATTATTATTCAATTATTTTTCAATTATTTTTCACATATTTTTCAACTATTTTTCAATTATTTTTCAATTATTTTTCAATTATTATTCAATGATTTTTCAATTATGGTTCAATTATTTTTCAATTATTGTTCAATTATTTTTCAATTATTATTCAATTATTTTTCAATTATTTTTCACATATTTTTCAATAATTTGCAATTATTTTTCAATTTTTTTCAATTTTTTTCTATTATTATTCAATTATTTTTCAAATATTTTTCAATTATTTTTCAATTATTTTTCATTTATTTTTCAATTATTTTTCAATTTTTTTCAATTATTTTTCAATTATTGTTCAATTATTTTTCAAACATTGATCAATTATTTTTCAAATATTTTTAAATTATTTTTCAATTATTTTTCAATTATTTTTCAATTATTTTTCAATTATTTTTCAATTATTTTTCAATTATTTTTTAATTATTTTCAATTATTTTCAATTATTTTCAATTATTTTTCAATTATTTTCAATTATTTTTCAATTATTTTCAATAATTTTCAATTATTTTCAATTATTTTCAATTATTTTCAATTATTTTTCAATTATTTTCAATTATTTTCAATTATTTTCAATTATTTTTCAATTCTTTTCAATTCTTTTCAATTATTTTCAATTATTTTAAATTATGTTCAATTATTTTCAATTATTTTCAATTATTTTCAATTATTTTCAATTGTTTTCAATTATTTTCAATTATTTTCAATTATTTTCAATTATTTTCAATTATTTTCAATTATTTTCAATTATTTTAAATTATTTTCAATTATTTTTCAATTATTTTTCAATTATTTTCAAGTAAATTATTTTCAATTATTTTCAATTAAATTATTTTCAATTAAATTATTTTCAATTATTTTCAATTAATTTCAATTATTTTCAATTATTTTTCAATTATTTTCAATTATTTTCAAGTATTTTCAATTATTTTCAATTATTTTTCAATTACTTTAAATTATTTTCAATTATTTTTAATTATTTTTCAATTCTTTTCAATTATTTTCAATTATTTTCAATTATTTTAAATTATTTTCAATTATTTTTAATTATTTTCATTTATATTCAATTGTTTTCAATTATTTTCAATTATTTTCAATTATTTTCAATTATTTTCAATTAAATTATTTTCAATTATTTCCAATTAAATTATTTTCAATTATTTTCAATTATTTTCAATTATTTTCAATTATTTTCAATTATTTTCAATTATTTTCAATTATTTTCAATTATTTTTCATTTATTTTCAATCATTTTCAATAATTTTCAATTATTTTTCATTATTTTCAATTATTTTTCAATTATTTTTCAATTTTTTTCAATTATTTTTTTCAATTATTTTTCAATTATTATTCAATTATTTTTAAATTATTGTTCAATTCTCTTTCAATTATTTTTCAATTATTTTTCAATTATTTTTCAATTATTTTTCAATTATTATTCAATTAATTTTCAACTATTTTTCAATTATTTTTCAATTATTATTCAATGATTTTTCAATTATTGTTCCATTAATTTCCAATTATTGTTTAATTATTTTTCAATTATTATTCAATTATTTTTCAATTATTTTTCACATATTTTTCAATTATTTTTCAATTATTATTCAATTATTTTTCAAATATTTTTCAATTATTTTTCAATTATTTTTCAATTATTGTTCAATTATTATTCAATGAATTTTTAATTATTGTTCAATTATTGTTCAATTATTTTAAATTATTTTTCAATTATTGTTCAATTATTTTTCAAATATTTTTCAATTATTTTTCAAATATTTTTCAATTATTTTTCAATCATTTTTCAAATATTTTTCAATTATTTTTCAGTTATTTTTCAATTATTTTCCAATTACTTTTCAATTATTTTTCAATTACTTTTCAATTACTTTTCAATTACTTTTCAATTATTTTCAATTATTTTCAATTATTTTCAATTATTTTCAATTATTTTCCATTATTTTCAATTATTTTCAATTATTTTTCAATTATTTTCAATTATTTTCAATTAAATTATTTTCAATTACTTCCATTTAAATTATTTTCAATTATTTTCAATTATTTTCAATTATTTTCAATTATTTTCAATTATTTTCAATTATTTTTCAATTATTTTCAATTATTTTCAACTATTTTCAATTAAATTATTTTCAATTACTTCCAATTAAATTATTTTCAATTATTTTTAATTATTTTCAATTATTTTAAATTATTTTCAATTATTTTTCAATTATTTTCAATTATTTATAATTATTTTCAATTATTTTCAATTATTTTCAATTGTTTTCAATTATTTTCAATTATTTTCAATTATTTTCAATTATTTTCAATTATTTTCAATTATTTTCAATTATTTTAAATTATTTTCAATTATTTTTCAATTATTTATCAATTATTTTCAATTATTTTCAATTATTTTCAATTAAATTATTTTCAATTATTTTCAATTAAATTATTTTCAATTATTTTCAATTAATTTCAATTATTTTCAATTATTTTTCAATTATTTTCAATTATTTTTCAATTATTTTTCAATTATTTTTCAATTATTATTCAATTAATTTTCAACTATTTTTCAATTATTTTTCAATTATTATTCAATGATTTTTCAATTATTGTTCCATTAATTTCCAATTATTGTTTAATTATTTTTCAATTATTATTCCATTATTTTTCAATTATTTTTCACATATTTTTCAATTATTTTTCAATTATTATTCAATTATTTTTCAAATATTTTTCAATTATTTTTCAATTATTTTTCAATTATTGTTCAATTATTATTCAATGAATTTTCAATTATTGTTCAATTATTGATCAATTATTTTAAATTATTTTTCAATTATTGTTCAATTATTTTTCAAATATTTTTCAATTATTTTTCAATTATTTTTCAATTATTTTTCAATCATTTTTCAAATATTTTTCAATTATTTTTCAGTTATTTTTCAATTATTTTCCAATTACTTTTCAATTATTTTTCAATTACTTTTCAATTACATTTCAATTACTTTTCAATTATTTTAAATTATTTTCAATTATTTTCAATTATTTTCAATTATTTTCAATTATTTTCAATTATTTTCAATTATTTTTCAATTATTTTCAATTATTTTCAATTAAATTATTTTCAATTACTTCCATTTAAATTATTTTCAATTATTTTCAATTATTTTCAATTATTTTCAATTATTTTCAATTATTTTTCAATTATTTTCAATTATTTATAATTATTTTCAATTATTTTCAATTATTTTCAATTATTTTCAATTATTTTCAATTATTTTCAATTATTTTCAATTATTTTCAATTATTTTCAATTATTTTCAATTATTTTCAATTATTTTCAATTATATTTCAATTATTATTCAATGATTTTTCAATTATTGTTCAATTATTTTTCAATTATTGTTAAATTATTTTTCAATTATTGTTAAATTATTTTTCAATTATTATTCAATTATTATTCAATTAATTTTCAACTATTTTTCAATTATTTTTCAATTATTATTCAATGATTTTTCAATTATTGTTCCATTAATTTCCAATTATTGTTTAATTATTTTTCAATTATTATTCAATTATTTTTCAATTATTTTTCACATATTTTTCAATTATTTTTCAATTATTATTCAATTATTTTTCAAATATTTTTCAATTATTTTTCAATTATTTTTCAATTATTGTTCAATTATTATTCAATGAATTTTCAATTATTGTTCAATTATTGTTCAATTATTTTAAATTATTTTTCAATTATTGTTCAATTATTTTTCAAATATTTTTCAATTATTTTTCAAATATTTTTCAATTATTTTTCAATCATTTTTCAAATATTTTTCAATTATTTTTCAGTTATTTTTCAATTATTTTCCAATTACTTTTCAATTATTTTTCAATTACTTTTCAATTACTTTTCAATTACTTTTCAATTATTTTCAATTATTTTCAATTATTTTCAATTATTTTCCATTATTTTCAATTATTTTCAATTATTTTTCAATTATTTTCAATTATTTTCAATTATTTTCAATTAAATTATTTTCAATTACTTCCATTTAAATTATTTTCAATTATTTTCAATTATTTTCAATTATTTTCAATTGTTTTCAATTATTTTCAATTATTTTTCAATTATTTTCAATTATTTTCAACTATTTTCAATTAAATTATTTTCAATTACTTCCAATTAAATTATTTTCAATTATTTTTAATTATTTTCAATTATTTTAAATTATTTTCAATTATTTTTCAATTATTTTCAATTATTTATAATTATTTTCAATTATTTTCAATTATTTTCAATTGTTTTCAATTATTTTCAATTATTTTCAATTATTTTCAATTATTTTCAATTATTTTCAATTATTTTCAATTATTTTCAATTATTTTTCAATTATTTATCAATTATTTTCAATTATTTTCAATTATTTTCAATTAAATTATTTTCAATTATTTTCAATTAAATTATTTTCAATTATTTTCAATTATTTTCAATTATTTTTCAATTATTTTCAATTATTTTTCAATTTTTTTCAATTTATTTTCAATTTTTTTCCAATTTTTTATCAATTATTATTCTATTATTTTTCATTTATTATTCAATGATTTTTAAATTATTGTTCATAATAATTCTATTTCAATTATTTTTCAATTATTATTCAATTAATTTTCAACTATTTTTCAATTATTTTTCAATTATTATTCAATGATTTTTCAATTATTGTTCAATTATTTTTCAAATATTTTCAATTATTTTTCAATTATTTTTCAATTTTTTTCAATTATTTTTTTCAATTATTTTTCAATTATTATTCAATGATTTTTAAATTATTGTTCAATTCTCTTTCAATTATTTTTCAATTATTTTTCAATTATTTTTCAATTATTTTTCAATTATTATTCAATTAATTTTCAACTATTTTTCAATTATTTTTCAATTATTTTTCAATTATTGTTCAATTATTATTCAATGAATTTTCAATTATTGTTCAATTATTGTTCAATTATTTTAAATTATTTTTCAATTATTGTTCAATTATTTTTCAAATATTTTTCAATTATTTTTCAATTATTTTTCAATTATTTTTCAATCATTTTTCAAATATTTTTCAATTATTTTTCAGTTATTTTTCAATTATTTTCCAATTACTTTTCAATTATTTTTCAATTACTTTTCAATTACATTTCAATTACTTTTCAATTATTTTCAATTATTTTCAATTATTTTCAATTATTTTCAATTATTTTTCAATTATTTTCAATTATTTTCAATTATTTTCAATTAAATTATTTTCAATTACTTCCATTTAAATTATTTTCAATTATTTTCAATTATTTTCAATTATTTTCAATTATTTTCAATTATTTTTCAATTATTTTCAATTATTTATAATTATTTATAATTATTTTCAATTATTTTCAATTATTTTCAATTATTTTCAATTATTTTCAATTATTTTCAATTATTTTCAATTATTTTCAATTATTTTCAATTATTTTCAATTATTTTCAATTATTTTCAATTATTTTCAATTATATTTCAATTATTATTCAATGATTTTTCAATTATTGTTCAATTATTTTTCAATTATTGTTCAATTATTTTTCAATTATTGTTAAATTATTTTTCAATTATTATTCAATTATTTTTCAATTTTTTTTCAATTTTTTTTCAATTTTTTTCCAATTTTTTTCAATTATTTTTCAATTATTTTTCAATTGTTATTAAATTATTTTCAATTATTTTTCAATTATTTTTCAATTATTTTTCAATTATTTTTCAATTATTATTCAATGATTTTTCAATTATTGTTCAATTATTTTTCAATTATTGTTCAATTATTTTTCAATTATTATTCAATTATTTTTCAATTATTTTTCACATATTTTTCAATTATTTTTCAATTATTTTTCAATTTTTTTCAATTATTTTCAATTATTTTCAATTATATTCAATTATTTTCAATTATTTTCAATTATTTTCAATTATTTTCAATTATTTTCAATTAAATTATTTTCAATTATTTCCAAATAAATTATTTTCAATTATTTTCAATTATTTTCAATTATTTTCAATTATTTTCAATTATTTTTCATTTATTTTCAATCATTTTCAATCATTTTGAATTATTTTTCAATTATTTTCAATTATTTTTCAATTATTTTTCAATTTTTTTCAATTATTTTTTTCAATTATTTTTCAATTATTATTCAATTATTTTTCAATTATTTTTCACATATTTTTCAATTATTTTTCAATTATTATTCAATTATTTTTCAAATATTTTTCAATTATTTTTCAATTATTTTTCAATTGTTCAATTATTATTCAATGAATTTTCAATTATTGTTCAATTATTGTTCAATTATTTTAAATTATTTTTCAATTATTGTTCAATTATTTTTCAAATATTTTTCAATTATTTTTCAATTATTTTTCAATTATTTTTCAATCATTTTTCAAATATTTTTCAATTATTTTTCAGTTATTTTTCAATTATTTTCCAATTACTTTTCAATTATTTTTCAATTACTTTTCAATTACATTTCAATTACTTTTCAATTATTTTCAATTATTTTCAATTATTTTCAATTATTTTCAATTATTTTCAATTATTTTCAATTATTGTTCCATTAATTTCCAATTATTGTTTAATTATTTTTCAATTATTATTCAATTATTTTTCAATTATTTTTCACATATTTTTCAATTATTTTTCAATTATTATTCAATTATTTTTCAAATATTTTTCAATTATTTTTCAATTATTGTTCAATTATTATTCAATGAATTTTCAATTATTGTTCAATTATTGTTCAATTATTTTAAATTATTTTTCAATTATTGTTCAATTATTTTTCAAATATTTTTCAATTATTTTTCAATTATTTTTCAATTATTTTTCAATCATTTTTCAAATATTTTTCAATTATTTTTCAGTTATTTTTCAATTATTTTCCAATTACTTTTCAATTATTTTTCAATTACTTTTCAATTACTTTTCAATTACTTTTCAATTATTTTCAATTATTTTCAATTATTTTCAATTATTTTCCATTATTTTCAATTATTTTCAATTATTTTTCAATTATTTTCAATTATTTTCAATTATTTTCAATTAAATTATTTTCAATTACTTCCATTTAAATTATTTTCAATTATTTTCAATTATTTTCAATTATTTTCAATTATTTTCAATTATTTTTCAATTATTTTCAATTAATTATAATTATTTTCAATTATTTTCAATTATTTTCAATTATTTTCAATTATTTTCAATTATTTTCAATTATTTTCAATTATTTTCAATTATTTTCAACTATTGTTTAAATTATTTTTTTTCAATTATTTTTCAATTTTTTTCAACTATTGTTTCAATTATTTTATTTCAATTTTTTTCATTTATTTTTCAATTTTTTTTCAATTATTTTTCAATTTTTTTCAATTATTTTTTTCAATTATTTTTCAATTATTATTCAATGATATTTAAATTATTGTTCAATTCTCTTTCAATTATTTTTCAATTATTTTTCAATTATTTTTCAATTATTTTTCAATTATTATTCAATTAATTTTCAACTATTTTTCAATTATTTTTCAATTATTATTCAATGATTTCTCAATTATTGTTCCATTAATTGCCAATTATTGTTTAATTATTTTTCAATTATTATTCAATTATTTTTCAATTATTTTTCACATATTTTTCAATTATTTTTCAATTATTATTCAATTATTTTTCAAATATTTTTCGATTATTTTTCAATTATTTTTCAATTATTGTTCAATTATTATTCAATGAATTTTCAATTATTGTTCAATTATTGTTCAATTATTTTAAATTATTTTTCAATTATTGTTCAATTATTTTTCAAATATTTTTCAATTATTTTTCAATTATTTTTCAATTATTTTTCAATAATTTTTCAAATATTTTTCAATTATTTTTCAGTTATTTTTCAATTATTTTCCAATTACTTTTCAATTATTTTTCAATTACTTTTCAATTATTTTTCAATTACTTTTCAATTATTTTCAATTATTTTCAATTATTTTCAATTATTTTCAATTATTTTCAATTATTTTCAATTATTTTTCAATTATTTTCAATTATTTTCAACTATTTTCAATTAAATTATTTTCAATTACTTCCAATTAAATTATTTTCAATTATTTTTAATTATTTTCAATTATTTTAAATTATTTTCAATTATTTTTCAATTATTTTCAATTATTTATAATTATTTTCAATTATTTTCAATTATTTTCAATTGTTTTTGTTACGTCCTGAAGCGACTTATGTAAATCACCCCGAGCGGTTGGAATGATTTACCGGGTTCGCTGCTCTATCGGGAGTTTTGCTGCTATCAGCAAACTAAGGCCTAAAATACTTCGAAGTACGGCTCGGTGCCCGCGAAACTTCTTGATCATTCCACGTGGGCTCGAATACCTGTCCTCGTGGATGGTATAACGGATACGTCGGGAGGAAAAGATGTAATAGCAAGAGGTCGGGGTCTGGAAATTATTTGAGGAGGAGGACGGGGTGGTGCTATTTCTATATCAACCCTTGTCTCTTTCCTTAGTGGCTCGCGATGTTGAATCCGGCGTGCCCTCAAAACGGTATCCAATCCAGACAATAATGATGATTATGAAGGTTCCTCCCAATCCTGGCAGTCCAAAGGTGACGTATGTAGATAGATTTTCTGTCCGGTGATGTGTTGCTATTTCTCTCGCTTGTCCCTCTATGTCGTCCAATGCGATTGCATTAGCTTTCGCATGGGCATCTTGAAGGGTTCCTTGAGGTTCCTTTTGTTGATAGTCAGTTAAAATTTTACATGATGTTCCGTGAGGGTTTGTAGAATTTCCGAAATGTTGATGCCAATAGATGGTTTGTATATCGTTGTTAATGTCTCAGTGTCGACTCCGGATGCCCAAATCTGGTCAGTCCCGAGTTTGGCCTCACAATCCCTCCTCAATTGTAATATTCCTGCCCCCTGGAGCACTTCATATCCGGCCGAATGCTTATTGCACCGTACCTGCAGTGCCAGGGTGTTCTTGACAGAATATAACCAGGTGTTGGGTGCGATCATTCTCTTGAGGAAAGTTCGGCTTCCGGGGAGGGCTTGAATGTTGCAGCTAGGCCACTTGATGTTTTGTGGTTTTAGTAAGGCATCTGTCTCGCCGCTTGGGGCTTTTCCCAAGTCCTGGAGTGGTACGCTGAGTTCGCACACATACATCCGATGGTGTTTCCTGCATCCTGTGAGGTAGTTTTCGTCTGGCATGAAGTATTGAGAGTTGACTCTGCTGATTGCTAAATATGCTGTCCTTGGTTTTATGAATATTGGGGTAGAGACGTTGGTCGATATAGTTTGGAATGAAGGGCAGGGTTGAATGTAATAAAGATCGAAAGGAATTTGGTCTAATAGGGGGATGTCCAGTGACAAGATGATTCGGCCCTGTGAATAAACTACGTTTAATTTGGTCACCCCTTGTAGCTGTTCGGAATTCAATTCTTCCGGAGTCAGCGGGAATTCGTAAGGAGTGTTGGAGTTCCTCGAATTCGTTCGCAAGTCTGCGCTAGCTGACTAGGGGACAGAACGGCCGGATGTAAGATACCAAGTTTCGCGAACGTGAGCGCGTCCGTAATTACAATTAATGCGGTTACATATTCGTCCGCGTGCCTGGTCATTAGGAACGTCCATGACGAAAAGCTGATTCTAATTCTACTTTTGCTTCGCGATCGTCTAATTGACGGACACGTAACGCTATTTCCTTAATTCTATCGCCCATGGTTCGCTCGCTGTGCTCTCAGGTAGCACCCGGAAGTCGGTGACCTGGGGTCCGTCATGCTTCGCTGTCTCTAATCGTCGTTTTCTACGCGTTCCTACGTCGATCACGATTAACGCGCAAGGGCTCTCCCGGCTATGCCGTTCTCGGTGCGTCGGATGGAGTTACCCTTGCACGAATTACTATCGGCCGTACGTATTTCGCGGACTTGACGCGGAGACGTGATCGCGGTATTTAATAATTCGGCGAGATGATTTCGATGATGAGTTACTACCGCACATACGCGTGTCATTGACGAACTCTGAAATCCGAATCGATTGTCCCTTTCCTAGGCGAGATCACGGAGTTACTACCGCACATACGCGTGTCATTGACGAACTCCGAAATCTGAATCGATTGTTCCTTTCCTAGGCGGGATCACGGAGTTACTACCGCACATACGCGTGTCATTGACGAACTCCGAAATCCGAATCGATTGTCCGTTTCTCAGCGATCCGATGAATCCCAATGGTACTGATCGCTTGGTGCAGGGAAGCTGTGGTTTTCCTAGTATATTGAATAGCAGTTCCTCGTATCGTTTGCCGTTGAGGAGTTTTCGAGTATTCCCCGTCGATGACCTTGGTAGTGGTACTCGTCCAGAGGAACGTGAACAAAAGCAGGCCATGTCCGTCCATGGTGGTCGTTGGTACACCAGTAGGAGTGCTTCTCAGAAATATCTTTAGCGAGGGTATATCTGAGATATCTTTCGCGAGGGTATTCTTTAGTTTTAAGTAAATGGCTACTGCAAATACGAAAAACAAGTAAGATTACGGAAAAGGGTGGGAATTCTATTGTTTTCATAGTCTTGCTTGAAAACAAGTGAGATTACGGAAAAGGGTGGGAATTCTATTCTAAAGGAACTAAAGGGACTAAAAATAATAACAAAATAAATGAAATTAGATTTACGAAATATGGGACCTTAGTTATGAAAGTGGGCTAAATAAGCTCCCCCGCCGGTCCGCTTTAAACTGAAACCACATTGAATACGCTCTATTAGCGTCAAGGTAGCTTATCTTTAATATAAACATGTTTTAGTTTGTCGAAATGTTTGATGATTTGATGGCCCTCATCCGAAATCACTGCGTTCGTCATCCAATGATTCTGGATTTGATAAAGCTACTTTAGTCGAGATTCTTTGGGGTATTGCCGTGATAAACGAGGTCCGAGCCAATCGCTCCACGTCCCTAATGGTCCTTTCGACGTTTTCTCCGATTAATTCTTTCGCTCTTACGATCACCTGTCGGTACAGGCGGCTCGCGCGGTGAATAAAATCTATTAGGCGCTCCCGGGGAAACATGCTTATACGTTCTAGTTCCAATCTGAGCTCCTCATAACCGCGGCATGGGGAATATCGGACCCGTAGAAGGGAGAGCAGATCGGTCACGCTTTGACAACCTTTCCCCTCGACGTAGTATCTAATAGGATCTTTTAATTTGTATATGTGCTCGGTCAGAAATCGTTCTTCCTGACCGGGTGGAATTCGCTGTATGGCCCGCTGTATCGAGGCAGCGAAGTCCTCTAATGTTACAAAATCAGGGTCGAAACGGGGAATGCCGTCAAGCGCCCGATATACTCTCTCTTCATCTTCTCGGGAACGCCACACGTCTATTACAGACATTTCTGGGTCGTTCGTCCGAGAACCAAAAAGATGGTCGGCTGTTTAGGGCTGGTGGTGAGGTGGGAGGAACAGGGGGTGGAACATTATCTGTGGTATGGGAATTGGAAGAATGTGGCGGGGGTGGTGATCTCAAAATTCCACCCGTCATTGCAATGTAGTAGGAAGTGTAGTCAAGTTACGAGCAGATAAGATTGCGGCTGGTCGCGGTTCGTAGCGACGGCACGCACTTTTATTCTAGTAAGAACGGATTTAGAAAAGAAGAAGTGGAATCCCACTTCTGACACCAGTTTGTTACGTCCTGAAGCGACTTTTGTAAATCACCCCGAGCGGTTGGAATGATTTACCGGGTTCGCTGCTCTATCAAGGTGCTAAAGCACGCCTTGACTACACTTACCGGGAAGTTGGAGGGTAATAAGAGGTTAAATCAAAGAGTACAAGGGATATAAGGGAAAACCAATGATGCAAGATGTATTGTTACAAGAATAATACGGAATTATCCTACCTTGAGACGGCGCTCCGTCTCAGCTGTCGCTCGCTGTATCGCACGGCACGCTCTCCGGCTCGTATGTCGGTCGCTCGCTGTGTCGCTGACCCAAACGTAGGTCGTGGTCGCTCGCTTCTGTGCTCTCGGATGGCACTCGGAAGTCGGTCACCTCGTCGCTGTCCGCGGTCTCTAATCGTCTGCTCTCTACGCGTTCCTACGTCGATCACGAGTGACGCGCAAGGGCTCTCCCGGCTGGGCCGTTCACGGTATGTCGGATGGAGGTACCCCTTGCACGAATTACTTTCGGCCGTTCGTAATTCGCGGACTTGACGCGGAGACGCGGTCGCGGTATCTGGACGGCCCTCTGGCTCGTCGTGACTGCCTACTTCGAGTTCCCGAAATTGAATGCCTCGAAACTCGTCCCGCTGCTACCGTCCGTGCCTCGCGTTTTCGAAATCCCTCGGAGGAAATCGCCCCGTCGGCACCTGTCGATCGCTCCTTCTTCGGAAATATCGAGGCCCGGGCTGTCGATGGTCACGTTGTGCCTACGACCATACATTCCGCGGTTCGGCGACTTGCCTGCCGCGCGCGAGGCGATTCCGCTGAATCGCCGATTCGACGGAAAGCGACGCGAGGACAGCAAGCACGGGATGAACCGATAGGGGCATGTAACATTTTCAATTATTTTCAATTATTTTCAATTATTTTCAATTATTTTCAATTATTTTCAATTATTTTAAATTATTTTCAATTATTTTTCAATTATTTATCAATTATTTTCAATTATTTTCAATTATTTTCAATTAAATTATTTTCAATTATTTTCAATTAAATTATTTTCAATTATTTTCAATTAATTTCAATTATTTTCAATTATTTTTTAATTATTATTCAATTAATTTTCAACTATTTTTCAATTGTTTTTCAATTATTATTCAATGATTTTTCAATTATTGTTCAATTATTTTTCAAATATTTTTCAATTATTTTTCAATTATTTTTCAATTATTGTTCAATTATTATTCAATGATTTTTCAATTATTGTTCAATTATTGTTAAATTATTATCAATTATTTTTCAATTACTGTTCAATTATTTTTCAAATATTTTTCAATTATTTTTCAATTATTTTTCAATTATTATTCAATGATTTTTCAATTATTGTTCAATTATTTTTCAATTATTGTTCAATTATTTTTCAATTATTGTTAAATTATTTTTCAATTATTATTCAATTATTTTTCAATTTTTTTTCAATTTTTTTTCAATTTTTTTCCAATTTTTTTCAATTATTTTTCAATTATTTTTCAATTATTATTCAATTATTTTCAATTATTTTTCAAATATTTTTCAATTATTTTTTCAATTATTTACTTATTTTTTTCATTTATTTTTCATTTATTTTTCAATTATTTTTCAATTATTTTTCAATTATTTTTCAATTATTTTTCAATGATTTTTCAATTATTGTTCAATTATTTTTCAATTATTGTTCAATTGTTTTTCAATTATTATTCAATTATTTTTCAATTATTTTTCACATATTTTTCAATTATTTTTCAATTATTTTTCCATTTTTTCCAATTTTTTTCAATTATTATTCAATTATTTTTCAATTATTTTTCACATATTTTTCAACTATTTTTCAATTATTTTTCAAATATTATTCAATGATTTTTCAATTATGGTTCAATTATTTTTCAATTATTGTTCAATTATTTTTCAATTATTATTCTATTATTTTTCAATTATTTTTCACATATTTTTCAATAATTTGCAATTATTTTTCAATTTTTTTCAATTTTTTCTATTATTATTCAATTATTTTTCAAATATTTTTCAATTATTTTTCAAT
This sequence comes from Andrena bucephala, assembly GCA_947577245.1. NCBI lineage: Eukaryota > Metazoa > Arthropoda > Insecta > Hymenoptera > Andrenidae > Andrena > Andrena bucephala. Next base: position 30,027,336 of record OX387716.1, on the reverse strand, counting down.
TATTTTTCATTTATTTTTCAATTATTTTTCAATTTTTTTCAATTATTTTTCAATTATTGTTCAATTATTTTTCAAACATTGTTCAATTATTTTTCAAATATTTTAAAATTATTTTTCAATTATTTTTCAATTATTTTTCAATTATTTTTCAATTATTTTTCAATTATTTTTCAATTATTTTCAATTATTTTCAATTATTTTCAATTATTTTTCAATTATTTTCAATTATTTTTCAATTATTTTCAATAATTTTCAATTATTTTCAATTATTTTAAATTATGTTCAATTATTTTCAATTATTTTCAATTATTTTCAATTATTTTCAATTATTTTCAATTATTTTCAATTATTTTCAATTATTTTCAATTATTTTCAATTATTTTCAATTATTTTAAATTATTTTTCAATTATTTTTCAATTATTTTCAATTATTTTCAAGTAAATTATTTTCAATTATTTTCAATTAAATTATTTTCAATTAAATTATTTTCAATTATTTTCAATTAATTTCAATTATTTTCAATTATTTTCAATTATTTTCAATTATTTTCAATTATTTTCAATTATTTTCAATTATTTTTCAATTATTTTAAATTATTTTCAATTAATTTCAATTATTTTTCAATTCTTTTCAATTATTTTCAATTATTGTCAATTATTTTAAATTATTTTAAATTATTTTCAATTATTTTCAATTATATTAAATTATTTTCAATTATTTTCAATTATTTTCAATTATTTTCAATTATTTTCAATTAAATTATTTTCAATTATTTCCAATTAAATTATTTTCAATTACTTTTCAATTATTTTCAATTATTTTCAATTATTTTCAATTATTTTCAATTATTTTCAATTATTTTCAATTATTTTTCAATTATTTTCAATTATTTTCAATTATTTTCAATTATTTTCAATTATTTTCAATTATTTTCAATTATTTTCAATTATTTTTCAATTATTTATCAATTATTTTCAATTATTTTCAATTATTTTCAATTAAATTATTTTCAATTATTTTCAATTAAATTATTTTCAATTATTTTCAATTAATTTCAATTATTTTCAATTATTTTTCAATTATTTTCAATTATTTTTCAATTTTTTTCAATTTTTTTTTCAATTTTTTTCCAATTTTTTATCAATTATTATTCTATTATTTTTCATTTATTATTCAATGATTTTTAAATTATTGTTCATAATAATTCTCTTTCAATTATTTTTCAATTATTATTCAATTAATTTTCAACTATTTTTCAATTGTTTTTCAATTATTATTCAATGATTTTTCAATTATTGTTCAATTATTTTTCAAATATTTTTCAATTATTTTTCAATTATTTTTCAATTATTGTTCAATTATTATTCAATGATTTTTCAATTATTGTTCAATTATTGTTAAATTATTTTCAATTATTTTTCAATTACTGTTCAATTATTTTTCAAATATTTTTCAATTATTTTTCAATTATTTTTCAATTATTATTCAATGTTTTTTCAATTATTGTTCTATTATTTTTCAATTATTGTTCAATTATTTTTCAATTATTGTTAAATTATTTTTCAATTATTATTCAATTATTTTTCAATTTTTTTTCAATTTTTTTTCAATTTTTTTCCAATTTTTTTCAATTATTTTTCAATTATTTTTCAATTATTATTCAATTATTTTCAATTATTTTTCAAATATTTTTCAATTATTTTTTCAATTATTTACTTATTTTTTTCATTTATTTTTCATTTATTTTTCAATTATTTTTCAATTATTATTCAATTAATTTTCAACTATTTTTCAATTATTTTTCAATTATTATTCAATGATTTTTCAATTATTGTTCCATTAATTTCCAATTATTGTTTAATTATTTTTCAATTATTTTTCAATTATTTTTCAATTATTGTTCAATTATTATTCAATGATTTTTCAATTATTGTTCAATTATTGTTAAATTATTTTCAATTATTTTTCAATTACTGTTCAATTATTTTTCAAATATTTTTCAATTATTTTTCAATTATTTTTCAATTATTATTCAATGATTTTTCAATTATTGTTCAATTATTTTTCAATTATTGTTCAATTATTTTTCAATTATTGTTAAATTATTTTTCAATTATTATTCAATTATTTTTCAATTTTTTTTCAATTTTTTTTCAATTTTTTTCCAATTTTTTTCAATTATTTTTCAATTATTATTAAATTATTTTCAATTATTTTTCAAATATTTTTCAATTATTTTTCAATTATTATTCAATGATTCTTCGATTATTGTTCCATTAATTTCCAATTATTGTTCAATTATTTTTCAGTTATTATTCAATTATTTTTCAATTATTTTTCACATATTTTTCAATTATTTTTCAATTATTTTTCAATTATTTTTCAATTATTATTCAATGATTTTTCAATTATTGTTCAATTATTTTTCAATTATTGTTCAATTATTTTTCAATTATTATTCAATTATTTTTCAATTATTTTTCACATATTTTTCAATTATTTTTCAATTATTTTTCAATTTTTTTCAATTTCTTTCAATTATTATTCAATTATTTTCAATTATTTTTCAAATATTTTTCAATTATATTTTCAATTATTTACTTATTTTTTTCATTTATTTTTCATTTATTTTTCAATTATTTTTCAATTATTTTTCAATTATTTTTCAATTATTTTTCAATTATTATTCAATGATTTTTCAATTATTGTTCAATTATTTTTCAATTATTGTTCAATTATTTTTCAATTATTGTTCAATTATTTTTGAATTTTTGTTCAATAATTTTTCATTTATTTTTCAATTATTTTTCAATTTTTTTCAATTATTTTTTTCAATTATTTTTCAAATTTTTTCAAGTATTTTTTCAATTATTTATTTACTTTTTTCAATTATTTTTTCAATTATTTACTTATTTTTTTCATTTATTTTTCATTTATTTTTCAATTATTTTTCAATTATTTTTCAATTATTTTTCAATTATTTTTCAATTATTATTCAATGATTTTTCAATTATTGTTCAATTATTTTTCAATTATTGTTCAATTATTTTTCAATTATTATTCAATTATTTTTCAATTATTTTTCAATTATTGTTCAATTATTTTTCAAACATTGTTCAATTATTTTTCAAATATTTTAAAATTATTTTTCAATTATTTTTCAATTATTTTTCAATTATTTTTCAATTATTTTTCAATTATTTTTCAATTATTTTCAATTATTTTCAATTATTTTCAATTATTTTTCAATTATTTTCAATTATTTTTCAATTATTTTCAATAATTTTCAATTATTTTCAATTATTTTAAATTATGTTCAATTATTTTCAATTATTTTAAATTATTTTCAATTATTTTCAATTATTTTCAATTATTTTCAATTATTTTCAATTATTTTTCAATTACTTTTCAATTATTTTCAATTATTTTCAATTATTTTCAATTATTTTCAATTATTTTCAATTATTTTCAATTATTTTTCAATTATTTTCAATTATTTTCAACTATTTTCAATTAAATTATTTTCAATTACTTCCAATTAAATTATTTTCAATTATTTTTAATTATTTTCAATTATTTTAAATTATTTTCAATTATTTTTCAATTATTTTCAATTATTTATAATTATTTTCAATTATTTTCAATTATTTTCAATTGTTTTCAATTATTTTCAATTATTTTCAATTATTTTCAATTGTTTTCAATTATTTTCAATTATTTTAAATTATTTTCAATTATTTTTCAATTATTTATCAATTATTTTCAATTATTTTCAATTAAATTATTTTCAATTATTTTCAATTAAATTATTTTCAATTATTTTCAATTAAATTATTTTCAATTAAATTATTTTCAATTATTTTCAATTAATTTCAATTATTTTCAATTATGTTTCAATTATTTTCAATTATTTTTCAATTTTTTTCAATTTTTTTTCAATTTTTTTCCAATTTTTTATCAATTATTATTCTATTATTTTTCATTTATTATTCAATGATTTTTAAATTATTGTTCATAATAATTCTCTTTCAATTATTTTTCAATTATTATTCAATTAATTTTCAACTATTTTTCAATTGTTTTTCAATTATTATTCAATGATTTTTCAATTATTGTTCAATTATTTTTCAAATATTTTTCAATTATTTTTCAATTATTTTTCAATTATTGTTCAATTATTATTCAATGATTTTTCAATTATTGTTCAATTATTGTTAAATTATTTTCAATTATTTTTCAATTACTGTTCAATTATTTTTCAAATATTTTTCAATTATTTTTCAATTATTTTTCAATTATTATTCAATGATTTTTCAATTATTGTTCAATTATTTTTCAATTATTGTTCAATTATTTTTCAATTATTGTTAAATTATTTTTCAATTATTATTCAATTATTTTTCAATTTTTTTTCAATTTTTTTTCAATTTTTTTCCAATTTTTTTCAATTATTTTTCAATTATTATTAAATTATTTTCAATTATTTTTCAAATATTTTTCAATTATTTTTCAATTATTATTCAATGATTCTTCGATTATTGTTCCATTAATTTCCAATTATTGTTCAATTATTTTTCAATTATTATTCAATTATTTTTCAATTATTTTTCACATATTTTTCAATTATTTTTCAATTATTTTTCAATTATTTTTCAATTATTATTCAATGATTTTTCAATTATTGTTCAATTATTTTTCAATTATTGTTCAATTATTTTTCAATTATTATTCAATTATTTTTCAATTATTTTTCACATATTTTTCAATTATTTTTCAATTATTTTTCAATTTTTTTCAATTTCTTTCAATTATTATTCAATTATTTTCAATTATTTTTCAAATATTTTTCAATTATATTTTCAATTATTTACTTATTTTTTTCATTTATTTTTCATTTATTTTTCAATTATTTTTCAATTATTTTTCAATTATTTTTCAATTATTTTTCAATTATTATTCAATGATTTTTCAATTATTGTTCAATTATTTTTCAATTATTGTTCAATTATTTTTCAATTATTGTTCAATTATTTTTGAATTTTTGTTCAATAATTTTTCATTTATTTTTCAATTATTTTTCAATTTTTTTCAATTATTTTTTTCAATTATTTTTCAAATTTTTTCAAGTATTTTTTCAATTATTTATTTACTTTTTTCAATTATTTTTTCAATTATTTACTTATTTTTTTCATTTATTTTTCATTTATTTTTCAATTATTTTTCAATTATTTTTCAATTATTTTTCAATTATTTTTCAATTATTATTCAATGATTTTTCAATTATTGTTCAATTATTTTTCAATTATTGTTCAATTATTTTTCAATTATTATTCAATTATTTTTCAATTATTTTTCACATATTTTTCAATTATTTTTCAATTATTTTTCAATTTTTTTCAATTTTTTTCAATTATTATTCAATTATTTTTCAATTATTTTTCACATATTTTTCAATAATTTGCAATTATTTTTCAATTTTTTTCAATTTTTTTCTATTATTATTCAATTATTTTTCAAATATTTTTCAATTATTTTTCAAATATTTTTCAATTATTTTTCAATTATTTTTCATTTATTTTTCAATTATTTTTCAATTTTTTTCAATTATTTTTCAATTATTGTTCAATTATTTTTCAAACATTGATCAATTATTTTTCAAATATTTTTAAATTATTTTTCAATTATTTTTCAATTATTTTTCAATTATTTTTCAATTATTTTTCAATTATTTTTCAGTTATTTTTCAATTATTTTCCAATTACTTTTCAATTATTTTTCAATTACTTTTCAATTACATTTCAATTATTTTCAATTATTTTCAATTATTTTTCAATTATTTTCAATTATTTTCAATTATTTTCAATTAAATTATTTTCAATTACTTCCATTTAAATTATTTTCAATTATTTTCAATTATTTTCAATTATTTTCAATTATTTTCAATTATTTTTCAATTATTTTCAATTATTTATAATTATTTTCAATTATTTTCAATTATTTTCAATTATTTTCAATTATTTTCAATTATTTTCAATTATTTTCAATTATTTTCAATTAGTTTAAATTATTTTCAACTATTGTTTAAATTATTTTTTTTCAATTATTTTTCAATTTTTTTCAACTATTGTTTCAATTATTTTATTTCAATTTTTTTCATTTATTTTTCAATTATTTTTCAATTATTTTTCAATTTTTATCAATTATTTTTTTCAATTATTTTTCAATTATTATTCAATGATTTTTAAATTATTGTTCAATTCTCTTTCAATTATTTTTCAATTATTTTCCAATTACTTTTCAATTATTTTTCAATTACTTTTCAATTATTTTTCAATTACTTTTCAATTATTTTCAATTATTTTCAATTATTTTCAATTATTTTCAATTATTTTCAATTATTTTCAATTATTTTTCAATTATTTTCAATTATTTTCAACTATTTTCAATTAAATTATTTTCAATTACTTCCAATTAAATTATTTTCAATTATTTTTAATTATTTTCAATTATTTTAAATTATTTTCAATTATTTTTCAATTATTTTCAATTATTTATAATTATTTTCAATTATTTTCAATTATTTTCAATTGTTTTCAATTATTTTCAATTATTTTCAATTATTTTCAATTGTTTTCAATTATTTTCAATTATTTTAAATTATTTTCAATTATTTTTCAATTATTTATCAATTATTTTCAATTATTTTCAATTAAATTATTTTCAATTATTTTCAATTAAATTATTTTCAATTATTTTCAATTAAATTATTTTCAATTAAATTATTTTCAATTATTTTCAATTAATTTCAATTATTTTCAATTATGTTTCAATTATTTTCAATTATTTTTCAATTTTTTTCAATTTTTTTTCAATTTTTTTCCAATTTTTTATCAATTATTATTCTATTATTTTTCATTTATTATTCAATGATTTTTAAATTATTGTTCATAATAATTCTCTTTCAATTATTTTTCAATTATTATTCAATTAATTTTCAACTATTTTTCAATTGTTTTTCAATTATTATTCAATGATTTTTCAATTATTGTTCAATTATTTTTCAAATATTTTTCAATTATTTTTCAATTATTTTTCAATTATTGTTCAATTATTATTCAATGATTTTTCAATTATTGTTCAATTATTGTTAAATTATTTTCAATTATTTTTCAATTACTGTTCAATTATTTTTCAAATATTTTTCAATTATTTTTCAATTATTTTTCAATTATTATTCAATGATTTTTCAATTATTGTTCAATTATTTTTCAATTATTGTTCAATTATTTTTCAATTATTGTTAAATTATTTTTCAATTATTATTCAATTATTTTTCAATTTTTTTTCAATTTTTTTTCAATTTTTTTCCAATTTTTTTCAATTATTTTTCAATTATTATTCAATTATTTTCAATTATTTTTCAAATATTTTTCAATTATTTTTCAATTATTATTCAATGATTCTTCGATTATTGTTCCATTAATTTCCAATTATTGTTCAATTATTTTTCAATTATTATTCAATTATTTTTCAATTATTTTTCACATATTTTTCAATTATTTTTCAATTATTTTTCAATTATTTTTCAATTATTATTCAATGATTTTTCAATTATTGTTCAATTATTTTTCAATTATTGTTCAATTATTTTTCAATTATTATTCAATTATTTTTCAATTATTTTTCACATATTTTTCAATTATTTTTCAATTATTTTTCAATTTTTTTCAATTTCTTTCAATTATTATTCAATTATTTTCAATTATTTTTTCAATTATTTACTTATTTTTTTCATTTATTTTTCATTTATTTTTCAATTATTTTTCAATTATTTTTCAATTATTTTTCAATTATTTTTCAATTATTATTCAATGATTTTTCAATTATTGTTCAATTATTTTTCAATTATTGTTCAATTATTTTTCAATTATTGTTCAATTATTTTTGAATTTTTGTTCAATAATTTTTCATTTATTTTTCAATTATTTTTCAATTTTTTTCAATTATTTTTTTCAATTATTTTTCAAATTTTTTCAAGTATTTTTTCAATTATTTATTTACTTTTTTCAATTATTTTTTCAATTATTTACTTATTTTTTTCATTTATTTTTCATTTATTTTTCAATTATTTTTCAATTATTTTTCAATTATTTTTCAATTATTTTTCAATTATTATTCAATGATTTTTCAATTATTGTTCAATTATTTTTCAATTATTGTTCAATTATTTTTCAATTATTATTCAATTATTTTTCAATTATTTTTCACATATTTTTCAATTATTTTTCAATTATTTTTCAATTTTTTTCAATTTTTTTCAATTATTATTCAATTATTTTTCAATTATTTTTCACATATTTTTCAACTATTTTTCAATTATTTTTCAATTATTATTCAATGATTTTTCAATTATGGTTCAATTATTTTTCAATTATTGTTCAATTATTTTTCAATTATTATTCAATTATTTTTCAATTATTTTTCACATATTTTTCAATAATTTGCAATTATTTTTCAATTTTTTTCAATTTTTTTCTATTATTATTCAATTATTTTTCAAATATTTTTCAATTATTTTTCAATTATTTTTCATTTATTTTTCAATTATTTTCCAATTTTTTTCAATTATTTTTCAATTATTGTTCAATTATTTTTCAAACATTGATCAATTATTTTTCAAATATTTTTAAATTATTTTTCAATTATTTTTCAATTATTTTTCAATTATTTTTCAATTATTTTTCAATTATTTTTTAATTATTTTCAATTATTTTCAATTATTTTCAATTATTTTTCAATTACTTTCAATTATTTTTCAATTATTTTCAGTAATTTTCAATTATTTTCAATTATTTTCAATTATTTTCAATTATTTTCAATTATTTTTCAATTATTTTCAATTATTTTCAATTATTTTTCAATTCTTTTCAATTATTTTAAATTATTTTAACTTATTTTAAATTATGTTCAATTATTTTCAATTATTTTCAATTATTTTCAATTATTTTCAATTATTTTCAATTATTTTCAATTATTTTCAATTATTTTCAATTATTTTCAATTATTTTCAATTATTTTAAATTATTTTCAATTATTTTTCAATTATTTTTCAATTATTTTCAATTATTTTCAAGTAAATTATTTTCAATTATTTTCAATTAAATTATTTTCAATTAAATTATTTTCAATTATTTTCAATTAATTTCAATTATTTTCAATTATTTTTCAATTATTTTCAATTATTTTCAATTATTTTAAATTATTTTCAATTATTTTTAATTATTTTTCAATTCTTTTCAATTATTTTCAATTATTTTCAATTATTTTAAACTATTTTCAATTATTTTTAATTATTTTCAATTATATTCAATTATTTTCAATTATTTTCAATTATTTTCAATTATTTTCAATTATTTTCAATTAAATTATTTTCAATTATTTCCAATTAAATTATTTTCAATTATTTTCAATTATTTTTCAATTATTATTCAATTAATTTTCAACTATTTTTCAATTATTTTTCAATTATTATTCAATGATTTTTCAATTATTGTTCCATTAATTTCCAATTATTGTTTAATTATTTTTCAATTATTATTCAATTATTTTTCAATTATTTTTCACATATTTTTCAATTATTTTTCAATTATTATTCAATTATTTTTCAAATATTTTTCAATTATTTTTCAATTATTTTTCAATTATTGTTCAATTATTATTCAATGAATTTTCAATTATTGTTCAATTATTGTTCAATTATTTTAAATTATTTTTCAATTATTGTTCAATTATTTTTCAAATATTTTTCAATTATTTTTCAATTATTTTTCAATTATTTTTCAATCATTTTTCAAATATTTTTCAATTATTTTTCAATTACTTTTCAATTACTTTTCAATTACTTTTCAATTATTTTCAATTATTTTCAATTATTTTCAATTATTTTCCATTATTTTCAATTATTTTCAATTATTTTTCAATTATTTTCAATTATTTTCAATTATTTTCAATTATTTATCATTATTTTCAATTATTTTCACTTATTTATCAATTATTTTCAATTATTTTCAATTATTTTCAATTATTTATTAATTATTTTCAATTATTTTTAATTATTTTCAATTATTTTCAATTATTTTCAATTATTTTCAATTATTTTCAATTATTTTCAATTATTTTCAATTATTTTCAATTATTTTCAATTATTTATAAATTATTGTCAATTATTTTCAATTATTTTCAATTATTTTCAATTATTTTTCAATTATTTTCAATTAATTATAATTATTTTCAATTATTTTCAATTATTTTCAATTATTTTCAATTATTTTCAATTATTTTCAATTATTTTCAATTATTTTCAATTATTTTCAATTATTTTCAATTATTTTCAATTATTTTCAATTATTTTCAATTATTTTCAATTATTTTCAATTATTTTCAATTATTTTCAATTATTTTCAATTATTTTCAATTATTTTCAACTATTGTTTAAATTATTTTTTTTCAATTATTTTTCAATTTTTTTCAACTATTGTTTCAATTATTTTATTTCAATTTTTTTCATTTATTTTTCAATTTTTTTTCAATTATTTTTCAATTTTTTTCAATTATTTTTTTCAATTATTTTTCAATTATTATTCAATGATTTTTAAATTATTGTTCAATTCTCTTTCAATTATTTTTCAATTATTTTTCAATTATTTTTCAATTATTTTTCAATTATTATTCAATTAATTTTCAACTATTTTTCAATTATTTTTCAATTATTATTCAATGATTTCTCAATTATTGTTTCATTAATTGCCAATTATTGTTTAATTATTTTTCAATTATTATTCAATTATTTTTCAATTATTTTTCACATATTTTTCAATTATTTTTCAATTATTATTCAATTATTTTTCAAATATTTTTCGATTATTTTTCAATTATTTTTCAATTATTGTTCAATTATTATTCAATGAATTTTCAATTATTGTTCAATTATTGTTCAATTATTTTCAATTATTTTTCAATTATTGTTCAATTATTTTTCAAATATTTTTCAATTATTTTTCAATTATTTTTCAATTATTTTTCAATAATTTTTCAAATATTTTTCAATTATTTTTCAGTTATTTTTCAATTATTTTCCAATTACTTTTCAATTATTTTTCAATTACTTTTCAATTATTTTTCAATTACTTTTCAATTATTTTTCAATTACTTTTCAATTACTTTTCAATTACTTTTCAATTATTTTCAATTATTTTCAATTATTTTCAATTATTTTCCATTATTTTCAATTATTTTCAATTATTTTTCAATTATTTTCAATTATTTTCAATTATTTTCAATTAAATTATTTTCAATTACTTCCATTTAAATTATTTTCAATTATTTTCAATTATTTTCAATTATTTTCAATTATTTTCAATTATTTTTCAATTATTTTCAATTAATTATAATTATTTTCAATTATTTTCAATTATTTTCAATTATTTTCAATTATTTTCAATTATTTTCAATTATTTTCAATTATTTTCAATTATTTTCAATTATTTTCAATTATTTTCAACTATTGTTTAAATTATTTTTTTTCAATTATTTTTCAATTTTTTTCAACTATTGTTTCAATTATTTTTTTTCAATTTTTTTCATTTATTTTTCAATTTTTTTTCAATTATTTTTCAATTTTTTTCAATTATTTTTTTCAATTATTTTTCAATTATTATTCAATGATTTTTAAATTATTGTTCAATTCTCTTTCAATTATTTTTCAATTATTTTTCAATTATTTTTCAATTATTTTTCAATTATTATTCAATTAATTTTCAACTATTTTTCAATTATTTTTCAATTATTATTCAATGATTTCTCAATTATTGTTCCATTAATTGCCAATTATTGTTTAATTATTTTTCAATTATTATTCAATTATTTTTCAATTATTTTTCACATATTTTTCAATTATTTTTCAATTATTATTCAATTATTTTTCAAATATTTTTCGATTATTTTTCAATTATTTTTCAATTATTGTTCAATTATTATTCAATGAATTTTCAATTATTGTTCAATTATTGGTCAATTATTTTAAATTATTTTTCAATTATTGTTCAATTATTTTTCAAATATTTTTCAATTATTTTTCAATTATTTTTCAATTATTTTTCAATAATTTTTCAAATATTTTTCAATTATTTTTCAGTTATTTTTCAATTATTTTCCAATTACTTTTCAATTATTTTTCAATTATTTTCAATTATTTTCAACTATTTTCAATTAAATTATTTTCAATTACTTCCAATTAAATCATTTTCAATTATTTTTAATTATTTTCAATTATTTTAAATTATTTTCAATTATTTTTCAATTATTTTCAATTATTTATAATTATTTTCAATTATTTTCAATTATTTTCAATTGTTTTCAATTATTTTCAATTATTTTCAATTATTTTCAATTATTTTCAATTATTTTCAATTATTTTCAATTATTTTCAATTATTTTCAATTATTTTTCAATTATTTATCAATTATTTTCAATTATTTTCAATTATTTTCAATTATTTTCAATTAAATTATTTTCAATTATTTTCAATTAATTTCAATTATTTTCAATTATTTTTCAATTATTTTCAATTATTTTTCAATTTTTTTCAATTTATTTTCAATTTTTTTCCAATTTTTTATCAATTATTATTCTATTATTTTTCATTTATTATTCAATGATTTTTAAATTATTGTTCATAATAATTCTCTTTCAATTATTTTTCAATTATTATTCAATTAATTTTCAACTATTTTTCAATTGTTTTTCAATTATTATTCAATGATTTTTCAATTATTGTTCAATTATTTTTCAAATATTTTTCAATTATTTTTCAATTATTGTTCAATTATTATTCAATGATTTTTCAATTATTGTTCAATTATTGTTAAATTATTATCAATTATTTTTCAATTACTGTTCAATTATTTTTCAAATATTTTTCAATTATTTTTCAATTATTTTTCAATTATTATTCAATGATTTTTCAATTATTGTTCAATTATTTTTCAATTATAGTTCAATTATTTTTCAATTATTGTTAAATTATTTTTCAATTATTATTCAATTATTTTTCAATTTTTTTTCAATTTTTTTTCAATTTTTTTCCAATTTTTTCAATTATTTTTCAATTATTTTTCAATTATTATTCAATTATTTTCAATTATTTTTCAAATATTTTTCAATTATTTTTTCAATTATTTACTTATTTTTTTCATTTATTTTTCATTTATTTTTCAATTATTTTTCAATTATTTTTCAATTATTTTTCAATTATTTTTCAATGATTTTTCAATTATTGTTCAATTATTTTTCAATTATTGTTCAATTGTTTTTCAATTATTATTCAATTATTTTTCAATTATTTTTCACATATTTTTCAATTATTTTTCAATTATTTTTCAATTTTTTTCAATTTTTTTCAATTATTATTCAATTATTTTTCAATTATTTTTCACATATTTTTCAACTATTTTTCAATTATTTTTCAATTATTATTCAATGATTTTTCAATTATGGTTCAATTATTTTTCAATTATTGTTCAATTATTTTTCAATTATTATTCTATTATTTTTCAATTATTTTTTACATATTTTTCAATAATTTGCAATTATTTTTCAATTTTTTTCAATTTTTTTCTATTATTATTCAATTATTTTTCAAATATTTTTCAATTATTTTTCAATTATTTTTCATTTATTTTTCAATTATTTTTCAATTATTTTTCAATAATTTTTCAAATATTTTTCAATTATTTTTCAGTTATTTTTCAATTATTTTCCAATTACTTTTCAATTATTTTTCAATTATTTTCAATTATTTTCAACTATTTTCAATTAAATTATTTTCAATTACTTCCAATTAAATCATTTTCAATTATTTTTAATTATTTTCAATTATTTTAAATTATTTTCAATTATTTTTCAATTATTTTCAATTATTTATAATTATTTTCAATTATTTTCAATTATTTTCAATTGTTTTCAATTATTTTCAATTATTTTCAATTATTTTCAATTATTTTCAATTATTTTCAATTATTTTCAATTATTTTCAATTATTTTCAATTATTTTTCAATTATTTATCAATTATTTTCAATTATTTTCAATTATTTTCAATTATTTTCAATTAAATTATTTTCAATTATTTTCAATTAATTTCAATTATTTTCAATTATTTTTCAATTATTTTCAATTATTTTTCAATTTTTTTCAATTTATTTTCAATTTTTTTCCAATTTTTTATCAATTATTATTCTATTATTTTTCATTTATTATTCAATGATTTTTAAATTATTGTTCATAATAATTCTCTTTCAATTATTTTTCAATTATTATTCAATTAATTTTCAACTATTTTTCAATTGTTTTTCAATTATTATTCAATGATTTTTCAATTATTGTTCAATTATTTTTCAAATATTTTTCAATTATTTTTCAATTATTGTTCAATTATTATTCAATGATTTTTCAATTATTGTTCAATTATTGTTAAATTATTATCAATTATTTTTCAATTACTGTTCAATTATTTTTCAAATATTTTTCAATTATTTTTCAATTATTTTTCAATTATTATTCAATGATTTTTCAATTATTGTTCAATTATTTTTCAATTATAGTTCAATTATTTTTCAATTATTGTTAAATTATTTTTCAATTATTATTCAATTATTTTTCAATTTTTTTTCAATTTTTTTTCAATTTTTTTCCAATTTTTTCAATTATTTTTCAATTATTTTTCAATTATTATTCAATTATTTTCAATTATTTTTCAAATATTTTTCAATTATTTTTTCAATTATTTACTTATTTTTTTCATTTATTTTTCATTTATTTTTCAATTATTTTTCAATTATTTTTCAATTATTTTTCAATTATTTTTCAATGATTTTTCAATTATTGTTCAATTATTTTTCAATTATTGTTCAATTGTTTTTCAATTATTATTCAATTATTTTTCAATTATTTTTCACATATTTTTCAATTATTTTTCAATTATTTTTCAATTTTTTTCAATTTTTTTCAATTATTATTCAATTATTTTTCAATTATTTTTCACATATTTTTCAACTATTTTTCAATTATTTTTCAATTATTATTCAATGATTTTTCAATTATGGTTCAATTATTTTTCAATTATTGTTCAATTATTTTTCAATTATTATTCTATTATTTTTCAATTATTTTTTACATATTTTTCAATAATTTGCAATTATTTTTCAATTTTTTTCAATTTTTTTCTATTATTATTCAATTATTTTTCAAATATTTTTCAATTATTTTTCAATTATTTTTCATTTATTTTTCAATTATTTTTCAATTTTTTTCAATTATTTTTCAATTATTGTTCAATTATTTTTCAAACATTGTTCAATTATTTTTCAAATATTTTAAAATTATTTTTCAATTATTTTTCAATTATTTTTCAATTATTTTTCAATTATTTTTCAATTATTTTCAATTATTTTCAATTATTTTCAATTATTTTTCAATTATTTTCAATTATTTTTCAATTATTTTCAATAATTTTCAATTATTTTCAATTATTTTAAATTATGTTAAATTATTTTCAATTATTTTCAATTATTTTCAATTATTTTAAATTATTTTCAATTATTTTCAATTATTTTCAATTATTTTCAATTATTTTCAATTATTTTCAATTATTTTAAATTACTTTAAATTATTTTTCAATTATTTTTCAATTATTTTCAATTATTTTCAAGTAAATTATTTTCAATTATTTTCAATTAAATTATTTTCAATTATTTTCAATTATTTTCAATTATTTTCAATTATTTTCAATTATTTTCAATTATTTTCAATTATTTTTCATTTATTTTCAATCATTTTCAATCATTTTCAATTATTTTTCAATTATTTTCAATTATTTTTCAATTATTTTTCAATTTTTTTCAATTATTTTTTTCAATTATTTTTCTATTATTATTCAATGATTTTTAAATTATTGTTCAATTCTCTTTCAATTATTTTTCAATTATTTTTCAATTATTTTTCAATTATTTTTCAATTATTATTCAATTAATTTTCAACCATTTTTCAATTATTTTTCAATTATTATTCAATGATTTTTCAATTATTGTTCCATTAATTTCCAATTATTGTTTAATTATTTTTCAATTATTATTCAATTATTTTTCAATTATTTTTCACATATTTTTCAATTATTGTTCAATTATTATTCAATTATTTTTCAAATATTTTTCAATTATTTTTCAATTATTTTTCAATTATTGTTCAATTATTATTCAATGAATTTTCAATTATTGTTCAATTATTGTTCAATTATTTTAAATTATTATTCAATTATTGTTCAATTATTTTTCAAATATTTTTCAATTATTTTTCAATTATTTTTCAATTATTTTTCAATCATTTTTCAAATATTTTTCAATTATTTTTCAGTTATTTTTCAATTATTTTCCAATTACTTTTCAATTATTTTTCAATTACTTTTCAATTACATTTCAATTATTTTCAATTATTTTCAATTATTTTTCAATTATTTTCAATTATTTTCAATTATTTTCAATTAAATTATTTTCAATTACTTCCATTTAAATTATTTTCAATTATTTTCAATTATTTTCAATTATTTTCAATTATTTTCAATTATTTTTCAATTATTTTCAATTATTTATAATTATTTTCAATTATTTTCAATTATTATCAATTATTTTCAATTATTTTCAATTATTTTCAATTATTTTCAATTATTTTCAATTATTTTCAATTATTTTCAATTATTTTCAATTAGTTTCAATTATTTTCAACTATTGTTTAAATTATTTTTTTTCAATTATTTTTCAATTTTTTTCAACTATTGTTTCAATTATTTTATTTCAATTTTTTTCATTTATTTTTCAATTATTTTTCAATTATTTTTCAATTTTTTTCAATTATTTTTTTCAATTATTTTTCAATTATTATTCAATGATTTTTAAATTATTGTTCAATTCTCTTTCAATTATTTTTCAATTATTTTTCAATTATTTTTCAATTATTTTTCAATTATTATTCAATTACTTTTCAATTATTTTTCACATATTTTTCAATTATTTTTCAATTATTTTTCAATTATTTTTCAATTATTGTTAAATTATTTTCAATTATTTTTCAATTACTGTTCAATTATTTTTCAAATATTTTTCAATTATTTTTCAATTATTTTTCAATTATTATTCAATGATTTTTCAATTATTGTTCAATTATTTTTCAATTATTGTTCAATTATTTTTCAATTATTGTTAAATTATTTTTCAATTATTATTCAATTATTTTTCAATTTTTTTTCAATTTTTTTTCAATTTTTTTCCAATTTTTTTCAATTATTTTTCAATTATTATTCAATTATTTTCAATTATTTTTCAAATATTTTTCAATTATTTTTCAAATATTTTTCAATTATTTTTCAATTATTATTCAATGATTCTTCGATTATTGTTCCATTAATTTCCAATTATTGTTCAATTATTTTTCAATTATTATTCAATTATTTTTCAATTATTTTTCACATATTTTTCAATTATTTTTCAATTATTTTTCAATTATTTTTCAATTATTATTCAATGATTTTTCAATTATTGTTCAATTATTTTTCAATTATTGTTCAATTATTTTTCAATTATTATTCAATTATTTTTCAATTATTTTTCACATATTTTTCAATTATTTTTCAATTATTTTTCAATTTTTTTCAATTTCTTTCAATTATTATTCAATTATTTTTCAAATATTTTTCAATTATTTTTCAATTATTTTTCAATTATTTTTCAATTATTATTCAATGATTTTTCATTTATTTTTCAATTATTTTTCAATTATTTTTCAATTATTTTTCAATTATTTTTCAATTATTATTCAATGATTTTTCAATTATTGTTCAATTATTTTTCAATTATTGTTCAATTATTTTTCAATTATTATTCAATTATTTTTCAATTATTTTTCACATATTTTTCAATTATTTTTCAATTATTTTTTAATTTTTTTCAAGTTTTTTCAATTATTATTCAATTATTTTTCAATTATTATTCAATGATTTTTCAATTATGGTTCAATTATTTTTCAATTATTGTTCAATTATTTTTCAATTATTATTCAATTATTTTTCAATTATTTTTCACATATTTTTCAATAATTTGCAATTATTTTTCAATTTTTTTCAATTTTTTTCTATTATTATTCAATTATTTTTCAAATATTTTTCAATTATTTTTCAATTATTTTTCATTTATTTTTCAATTATTTTTCAATTTTTTTCAATTATTTTTTTCAATTATTTTTCAAATTTTTTCAAGTATTTTTTTAATTATTTATTTACTTTTTTCAATTATTTTTTCAATTATTTACTTATTTTTTTCATTTATTTTTTCATTTATTTTTCAATTATTTTTCAATTATTTTTCAATTATTTTTCAATTATTTTTCAATTATTTTTCAATTATTTTTCAATTTTTTTTCAATTTTTTTCAATTTAAAAAAAAAATTTCAATTATTTTTCAATTTTTTCAACTATTGTTTAAATTATTTTTTTCAATTATATTTCAATTTTTTTCAACTATTGTTTCAATTATTTTTTTTCAATTTTTTTCACTTATTTTTCAATTATTTTTCAATTATTTTTCAATTTTTTTCAATTATTTTTTTCAATTATTTTTCAATTTTTTCAAGTATTTTTTCAATAATTTATTTATTTTTTCAATTATTTTTTCAATTATTTATTTATTTTTTTCAATTATTTTTCATATATTTTTCAATTATTTTTCAATAATTTTTCAATTATTTTTCAATTATTTTTCAATTATTATTCAAAGATTTTTCAATTATTGTTCAATAATTTTTCAATTATTGTTAAATTATTTTTCAATTATTATTCAATTATTTTTCAATTATTTTTCACATATTTTTCAATTATTTTTCAATTATTTTTCAATTATTATTCAATGATTTTTCAATTATTGTTAAATTATTTTTCATTTATTGTTCAATTATTTTTCAATTATTACTCAATTATTTTTCAATTATTTTTCACATATTTTTCAATTATTTTTCAATTATTTTTCAATTTTTTTCAATTTTTTTCAATTTTTTTCTATTATTATTCAATTATTTTTCAAATATTTTTCAATTATTTTTCAATTATTTTTCATTTATTTTTCAATTATTTTTCAATTATTTTTCAATAATTTTTCAAATATTTTTCAATTATTTTTCAGTTATTTTTCAATTATTTTCCAATTACTTTTCAATTATTTTTCAATTATTTTCAATTATTTTCAACTATTTTCAATTAAATTATTTTCAATTACTTCCAATTAAATCATTTTCAATTATTTTTAATTATTTTCAATTATTTTAAATTATTTTCAATTATTTTTCAATTATTTTCAATTATTTATAATTATTTTCAATTATTTTCAATTATTTTCAATTGTTTTCAATTATTTTCAATTATTTTCAATTATTTTCAATTATTTTCAATTATTTTCAATTATTTTCAATTATTTTCAATTATTTTCAATTATTTTTCAATTATTTATCAATTATTTTCAATTATTTTCAATTATTTTCAATTATTTTCAATTAAATTATTTTCAATTATTTTCAATTAATTTCAATTATTTTCAATTATTTTTCAATTATTTTCAATTATTTTTCAATTTTTTTCAATTTATTTTCAATTTTTTTCCAATTTTTTATCAATTATTATTCTATTATTTTTCATTTATTATTCAATGATTTTTAAATTATTGTTCATAATAATTCTCTTTCAATTATTTTTCAATTATTATTCAATTAATTTTCAACTATTTTTCAATTGTTTTTCAATTATTATTCAATGATTTTTCAATTATTGTTCAATTATTTTTCAAATATTTTTCAATTATTTTTCAATTATTGTTCAATTATTATTCAATGATTTTTCAATTATTGTTCAATTATTGTTAAATTATTATCAATTATTTTTCAATTACTGTTCAATTATTTTTCAAATATTTTTCAATTATTTTTCAATTATTTTTCAATTATTATTCAATGATTTTTCAATTATTGTTCAATTATTTTTCAATTATAGTTCAATTATTTTTCAATTATTGTTAAATTATTTTTCAATTATTATTCAATTATTTTTCAATTTTTTTTCAATTTTTTTTCAATTTTTTTCCAATTTTTTCAATTATTTTTCAATTATTTTTCAATTATTATTCAATTATTTTCAATTATTTTTCAAATATTTTTCAATTATTTTTTCAATTATTTACTTATTTTTTTCATTTATTTTTCATTTATTTTTCAATTATTTTTCAATTATTTTTCAATTATTTTTCAATTATTTTTCAATGATTTTTCAATTATTGTTCAATTATTTTTCAATTATTGTTCAATTGTTTTTCAATTATTATTCAATTATTTTTCAATTATTTTTCACATATTTTTCAATTATTTTTCAATTATTTTTCAATTTTTTTCAATTTTTTTCAATTATTATTCAATTATTTTTCAATTATTTTTCACATATTTTTCAACTATTTTTCAATTATTTTTCAATTATTATTCAATGATTTTTCAATTATGGTTCAATTATTTTTCAATTATTGTTCAATTATTTTTCAATTATTATTCTATTATTTTTCAATTATTTTTTACATATTTTTCAATAATTTGCAATTATTTTTCAATTTTTTTCAATTTTTTTCTATTATTATTCAATTATTTTTCAAATATTTTTCAATTATTTTTCAATTATTTTTCATTTATTTTTCAATTATTTTTCAATTTTTTTCAATTATTTTTCAATTATTGTTCAATTATTTTTCAAACATTGTTCAATTATTTTTCAAATATTTTAAAATTATTTTTCAATTATTTTTCAATTATTTTTCAATTATTTTTCAATTATTTTTCAATTATTTTCAATTATTTTCAATTATTTTCAATTATTTTTCAATTATTTTCAATTATTTTTCAATTATTTTCAATAATTTTCAATTATTTTCAATTATTTTAAATTATGTTAAATTATTTTCAATTATTTTCAATTATTTTCAATTATTTTAAATTATTTTCAATTATTTTCAATTATTTTCAATTATTTTCAATTATTTTCAATTATTTTCAATTATTTTAAATTACTTTAAATTATTTTTCAATTATTTTTCAATTATTTTCAATTATTTTCAAGTAAATTATTTTCAATTATTTTCAATTAAATTATTTTCAATTATTTTCAATTATTTTCAATTATTTTCAATTATTTTCAATTATTTTCAATTATTTTCAATTATTTTCAATTATTTTTCATTTATTTTCAATCATTTTCAATCATTTTCAATTATTTTTCAATTATTTTCAATTATTTTTCAATTATTTTTCAATTTTTTTCAATTATTTTTTTCAATTATTTTTCTATTATTATTCAATGATTTTTAAATTATTGTTCAATTCTCTTTCAATTATTTTTCAATTATTTTTCAATTATTTTTCAATTATTTTTCAATTATTATTCAATTAATTTTCAACCATTTTTCAATTATTTTTCAATTATTATTCAATGATTTTTCAATTATTGTTCCATTAATTTCCAATTATTGTTTAATTATTTTTCAATTATTATTCAATTATTTTTCAATTATTTTTCACATATTTTTCAATTATTGTTCAATTATTATTCAATTATTTTTCAAATATTTTTCAATTATTTTTCAATTATTTTTCAATTATTGTTCAATTATTATTCAATGAATTTTCAATTATTGTTCAATTATTGTTCAATTATTTTAAATTATTATTCAATTATTGTTCAATTATTTTTCAAATATTTTTCAATTATTTTTCAATTATTTTTCAATTATTTTTCAATCATTTTTCAAATATTTTTCAATTATTTTTCAGTTATTTTTCAATTATTTTCCAATTACTTTTCAATTATTTTTCAATTACTTTTCAATTACATTTCAATTATTTTCAATTATTTTCAATTATTTTTCAATTATTTTCAATTATTTTCAATTATTTTCAATTAAATTATTTTCAATTACTTCCATTTAAATTATTTTCAATTATTTTCAATTATTTTCAATTATTTTCAATTATTTTCAATTATTTTTCAATTATTTTCAATTATTTATAATTATTTTCAATTATTTTCAATTATTATCAATTATTTTCAATTATTTTCAATTATTTTCAATTATTTTCAATTATTTTCAATTATTTTCAATTATTTTCAATTATTTTCAATTAGTTTCAATTATTTTCAACTATTGTTTAAATTATTTTTTTTCAATTATTTTTCAATTTTTTTCAACTATTGTTTCAATTATTTTATTTCAATTTTTTTCATTTATTTTTCAATTATTTTTCAATTATTTTTCAATTTTTTTCAATTATTTTTTTCAATTATTTTTCAATTATTATTCAATGATTTTTAAATTATTGTTCAATTCTCTTTCAATTATTTTTCAATTATTTTTCAATTATTTTTCAATTATTTTTCAATTATTATTCAATTACTTTTCAATTATTTTTCACATATTTTTCAATTATTTTTCAATTATTTTTCAATTATTTTTCAATTATTGTTAAATTATTTTCAATTATTTTTCAATTACTGTTCAATTATTTTTCAAATATTTTTCAATTATTTTTCAATTATTTTTCAATTATTATTCAATGATTTTTCAATTATTGTTCAATTATTTTTCAATTATTGTTCAATTATTTTTCAATTATTGTTAAATTATTTTTCAATTATTATTCAATTATTTTTCAATTTTTTTTCAATTTTTTTTCAATTTTTTTCCAATTTTTTTCAATTATTTTTCAATTATTATTCAATTATTTTCAATTATTTTTCAAATATTTTTCAATTATTTTTCAAATATTTTTCAATTATTTTTCAATTATTATTCAATGATTCTTCGATTATTGTTCCATTAATTTCCAATTATTGTTCAATTATTTTTCAATTATTATTCAATTATTTTTCAATTATTTTTCACATATTTTTCAATTATTTTTCAATTATTTTTCAATTATTTTTCAATTATTATTCAATGATTTTTCAATTATTGTTCAATTATTTTTCAATTATTGTTCAATTATTT
Source organism: Andrena bucephala (assembly GCA_947577245.1). Lineage (NCBI taxonomy): Eukaryota > Metazoa > Arthropoda > Insecta > Hymenoptera > Andrenidae > Andrena > Andrena bucephala. The sequence continues at coordinate 30,004,166 of OX387716.1, read as the reverse complement.
TTCAATTATTATTCAATTATTTTTCAATTATTTTTCACATATTTTTCAATTATTTTTCAATTATTTTTCAATTTTTTTCAATTTCTTTCAATTATTATTCAATTATTTTTCAAATATTTTTCAATTATTTTTCAATTATTTTTCAATTATTTTTCAATTATTATTCAATGATTTTTCATTTATTTTTCAATTATTTTTCAATTATTTTTCAATTATTTTTCAATTATTTTTCAATTATTATTCAATGATTTTTCAATTATTGTTCAATTATTTTTCAATTATTGTTCAATTATTTTTCAATTATTATTCAATTATTTTTCAATTATTTTTCACATATTTTTCAATTATTTTTCAATTATTTTTTAATTTTTTTCAAGTTTTTTCAATTATTATTCAATTATTTTTCAATTATTATTCAATGATTTTTCAATTATGGTTCAATTATTTTTCAATTATTGTTCAATTATTTTTCAATTATTATTCAATTATTTTTCAATTATTTTTCACATATTTTTCAATAATTTGCAATTATTTTTCAATTTTTTTCAATTTTTTTCTATTATTATTCAATTATTTTTCAAATATTTTTCAATTATTTTTCAATTATTTTTCATTTATTTTTCAATTATTTTTCAATTTTTTTCAATTATTTTTTTCAATTATTTTTCAAATTTTTTCAAGTATTTTTTTAATTATTTATTTACTTTTTTCAATTATTTTTTCAATTATTTACTTATTTTTTTCATTTATTTTTTCATTTATTTTTCAATTATTTTTCAATTATTTTTCAATTATTTTTCAATTATTTTTCAATTATTTTTCAATTATTTTTCAATTTTTTTTCAATTTTTTTCAATTTAAAAAAAAAATTTCAATTATTTTTCAATTTTTTCAACTATTGTTTAAATTATTTTTTTCAATTATATTTCAATTTTTTTCAACTATTGTTTCAATTATTTTTTTTCAATTTTTTTCACTTATTTTTCAATTATTTTTCAATTATTTTTCAATTTTTTTCAATTATTTTTTTCAATTATTTTTCAATTTTTTCAAGTATTTTTTCAATAATTTATTTATTTTTTCAATTATTTTTTCAATTATTTATTTATTTTTTTCAATTATTTTTCATATATTTTTCAATTATTTTTCAATAATTTTTCAATTATTTTTCAATTATTTTTCAATTATTATTCAAAGATTTTTCAATTATTGTTCAATAATTTTTCAATTATTGTTAAATTATTTTTCAATTATTATTCAATTATTTTTCAATTATTTTTCACATATTTTTCAATTATTTTTCAATTATTTTTCAATTATTATTCAATGATTTTTCAATTATTGTTAAATTATTTTTCATTTATTGTTCAATTATTTTTCAATTATTACTCAATTATTTTTCAATTATTTTTCACATATTTTTCAATTATTTTTCAATTATTTTTCAATTTTTTTCAATTTTTTTCAATTATTATTCAATTATTTTTCAAATATTTTTCAATTATTTTTCAATTATTTTTCAATTATTTTTCAATTATTATTCAATGATTTTTCAATTATTGTTCAATTATTTTTCAATTATTGTTCAATTATTTTTCAATTATTGTTCAATAATTTTTCATTTATTTTTCAATTATTTTTCAATTTTTTTCAATTATTTATTTCAATTATTTTTCCAAGTTTTTCAAGTATTTTATCAATTATTTATTTACTTTTTTCAATTATTTTTTCAATTATTTATTTATTTTTTTCATTTATTTTTCATTTATTTTTCAATTATTTTTCAATTATTTTTCAATTATTTTTCAATTATTTTTCAATTATTTTTCAATTATTTTTCAATTATTTTTCAATTTTTTTTCAATATTTTTCAATTTAAAAAAAAATTTCAATTATTTTTCAATTTTTTCAACTATTGTTTAAATTATTTTTTTTTCAATTATTTTTCAATTTTTTTCAACTATTGTTTCAATTATTTTTTTTCAATTTTATTCATTTATTTTTCAATTATTTTTCAATTATTTTTCAATTATTTTTCACATATTTTTCAATTATTTTTCAATTATTTTTCAATTTTTTTCAATTTTTTTCAATTATTATTCAATTATTTTTCAAATATTTTTCAATTATTTTTCAATTATTGTTCTGTTACGAGCCGGGGCTGCGGCAACGCGAGAGGCCGGCGAGAAGGGTATTTCCCAAGGAATACGGTTTATGAGTTTGTTAGTTAGGTGCGCGGACGAACCTGATGCGAAACCAGGGAGCCGCTAGGATTGTTGACGGCGAGGACGAACCTGATGCGAAATCAGGGAGCCTCTAGGAATGGAGTCACACGCGGACGAACCTGATGCGAAATCAGGGAGCCTCTAGGAATGGAGTCACACGCGGACGAACCTGATGCGAAATCAGGGAGCCGCAGGAGGGTGAAACGTCGTGAACGAACCTGATGCGAAATCGGGGAGTCACTAGGATAGAGTTCACAGACGAACCTGGTGCGAAACCAGGGAGCTGTTAGGAGGTTGGATTATTCACAGACGAACCTGGTGCGAAACCAGGGAGCTGTTCGGAAGTTGGTAGATTTACAGACGAACCTGATGCGAAATCAGGGAGCTGTAGGATACGGACGAACCTGATGCGAAATCAGGGAGCCGTAGGAGGGTAAGGTTTCGGGGACGAACCCGATGCGAAATCGGGGAGCCACTGGGTTGGAGAAGATGCTTTGTTTTGGTTGAAGGGTTGCGAACGAACCTGATGCTTGATCAGGGAGTCGCGGGAAATGTTAATAATGCCTCGTAACTATTAATTTATGTTTGATACAACTCGAGCGGTTAAGCTGTATCAGTGGGTGAGTGCTACTAATATTATAAGGATCGCTGGGTGAAAGATGGGTTTAACGAATCTACTCGATTTATACGTGAACACCATTCATATATTGAATAATCAAGTATGATACAAATGTAAGTGCCGCGATGAAATAATAAATAGTGTAGTTAATTACCACTAGTTGCACGGTGTTGACGCACTGGCGATGCGGGGACGTACGAGTGGCTATTTCAAAAGTGCCAAATAGAATATAAACCGAACTCGCGGATCCTATGAGGTTAACTTTGATTCTGAGGGAGACTTTAGCTCGATCTTAACCAACTCTGTACGAGCGTGACACGACGTTACTCTACGCGTGACTCTATAGCTTTTAACCCACGAGGGTAGAAACCAAAGGGTTTATATAGTCCCAAAAATGAGTGGGGATTCATTAGGAGTTTCCATATAAGGAAATTCTTCGGGGTCGTCGTCGTGTCATTCCCGTTCCCATGGTCGTGATCCAGATGGTCGAGATCATGACCCCCCTTAGTGGTGTATGATAAGCAAAAGGATTTTAGGGCGTTTTCCCTTCTCAGAAGCGAGCTCGAAAGTGGTTGAGAGTGGTGTATGGGGAGATTCCACATACGTAACATCTCCCCCCTTAGACAAAACATCGCGATTTTCGTGATGCTTTTCAAAAGAAAGAAAAACGCCCCACAAATCCTTTTATAAGCAAAAGTGTAGAAGAGAATTGTCGGGTGTAGTGTTGTGTATTTAGTGTACTTATCGCTAGGTGTTGCGGGTGTAAGAATTTAGTTGTCGCTGGGCACCACGTAGCCCATCTCCAGCCCGTGGTCGGCGACGTCTAGTGGAGGTTGTCCGGGTAGCCGGTCCAGCGTCAGCGTTGTAGCGATGCCATCCTTCTGTTCCTCATCAGCATCTCCATGCTGGTTGTTGTTTGCAGGGGCGGCGATTAGAAGGTGTTTAGTACCCCTCAGGTAGACCCAAAAATGCTTGCCAGGGTATATCTCGGGAGCAGGGTGATCAGGACCACATTTGGGCAGACGGTCGGCTTACCGTTTTGCCGTGGACGAAATATAAGCGTGTTTTAATTTGTCCTGATGCTTTGTAATTAACTTATGGCGTGTTTGTAATACTACGTTGTTCAGGTCCATCACGTCTACTATTTGGTACGGTCCAATGTAATGTGGATCAAATTTACTGGTGCGTGGTTCCTTGAGTACGTAAACAAAATCGCCTACGTTAAAAGTTGCTGGTTTTGCACGGACATCGTAATAGCCTTTTGAGTGGATTTTTGCTTTATTTAGATTATTAGAAGCTATATTGCGAATATTAGTCATATGCGTTATCAATTCTATTAAATAGTCTCCATACGACTTTAGTTTTTCACCGGTTGGAAGAGAGCTTGGTTCTCGAGCTGGCTTTCCAAAGATTAATTCGTACGGGGTGAAATTTGTTGCTTCATGTGCGGATGTGTTGTAAGAGAACATTGCGAACGGTATTAATAAATCCCAGTCTTCATAATTATCCATGTAATGCTTGAGGTATTCGGTGAGGACGATGTGACTTCGTTCCAGAGATCCATTGGTTTGTGGTCTATATCCCGAGGTTGTGATTTGTTTGATTTTAAATATTTCGGATAAATTTGTCATTAGTGTTCCGATGAAGCTAGTTCCCTTGTCTGTTAGTATTGCGCGAGGTGTACCGTAGATTGCGATGAAATGTCTAGCGAAAGCATCTGCAATTGTAGCAGCTCGAATATTAGGTATTGCTACAGCTATGCAATATTTCGTTAGATTATCTTGAATGGTGAGAATGTGTCTGTTCCCACTCGGTGTAATTGGTAAAGGTCCCACTGTATCTAAGGAAATTTTGTCGAAGGCTCCTATAGGTGTGTCGGTGATCAACATCGGCTGACGAGTTTTCGCTCGGACTAATTTCTGTTCTTGACAACTTTGGCATCTTCGGATGTAGTCTTGAATATCGTTGCGCATTTGCGGCCAATGGAATTTTGATCGAATGCGTTTGTAGGTCTTCGTTACTCCTTTGTGTCCTCCGATTAAACTGTCGTGAGCTTCGCAAATGATGTGCTGTCTGTCCTCTTTGGATGGTGTTGTGATGATACAGTTGCATAAAGTGATCTGCTGGCCGGTTCCCATAAAAACCTCTTCTAATATCTTGACGAATTCGTTGGATGGTATTTTGTGAAGGTCTCCGGTGGCAGAAATTCGAAATGATTTGATCTGCTTTTGGTCCAGGATGTGCCGAAGGGTTTTTAATCCGTTAAGCACGTCTACTCTTTTAATTTCATCAAAGAAGTTTTCTGAGATTATTATACTGAACGTTTTAAATAATCCATTATCTGTTGTTATCACCTGTCCGTTTTTTGGTTGTGCTGTTAGAAGTCTTGGTTTGTTAATCACCTCAGTGTCTAGTAATAATTTTCCAACGGGGTTTACTAAATTGCAGTCGGCAGAAATGAAGTGTACGTAATGTCCTTCTTCAGCGGTAAAGGTTTTTGAAGAAACAATAATTTTATATGGTTGATCTAATGGGATCTCTTCCAGATCGTCAAGGTCGTTTGAATTTTCAATGTCGGTAGTGAAGAATGGGTAAGGGTCAAGCGTGCGGTCGAAAACCCTAGGTTCGGTTGACCTGCTGTCAGGTGGTTGTTCTACACTTGCTTCGGTCGTGGCTCCTGCAGGTAGCTGGTTTATTGAGGGTTGTAAAGGTTCATCCATGACTTCCGATGATATTTGCGGTGTACTGAGTAAATCTTGTTGAAAGTTTCTTGCATTTTCTAATACAGTATTTTCGGTCGGCTCCTCAAAGGATATCAGATTGTCAAATACGGTCTGGTCCTTATCTAGAGGGACGTTTTGAGTGGAATTTGCTGCGGGCGAAAAACTGTTTATGGTTTCCTGGCGTTCGTCTGGCATGGTTACCTCTCGAGATAAGCTGGGAAAAGATCTGTTCTTGTATATTATTGGAGAATGTTGAACGTTCCCACGTGCGGTTTCTTCTATCTCGTCTGAACTGCTACTTGTCTCCCGATACTTAAGTCGATTTTCCCTGTCGCGTCGTAGCTCTCGTATGCGGTGTCCGATTGTCTCGACGTTGGCGTCTGTTTTCGGTATTTGGGCTTTGAAGTCGGGATCCCGGGGTTCTTGTGGAATAAGTGGTAGGCAGGCAGAAGCGGGGTTGCGCGATAATGCGTCTGCGTTCTTATTCGTCTTTCCGGATTTATGGACAACCTGGTACTCGTACTCCAAAAGTCGGAGTTTCCATTTCATTAGTCTAGAAGTGGGGTCCTTGACAGAGTGTAGCCACACCAGTGGTCTGTGATCTGTAACGAGGGTGAATGGAGTTCCATAGATGTAGGGCCTGAAGTACCTTACGGCGTAAACCATGGCCAAACATTCCTTTTCAGTAGCCGAATAGTTCTTCTCGGGTTTATTTAGGCTGCGGGATGCGTAGGCAATCGGCAGGTCGTTTCCTATCTCCCCTTGGCTAAGTACGGCTCCAATTGCGTGATCAGATGCATCTGTTGTTACAATGAAAGGTTTGCTGAAATCAGGGTATTGCAATATGGGCTGTTGACAGAGTTCGTTGCGTAATTGCTTAAAACTCTGGTCCTGTTCTTCTGTCCATTTGAATTTGACGCCCTTTCCTAACAAGTTAATTAAAGGTTTTGCTTTTGTGGTGAAATTAGGTACGAATCTTCGGTAATATCCAACAAGTCCCAAAAATTGCTGAATGTTCTTCTGCGTTGTAGGTGTAGGAAAATCTTGAACAGCTTTTAATTTCCTAGGGTCAGGTCTTACTCCTTCCTTTGAAATAATGTGTCCAAGGTATGCAACTTCTTTTCGCAGAAATTGGCATTTGTTGGTCTGGAGGGTTAATCCGTGTTCTCGAAGGAGGTTTAACAACTTTTTGACTTTGATATTGTGTTCCTGTAACGATGATGCGTAGATCACTATGTCGTCCAAGTAAACAAAGAGGTCTGTTCCTTGAAGTCCAGTGAGTGCTTGATCCATCAGGCGTTGAAAGGTGGGTGGTGCATTCTTTAATCCGAAAGGCATTCGAGAGAATTCGTAATGTCCATTTGGAGTGGTAAATGCTGTTTTGGCTTTATCTTTCGGATCCATCTCTATTTGATGAAATCCACTAGCGAGATCAAAGACTGAAAAATATTTAGCTCCTCCTAATCGATCTAAAATCTCGGTGATTTGAGGTAAAGGATATTTATCAGAAATTGTTACTTCGTTGAGACCGCGGAAATCTATTACCAATCGCCAACGTTTTACTCCGTTTTCATCTTCTTTCTTCGGTACGATCCATAAAGGTGAATTATATGGAGATTTGGAAGGTGTAATTATACCATTTGATAATAAAGCGCTGATTTGTTTTTGAATCTCCTTTTGATGAATGAGCGGATAGCGATATTGTCTCGTATTGATTGGAATATCGTTGGATGTATGGATTGAATGTTTAAAGTCGCGGGCCTTCCCAAGTTTATTTCCAGGAAGATAAAATCGGTCGGGAAAATCTCTAACTAAATTAGTAACGAAATCTAGTTCCTCCTTGTTCAAATGTTTAGTGTTTAAGGCTTCTAGAATTTTTTGTATTCTATCTTCGTGTGTTTTAAATTTTGACGGGTGTTCCGCAGCTGGGTAAAAATCTTCGTCTGATGAACCGAAGATATCAAAGGGTTCCAAGGTTTGTGGTTCTATCTCTACGTCTAGGGGTACATCGCTGGTATTTGTTGCCATAACGTAGCACTTCCCTTTACTGTTCCTTACTACTGCTTCCCCTATGTAAAGATGTTCGAGGATCTTGATACGCGGTAAATATCCTTCCTTAATCCTCGGGTTTGTTATTGTTATAGCAATCTGTTGCGACGTCCTAGGTTCGATACGATGTTTGGTCGACGTCGGTAGTTCTTCTGTTTGGGGTAGATCTTGATAATTTGAAAAACGTAGAGGTCGGGTTGGTTTGTTCTTTAACACCAAAGTCCCGTGATAATAGGAAATTTCGGCCTCCTCCTGTTTTAAAAATGGGCTTCCTATAAGTCCGTCTGCTTCTATTGCAAGCTCTTTTACCACATAGAAAAGTGCGGGAGCTTCGTGGATATGAAGAATTGTTGTTCCTAAAGTATGAATTGGACTAGCGGTAATTCCGGTTAGCTCGATTTCTTCCCGAGAGTTTGTCGCGGCTTTTTCTCCCAGGGCGTTAATGACTACTAAATTAACGGATGCTCCACCATCGATTAAGAATTCTCCCGTTCCTGACTCCAGTTCTGGAACCTTGATGTTGATGCGTGGGGCAGGTGCTTCCTTGATGAGGGTTCCTCTTCGAAGCGGACTGTCCTTTGGCGAGCTTCTTTGTTTCCGCTCATCGTTTCGCCTATACGTTGAGCGCGATTGAAGTTTAAAGACTTGTTAGATTCGACAGACGAATCTCGCGAGTGTCGTTGATATCTCGGACTACGCGGATGTTTCCTACAGGATTTTCCGTCATGTCCGGTTATACCGCAATTCCAGCAATACAAACTTGGCTTGCGATCTTTATCGTAATTTTTTAGAATGGAATATTGTTTTTCTCCATCATCTGGACACGATGAGTCGGAGCGATAAGAAGGGGATTTCGAGGGGCTCCGGTGACGCAAGGTCCAGGCCGTCGTGTGTGTCCGTCCTTCTCGTTCCTCTTCAAAACCAGATGTTCTTGTAGACCGATCCCTGTTTTGGTCGTATCTACTCGGAGAAAGGGGGTACGACACTTCACGGTCGTGGTGGCGAGAATCTTCAGTGTAATGGTCTCGACGAGACCACCTGGAGGGTGATTCATTACGCGGTGACTGTCGCCGATTCCTTAATCTTCTATCTATCTGTAGCACGGCGTCGTAAGCTTGTTCAAGCGTTTTGATGTCTTGAGTTTGAGCCGACACTTTCCAGGAAATTCGATCCAGTAAACCATCGATGAAGTTTTCTTTAACGTCCTTTTCCATTTCTTTGACGAAATCTTTAGCATGATCCAGATACCTTTCCCGAATAGCTCCGCGCGCACAATAAACTAGATGACTTGTTCTGTCGACGTATTGTCGCAGACTTTCTCCTTCGCGAATATGTAGTTTCGCGATTTCTACTTGGAAGTATGACAAACTTCTTCCCGGCGCGAATCTCTTTTTTAGATGTTGTACCAAGGCCTTAACAGAGTTGAATTTGTGCTCTAACGTGCACCTGCGTGCGGGACCGATCAGTTTCGTTAATATTATAGCAAGATACTCAGCTTTCGTACCCTCAGGAATCAAAGTTAACCCGTCTTCCACGTTTTGTGCAAAGCGCGTCAGAGATGGACTTTCACCGTCGAAGCTTGGAATTGACATAGTAATGTTTTGTATACATGTCCGTTGTGTCAAGAGTGACATTGAGTTTGCAATTGAAACTGTCAGGTTCATAATGTCGTTAGAAGAGACGTTAGCCGGTGCGTTCGTCATTTTAAAAATTACTAGGTGACCTGACTAGAGAAAACTAGTATATTGTCGATAATAAATTACGAGTGATTTTAACGTATTTAAAAACCCAAAATTTAGACAGCGATTCTAATGCAGTAGCATCCCACCGCTGTCACCAGTTCTGTTACGAGCCGGGGCTGCGGCAACGCGAGAGGCCGGCGAGAAGGGTATTTCCCAAGGAATACGGTTTATGAGTTTGTTAGTTAGGTGCGCGGACGAACCTGATGCGAAACCAGGGAGCCGCTAGGATTGCTGACGGCGAGGACGAACCTGATGCGAAATCAGGGAGCCTCTAGGAATGGAGTCACACGCGGACGAACCTGATGCGAAATCAGGGAGCCGCAGGAGGGTGAAACGTCGTGAACGAACCCGATGCGAAATCGTGAAGTCACTAGGATAGAGTTCACAGACGAACTTGGTGCGAAACCAGGGAGCTGTTAGGAGGTTGGATTATTCACAGACGAACCTGGTGCGAAACCAGGGAGCTGTTCGGAAGTTGGTAGATTTACAGACGAACCTGATGCGAAATCAGGGAGCTGTAGGATACGGACGAACCTGATGCGAAATCAGGGAGCCGTAGGAGGGTAAGGTTTCGTGGACGAACCCGATGCGAAATCGGGGAGCCACTGGGTTGGAGAAGATGCTTTGTTTTGGTTGAAGGGTTGCGAACGAACCTGATGCTTGATCAGGGAGTCGCGGGAAATGTTAATAATGCCTCGTAACTATTAATTTATGTTTGATACAACTCGAGCGGTTAAGCTGTATCAGTGGGTGAGTGCTACTAATATTATAAGGATCGCTGGGTGAAAGATGGGTTTAACGAATCTACTCGATTTATACGTGAACACCATTCATATATTGAATAATCAAGTATGATACAAATGTAAGTGTCGCGATGAAATAATAAATAGTGTAGTTAATTACCACTAGTTGCACGGTGTTGACGCACTGGCGATGCGGGGACGTACGAGTGGCTATTTCAAAAGTGCCAAATAGAATATAAACCGAACTCGCGGATCCTATGAGGTTAACTTTGATTCTGAGGGAGACTTTAGCTCGATCTTAACCAACTCTGTACGAGCGTGACACGACGTTACTCTACGCGTGACTCTATAGCTTTTAACCCACGAGGGTAGAAACCAAAGGGTTTATATAGTCCCAAAAATGAGTGGGGATTCATTAGGAGTTTCCATATAAGGAAATTCTTCGGGGTCGTCGTCGTGTCATTCCCGTTCCCATGGTCGTGATCCAGATGGTCGAGATCATGACCCCCCTTAGTGGTGTATGATAAGCAAAAGGATTTCAGGGCGTTTTCCCTTCTCAGAAGCGAGCTCGAAAGTGGTTGAGAGTGGTGTATGGGAAGATTCCACATACGTAACAGTTCCATTAATTTTCAATTATTGTTCAATTATTTTTCAATTATTATTCAATTATTTTTCAATTATTTTTCACATATTTTTCAATTATTTTTCAATTATTTTTCAATTATTATTCAATGATTTTTCAATTATTGTTCAATTATTTTTCAATTATTGTTAAATTATTTTTCAATTATTATTCAATTATTTTTCAATTATTTTTCACATATTTTTCAATTATTTTTCAATTATTTTTCAATTTTTTTCAATTTTTTCAATTATTATTCAATTATTTTTAAAATATTTTTCAATTATTTTTCAATTATTTTTCAATTATTTTTCAATTATTATTCAATGATTTTTCAATTATTGTTCAATTATTTTTCAATTATTGTTCAATTATTTTTCAATTATTGTTCAATAATTTTTCATTTATTTTTCAATTATTTTTCAATTTTTTTCAATTATTTTTTTCAATTATTTTTCAAATTTTTTCAAGTATTTTTTCAATTATTTATTTACTTTTTTCAATTATTTTTTCAATTATTTATTTATTTTTTTCATTTTATTTTTCATTTATTTTTCAATTATTTTTCAAATATTTTTCAATTATTTTTCAATTATTTTTGAATTATTTTTCAATTTTTTTTCAATTTTTTTCAATTAAAAAAAAAATTTTCATTTATTTTTCAATTTTTTTAACTATTGTTTAAATTATTTTTCAATTTTTTTCAACTATAGTTTCAATTATTTTTTTTCAATTTTATTCATTTATTTTTCAATTATTTTTCAATTATTTTTCAATTTTTTTCAATTATTTTTTAAAATTATTTTTCAATTTTTTTCAAGTATTTTTTCAATAATTTATTTATTTTTTCAATTATTTTTTTAATTATTTATTTATTTTTTTCAATTATTGTTCAATTATTTTTCAATTATTTTTCACATATTTTTCTATTATTTTTCAATTTTTTTTCAATTTTTTTCAATTATTTTTCAAATATTTTCCAATTATTTTTCAATTATTTTTCAATTATATTTCAATTATTTTTTAATTATTTTTCAATTATTTTTCAATTATTTTTCAATTATTTTTCAATTATTTTAAATTATTTTCAATTATTTTAAATTATTTTTCAATTATTTTTCAATTACTTTCCAATTATTTTTCAATTATTATTCAATTATTTTTCAAATATTTTTCAATTATTTTTCAATTATTTTTCAATTATTATTCAATGATCTTTCAATTATTGTTCAATTATTTTTAAATTTTTTTCAATTATTTTTTTCAATTATTTTTCAAATTTTTTCAAGTATTTTTTCAATTATTTATTTACTTTTTTCAATTATTTTTTCAATTATTTATTTATTTTTTTCATTTATTTTTCATTTATTTTTCAATTATTGTTCAATTATTTTTAAAATATTTTTCAATTATTTTTCAATTATTTTTCAATTATTTTTCAATTATTTTTCAATTATTATTCAATGATTTTTCAATTATTGTTCAATTATTTTTCAATTATTGTTCAATTATTTTTCAATTATTGTTCAATAATTTTTCATTTATTTTTCAATTATTTTTCAATTTTTTTCAATTATTTTTCAAATTTTTTCAAGTATTTTTTCAATTATTTATTTACTTTTTTCAATTATTTTTTCAATTATTTATTTATTTTTTTAATTTTATTTTTCATTTATTTTTCAATTATTTTTCAATTATTTTTCAATTATTTTTCAATTATTTTTCACATATTTTTCAATTTTTTTTCAATTGTTTTTCATTTATTTTTCAATTATTTTTCACTTATTATTCAATGATTTTTCAATTATTGTTCAATTATTTTTCAATTATTGTTAAATTATTTTTCAATTATTATTCAATTATTTTTCAATTATTTTTCACATATTTTTCAATTATTTTATAATTATTTTTCAATTTTTTTTCAATTTTTTTCAATTATTTTTCAAATATTTTTCAATTATTTTTCAATTATTTTTCAATTATGTTTCAATTATTTTTTAATTATTTTTCAATTATTTTTCAATTATTTTTCAATTATTTTTCAATTATTTTAAATTATTTTCAATTATTTTGAATTATTTTTCAATTATTTTTCAATTATTTTCCAATTATTTTTCAATTATTATTCAATTATTTTTCAAATATTTTTCAATTATTATTCAATGATTTTTCAATTATTGTTCAATTATTTTTCAATTATTGTTCAATTATTTTTCAATTATTGTTCAATAATTTTTCATTTATTTTTCAATTATTTTTCAATTTTTTTCAATTATTTTTTTCAATTATTTTTCAAATTTTTTCAAGTATTTTTTCAATTATTTATTTACTTTTTTCAATTATTTTTTCAATTATTTATTTATTTTTTTCATTTTATTTTTCATTTATTTTTCAATTATTTTTCAAATATTTTTCAATTATTTTTCAATTATTTTTGAATTATTTTTCAATTTTTTTTCAATTTTTTTCTATTAAAAAAAAAATTTTCAATTATTTTTCAATTTTTTTAACTATTGTTTAAATTATTTTTCAATTTTTTTCAACTATTGTTTCAATTATTTTTTTTCAATTTTATTCATTTATTTTTAAATTATTTTTCAATTATTTTTCAATTTTTTTCAATTATTTTTTTAAATTATTTTTCAATTTTTTTCAAGTATTTTTTCAATAATTTATTTATTTTTTCAATTATTTTTTTAATTATTTATTTATTTTTTTCAATTATTGTTCAATTATTTTTCAATTATTTTTCACATATTTTTCTATTATTTTTCAATTTTTTTTCAATTTTTTTCAATTATTTTTCAAATATTTTTCAATTATTTTTCAATTATTTTTCAATTATATTTCAATTATTTTTTAATTATTTTTCAATTATTTTTCAATTATTTTTCAATTATTTTTCAATTATTTTAAATTATTTTCAATTATTTTAAATTATTTTTCAATTATTTTTCAATTACTTTCCAATTATTTTTCAATTATTATTCAATTATTTTTCAAATATTTTTCAATTATTTTTCAATTATTTTTCAATTATTGTTCAATTATTATTCAATGATTTTTCAATTATTGTTCAATTATTGTTCAATTATTTTCAATTATTTTTCAATTATTGTTCAATTATTTTTCAAATATTTTTCAATTATTTTTCAATTATTTTTCAATTATTTTTCAATTATTATTCAATGATTTTTCAATTATGGTTCAATTATTTTTCAATTATTATTAAATTATTTTTCAATTATTGTTAAATTATTTTTCAATTATTATTCAATTATTTTTCAATTTTTTTTCACTTTTTTTAAAATTTTTTTCAATTATTTTTCAATTATTTTTCAATTATTATTAAATTATTTTCAATTATTTTTCAAATATTTTTCAATCATTTTTCAATTATTTGTCAAATTTTTTCAATTATTATTCAATTATTTTTCAAATATTTTTCAATTATTTTTCAATTATTATTCAATGATTTTTCAATTATTGTTCCATTAATTCCCAATTTTTGTTCAATTATTTTTCAATTATTATTCAATTATTTTTCAATTATTTTTCACATATTTTTCAATTATTTTTCAATTATTATTCAATGATTTTTCAATTATTGTTCAATTATTTTTCAATTATTGTTCAATTATTTTTCAATTATTATTCAATTATTTTTCAATTATTTTTCACATATTTTTCAATTATTTTTCCAAGTTTTTCAAGTATTTTTTCGATTATTTATTTACTTTTTTCAATTATTTTTTCAATTATTTATTTATTTTTTTCATTTATTTTCCATTTATTTTTCAATTATTTTTCAATTATTTTTCAATTATTTTTCAATTATTTTTCAATTATTATTCAATGATCTTTCAATTATTGTTCAATTATTTTTAAATTTTTTTCAATTATTTTTTTCAATTATTTTTCAAATTTTTTCAAGTATTTTTTCAATTATTTATTTACTTTTTTCAATTATTTTTTCAATTATTTATTTATTTTTTTCATTTATTTTTCATTTATTTTTCAATTATTGTTCAATTATTTTTAAAATATATTTCAATTATTTTTCAATTATTTTTCAATTATTTTTCAATTATTTTTCAATTATTATTCAATGATTTTTCAATTATTGTTCAATTATTTTTCAATTATTGTTCAATTATTTTTCAATTATTGTTCAATAATTTTTCATTTATTTTTCAATTATTTTTCAATTTTTTTCAATTATTTTTTTCAATTATTTTTCAAATTTTTTCAAGTATTTTTTCAATTATTTATTTACTTTTTTCAATTATTTTTTCAATTATTTATTTATTTTTTTAATTTTATTTTTCATTTATTTTTCAATTATTTTTCAATTATTTTTCAATTATTTTTCAATTATTTTTCACATATTTTTCAATTATTTTTCACATATTTTTCAATTATTTTTCAATTGTTTTTCATTTATTTTTCAATTATTTTTCACTTATTATTCAATGATTTTTCAATTATTGTTCAATTATTTTTCAATTATTGTTAAATTATTTTTCAATTATTATTCAATTATTTTTCAAATATTTTTCACATATTTTTCAATTATTTTATAATTATTTTTCAATTTTTTTTCAATTTTTTTCAATTATTTTTCAAATATTTTTCAATTATTTTTCAATTATTTTTCAATTATTTTTCAATTATTTTTTAATTATTTTTCAATTATTTTTCAATTATTTTTCAATTATTTTTCAATTATTTTAAATTATTTTCAATTATTTTAAATTATTTTTCAATTATTTTTCAATTATTTTCCAATTATCTTTCAATTATTATTCAATTATTTTTCAAATATTTTTCAATTATTTTTCAATTATTTTTCAATTATTGTTCAATTATTATTCAATGATTTTTCAATTATTGTTCAATTATTGTTCAATTATTTTCAATTATTTTTCAATTATTGTTCAATTATTTTTCAAATATTTTTCAATTATTTTTCAATTATTTTTCAATTATTATTCAATGATTTTTCAATTATTGTTAAATTATTTTTCAATTATTGTTAAATTATTTTTCAATTATTGTTAAATTATTTTTCAATTATTGTTAAATTATTTTTCAATTATTATTCAATTATTTTTCAATTTTTTTTCAATTTTTTTTCAATTTTTTTCAATTATTTTTCAATTATTTTTCAATTATTATTAAATTATTTTCAATTATTTTTCAAATATTTTTCAATCATTTTTCAATTATTTGTCAAATTTTTTCAATTATTATTCAATTATTTTTCAAATATTTTTCAATTATTATTCCATTAATTTCCAATTATTGTTCAATTATTTTTCAATTATTATTCAATTATTTTTCAATTATTTTTCACATATTTTTCAATTATTTTTCAATTATTATTCAATGATTTTTCAATTATTGTTCAATTACTTTTCAATTATTGTTCAAATATTTTTCAATTATTATTCAATTATTTTTCAATTATTTTTCACATATTTTTCAATTATTTTTCAATTATTTTTCAATTTTTTTCAAATATTATTCAATTATTTTTTAAATATTTTTCAATTATTTTTCAATTATTTTTCAATTATTTTTCAATTATTATTCAATGATTTTTCAATTATTGTTCAATTATTTTTCAATTATTGTTAAATTATTTTTCAATTATTGTTCAATAATTTTTCATTTATTTTTCAATTATTTTTCAATTTTTTTCAATTATTTTTTTCAATTATTTTTCAAATTTTTTCAAGTATTTTTTCAATTATTTATTTACTTTTTTCAATTATTTTTTCAATTATTTATTTATTTTTTTCATTTATTTTTCATTTATTTTTCAATTATTTTTCAATTATTTTTCATTTATTTTTCAATTATTTTTCAATTATTTTTCAATTATTTTTCAATTATTATTCAATGATTTTTCAATTATTGTTCCATTAATTTCCAATTATTGTTCAATTATTTTTCAATTATTATTCAATTATTTTTCAATTATTTTTCAATTATTATTCAATGATTTTTCAATTATTGTTCAATTATTTTTCAATTATTGTTCAATTATTTTTCAATTATTGTTCAATAATTTTTCATTTATTTTTCAATTATTTTTCAATTTTTTTCAATTATTTTTTTCAATTATTTTTCTAATTTTTTCAAGTATTTTTTCAATTATTTATTTACTTTTTTCAATTATTTTTTCAATTATTTATTTATTTTTTTCATTTATTTTTCATTTTTTTTTCAAATATTTTCCAATTATTTTTCAATTATTTTTCAATTATTTTTCAATTATTTTTCAATTATTTTTCAATTATTTTTCAATTTTTTTTCAATTTTTTTCAATTTAAAAAAAAAATTTCAATTATTTTTCAATTTTTTCAACTATTGTTTAAATTATTTTTTTTCAACTATTGTTTCAATGATTTTTTTTCAATTTTATTCATTTATTTTTCAATTATTTTTCAATTTTTTTCACTTATTTTTTTCAATTATTTTTCAATTTTTTTCAAGTATTTTTTCAATAATTTATTTATTTTTTCAATTATTTTTTCAATTATTTATTTATTTTTTTCAATTTTTTTTCAATTATTTTTCAATTATTTTTCAATTATTTTTTAATTATTTTTCAATTATTTTTCAATTATTTTTCAATTATTTTTCAATTATTTTAAATTATTTTCAATTATTTTAAATTATTTTTCAATTATTTTTCAATTATTTTCCAATTATTTTTCAATTATTATTCAATTATTTTTCAAATATTTTTCAATTATTTTTCAATTATTGTTCAATTATTATTCAATGATTTTTCAATTATTGTTCAATTATTGTTCAATTATTTTCAATTATTTTTCAATTATTGTTCAATTATTTTTCAAATATTTTTCAATTATTTTTCAATTATTTTTCAATTATTATTCAATGATTTTTCAATTATTGTTCAATTATTTTTCAATTATTGTTAAATTATTTTTCAATTATTGTTAAATTATTTTTCAATTATTATTCAATTATTTTTCAATTATTTGTCACATATTTTTCAATTATTTTTCAATTATTTTTCAATTTTTTTTCAATTTTTTTCAATTAATTTTCAAATATTTTTCAATTATTTTTCAATTATTTTTCAATTATTTTTCAATTATTTTTTAATTATTTTTCAATTATTTTTCAATTATTTTTCAATTATTTTTCAATTATTTTCAATTAATTTCAATTATTTTAAATTATTTTTCAATTATTTTTCAATTATTTTCCAATTATTTTTCAATTATTATTCAATTATTTTTAAAATATTTTTCAATTATTTTTTAATTATTTTTCAATTATTGTTCTATTATTATTCAATGATTTTTCAATTATTGTTCAATTATTGTTCAATTATTTTCAATTATTGTTCAATTATTTTCAATTATTTTTCAATTATTTTTCAATTATTTTTCAATTATTTTTCAATTATTATTCAATGATTTTTCAATTATTGTTCAATTATTTTTCAATTATTGTTCAATTAGTTTTCAATTATTGTTCAATAATTTTTCATTTATTTTTCAATTATTTTTCAATTTTTTTCAATTATTTTTTTCAATTATTTTTCAAATTTTTTCAAGTATTTTTTCAATTATTTATTTACTTTTTTCAATTATTTTTTCAATTATTTATTTATTTTTTTCATTTATTTTTCATATATTTTTCAATTATTTTTCAATTATTTTTCAATTATTTTTCAATTATTTTTCAATTTTTTTTCAATTTTATTCAATTTAAAAAAAAATTTCAATTATTTTTCAATTTTTTCAACTATTGTTTAAATTATTATTTTCCAAATATTTTTCAATTATTTTCAATCATTTTCAATCATTTTCCATTATTTTTCAATTATTTTCAATTATTTTTCAATTATTTTCAATTATTTTCAATTATTTTAAATTATTTTCAATTATTTTCAATTATTTTCAATTATTTTCAATTATTTTCAATTAATTTCAATTATTTTCAATTATTTTCAATTATTTTCAATTATTTTCAATTATTTTCAACTATTGTTTAAATTATTTTTTTTCAATTATTTTTCAATTTTTTTCAACTATTGTTTCAATTATTTTTTTTCAATTTTTTTCATTTATTTTTCAATTATTTTTCAATTATTTTTCAATTATTTTTCAATTTTTTTCCATTATTTTTTTCAATTATTTTTCAATTATCATTCAATGATTTTTAAATTATTGTTCAATTCTCTTTCAATTATTTTTCAGTTATTTTTCAATTATTTTTCAATTATTTTTCAATTATTATTCAATTAATTTTCAACTATTTTTCAATTATTTTTCAATTATTATTCAATGATTTTTCAATTATTGTTCAATTATTTTTCAATTATTTTTCAATTTTTTTCAATTATTTTTTTCAAATATTTTTCAATTTTTTTCATGTATTTTTTCAATAATTTATTTATTTTTTCAATTATTTATTTATTTTTTTCAATTATTTTTCAATTTTTTTCAAGTATTTTTTCAATAATTTATTTATTTTTTCAATTATTTTTTCAATTATTTATTTATTTTTTTCAATTATTGTTCAATTATTTTTCAATTATTTTTCACATATTTTTCAATTATTTTTCAATTATTTTTCAATTATTTTTCAATTATTTTTCAATTATTATTCAATGATTTTTCAATTATTGTTAAATTATTTTTCAATTATTGTTAAATTATTTTTCAATTATTATTCAATTATTTTTCAATTATTTTTCACATATTTTTCAATTATTTTTCAATTATTTTTCAATTTTTTTTCAATTTTTTTCAATTAATTTTCAAATATTTTTCAATTATTTTTCAATTATTTTTCAATTATTTTTCAATTATTTTTTAATTATTTTTCAATTATTTTTCAATTATTTTTCAATTATTTTTCAATTATTTTCAATTAATTTCAATTATGTTAAATTATTTTTCAATTATTTTTCAATTATTTTCCAATTATTTTTCAATTATTATTCAATTATTTTTAAAATATTTTTCAATTATTTTTCAATTATTTTTCAATTATTGTTCTATTATTATTCAATGATTTTTCATTTATTGTTCAATTATTGTTCAATTATTTTCAATTATTTTTCAATTATTTTTCAATTATTTTTCAATTATTTTTCAATTATTATTCAATGATTTTTCAATTATTGTTAAATTATTTTTCAATTATTGTTCAATTATTTTTCAATTATTGTTCAATAATTTTTCATTTATTTTTCAATTATTTTTCAATTTTTTTCAATTATTTTTCAAATTTTTTCAAGTATTTTTTCAATTATTTATTTACTTTTTTCAATTATTTTTTCAATTATTTATTTATTTTTTTCATTTATTTTTCATATATTTTTCAATTATTTTTCAATTATTTTTCAATTATTTTTCAATTATTTTTCAATTTTTTTTCAATTTTATTCAATTTAAAAAAAAAAATTCAATTATTTTTCAATTTTTTCAACTATTGTTTAAATTATTATTTTTCAAATATTTTTCAATTATTTTTCAATTATTTTTCAATTATTTTTCAATTATTATTCAATGATTTTTAAATTATTGTTCAATTCTCTTTCAATTATTTTTCAGTTATTTTTCAATTATTTTTCAATTATTTTTCAATTATTATTCAATTAATTTTCAACTATTTTTCAATTATTTTTCAATTATTATTCAATGATTTTTCAATTATTGTTCAATTATTTTTCAATTATTTTTCAATTTTTTCAATTATTTTTCAATTACTTTTCACATATTTTTCAATTATTTTTCAATTATTTTTCAATTTTTTTTCAATTTTTTTCAATTATTTTTCAAATATTTTTCAATTATTTTTCATTTATTTTTCATTTATTTTTCAATTATTGTTCAATTATTTTTCAATTATTTTTCAATTATTTTTCAATTATTTTTCAATTATTTTTCAATTATTATTCAATGATTTTTCAATTATTGTTCCATTAATTTCCAATTATTGTTGAATTATTTTTAAAATATTTTTCAATTATTTTTCAATTATTTTTCAATTATTTTTAATTATTTTTCAATTATTATTCAATGATTTTTCAATTATTGTTCAATTATTTTTCAATTATTGTTCAATTATTTTTCAATTATTGTTCAATTATTTTTCAATTATTTTTCAATTATTATTCAATGATTTTTCAATTATTGTTCAATTATTTTTCAATTATTGTTCAATTATTTTTCAATTATTGTTCAATAATTTTTCATTTATTTTTCAATTATTTTTCAATTTTTTTCAATTATTTTTTTCAATTATTTTTCAAATTTTTTCAAGTATTTTTTCAATTATTTATTTACTTTTTTCAATTATTTTTTCAATTATTTATTTATTTTTTTCATTTATTTTTCATTTTTTTTTCAAATATTTTCCAATTATTTTTCAATTATTTTTCAATTATTTTTCAATTATTTTTCAATTATTTTTCAATTATTTTTCAATTTTTTTTCAATTTTTTTCAATTTAAAAAAAAAATTTCAATTATTTTTCAATTTTTTCAA
This sequence comes from Andrena bucephala, assembly GCA_947577245.1. Lineage (NCBI taxonomy): Eukaryota > Metazoa > Arthropoda > Insecta > Hymenoptera > Andrenidae > Andrena > Andrena bucephala. Next base: position 29,982,899 of record OX387716.1, on the reverse strand, counting down.
CTATTGTTTAAATTATTTTTTTTCAATTATTTTTCAATTTTTTTCAACTATTGTTTCAATGATTTTTTTTCAATTTTATTCATTTACTTTTCAATTATTTTTCAATTTTTTTCACTTATTTTTTTCAATTATTTTTCAATTTTTTTCAAGTATTTTTTCAATAATTTATTTATTTTTTCAATTATTTTTTCAATTATTTATTTATTTTTTTCAATTATTTTTCAATTATTTTTCAATTATTTTTCAATTATTTTTTAATTATTTTTCAATTATTTTTCAATTATTTTTCAATTATTTTTCAATTATTTTAAATTATTTTCAATTATTTTAAATTATTTTTCAATTATTTTTCAATTATTTTCCAATTATTTTTCAATTATTATTCAATTATTTTTCAAATATTTTTCAATTATTTTTCAATTATTTTTCAATTATTGTTCAATTATTATTCAATGATTTTTCAATTATTGTTCAATTATTGTTCAATTATTTTCAATTATTTTTCAATTATTGTTCAATTATTTTTCAAATATTTTTCAATTATTTTTCAATTATTTTTCAATTATTATTCAATGATTTTTCAATTATTGTTCTATTATTTTTCAATTATTGTTAAATTATTTTTCAATTATTGTTAAATTATTTTTCAATTATTATTCAATTATTTTTCAAATTTTTTTCAATTTTTTTTCAATTTTTTTCAATTATTTTTCAATTATTTTTCAATTATTTGTCAAATTTTTTCAATTATTATTCAATTATTTTTCAAATATTTTTCAATTATTATTCCATTAATTTCCAATTATTGTTCAATTATTTTTCAATTATTATTCAATTATTTTTCAATTATTTTTCACATATTTTTCAATTATTTTTCAATTATTATTCAATGATTTTTCAATTATGGTTCAATTACTTTTCAATTATTGTTCAAATATTTTTCAATTATTATTCAATTATTTTTCAATTATTTTTCAATTATTTTTCAATTATTTTTCAATTATTTTTCAATTATTTTTTAATTATTTTTCAATTATTTTTCAATTATTTTTCAATTATTTTTCAATTATTTTAATTAATTTCAATTATTTTAAATTATTTTTCAATTATTTTTCAATTATTTTCCAATTATTTTTCAATTATTATTCAATTATTTTTAAAATATTTTTCAATTATTTTTTAATTATTTTTCAATTATTGTTCTATTATTATTCAATGATTTTTCAATTATTGTTCAATTATTGTTCAATTATTTTCAATTATTGTTCAATTATTTTCAATTATTTTTCAATTATTTTTCAATTATTTTTCAATTATTTTTCAATTATTATTCAATGATTTTTCAATTATTGTTCAATTATTTTTCAATTATTGTTCAATTAGTTTTCAATTATTGTTCAATAATTTTTCATTTATTTTTCAATTATTTTTCAATTTTTTTCAATTATTTTTTTCAATTATTTTTCAAATTTTTTCAAGTATTTTTTCAATTATTTATTTACTTTTTTCAATTATTTTTTCAATTATTTATTTATTTTTTTCATTTATTTTTCATATATTTTTCAATTATTTTTCAATTATTTTTCAATTATTTTTCAATTATTTTTCAATTATTTTCAATCATTTTCAATCATTTTCCATTATTTTTCAATTATTTTCAACTATTTTTCAATTATTTTTCAATTATTATTCAATGATTTTTCAATTATTGTTCAATTATTTTTCAATTATTTTTCAATTTTTTTCAATTATTTTTTTCAAATATTTTTCAATTTTTTTCATGTATTTTTTCAATAATTTATTTATTTTTTCAATTATTATTTCAATTATTTATTTATTTTTTTCAATTATTTTTCAATTTTTTTCAAGTATTTTTTCAATAATTTATTTATTTTTTCAATTATTTTTTCAATTATTTATTTATTTTTTTCAATTATTGTTCAATTATTTTTCAATTATTTTTCACATATTTTTCAATTATTTTTCTATTATTTTTCAATTATTTTTCAATTATTTTTCAATTATTATTCAATGATTTTTCAATTATTGTAAAATTATTTTTCAATTATTGTTAAATTATTTTTCAATTATTATTCAATTATTTTTCAATTATTTTTCACATATTTTTCAATTATTTTTCAATTATTTTTCAATTTTTTTTCAATTTTTTTCAATTAATTTTCAAATATTTTTCAATTATTTTTCAATTATTTTTCAATTATTTTTCAATTATTTTCAATTAATTTCAATTATGTTAAATTATTTTTCAATTATTTTTCAATTATTTTCCAATTATTTTTCAATTATTATTCAATTATTTTTAAAATATTTTTCAATTATTTTTCAATTATTTTTTCAATTATTGTTCTATTATTATTCAATGATTTTTCATTTATTGTTCAATTATTGTTCAATTATTTTCAATTATTTTTCAATTATTTTTCAATTATTTTTCAATTATTTTTCAATTATTATTCAATGATTTTTCAATTATTGTTCAATTATTTTTCAATTATTGTTCAATTATTTTTCAATTATTGTTCAATAATTTTTCATTTATTTTTCAATTATTTTTCAATTTTTTTCAATTATTTTTTTCAATTATTTTTCAAATTTTTTCAAGTATTTTTTCAATTATTTATTTACTTTTTTCAATTATTTTTTCAATTATTTATTTATTTTTTTCATTTATTTTTCATATATTTTTCAATTATTTTTCAATTATTTTTCAATTTTTTCAACTATTGTTTAAATTATTATTTTTCAAATATTTTTCAATTATTTTTCAATTATTTTTCAATTATTTTTCAATTATTATTCAATGATTTTTCAATTATTGTTCAATTATTTTTCAATTATTTTCAATTATTTTCAATTATTTTCAATTATCTTTCAATTATTTTCCAATTATTTTTCAATTTTTTTTCAATTTTTTTCAATTTAAAAAAAAAATTTCAATTATTTTTCAATTTTTTCAACTATTGTTTAAATTATTTTTTTTCAATTATTTTTCAATTTTTTTCAACTATTGTTTCAATGATTTTTTTTCAATTTTATTCATTTACTTTTCAATTATTTTTCAATTTTTTTCACTTATTTTTTTCAATTATTTTTCAATTTTTTTCAAGTATTTTTTCAATAATTTATTTATTTTTTCAATTATTTTTTCAATTATTTATTTATTTTTTTCAATTATTTTTCAATTATTTTTCAATTATTTTTCAATTATTTTTTAATTATTTTTCAATTATTTTTCAATTATTTTTCAATTATTTTTCAATTATTTTAAATTATTTTCAATTATTTTAAATTATTTTTCAATTATTTTTCAATTATTTTCCAATTATTTTTCAATTATTATTCAATTATTTTTCAAATATTTTTCAATTATTTTTCAATTATTTTTCAATTATTGTTCAATTATTATTCAATGATTTTTCAATTATTGTTCAATTATTGTTCAATTATTTTCAATTATTTTTCAATTATTGTTCAATTATTTTTCAAATATTTTTCAATTATTTTTCAATTATTTTTCAATTATTATTCAATGATTTTTCAATTATTGTTCTATTATTTTTCAATTATTGTTAAATTATTTTTCAATTATTGTTAAATTATTTTTCAATTATTATTCAATTATTTTTCAAATTTTTTTCAATTTTTTTTCAATTTTTTTCAATTATTTTTCAATTATTTTTCAATTATTTGTCAAATTTTTTCAATTATTATTCAATTATTTTTCAAATATTTTTCAATTATTATTCCATTAATTTCCAATTATTGTTCAATTATTTTTCAATTATTATTCAATTATTTTTCAATTATTTTTCACATATTTTTCAATTATTTTTCAATTATTATTCAATGATTTTTCAATTATGGTTCAATTACTTTTCAATTATTGTTCAAATATTTTTCAATTATTATTCAATTATTTTTCAATTATTTTTCAATTATTTTTCAATTATTTTTCAATTATTTTTCAATTATTTTTTAATTATTTTTCAATTATTTTTCAATTATTTTTCAATTATTTTTCAATTATTTTAATTAATTTCAATTATTTTAAATTATTTTTCAATTATTTTTCAATTATTTTCCAATTATTTTTCAATTATTATTCAATTATTTTTAAAATATTTTTCAATTATTTTTTAATTATTTTTCAATTATTGTTCTATTATTATTCAATGATTTTTCAATTATTGTTCAATTATTGTTCAATTATTTTCAATTATTGTTCAATTATTTTCAATTATTTTTCAATTATTTTTCAATTATTTTTCAATTATTTTTCAATTATTATTCAATGATTTTTCAATTATTGTTCAATTATTTTTCAATTATTGTTCAATTAGTTTTCAATTATTGTTCAATAATTTTTCATTTATTTTTCAATTATTTTTCAATTTTTTTCAATTATTTTTTTCAATTATTTTTCAAATTTTTTCAAGTATTTTTTCAATTATTTATTTACTTTTTTCAATTATTTTTTCAATTATTTATTTATTTTTTTCATTTATTTTTCATATATTTTTCAATTATTTTTCAATTATTTTTCAATTATTTTTCAATTATTTTTCAATTATTTTCAATCATTTTCAATCATTTTCCATTATTTTTCAATTATTTTCAACTATTTTTCAATTATTTTTCAATTATTATTCAATGATTTTTCAATTATTGTTCAATTATTTTTCAATTATTTTTCAATTTTTTTCAATTATTTTTTTCAAATATTTTTCAATTTTTTTCATGTATTTTTTCAATAATTTATTTATTTTTTCAATTATTTTTTCAATTATTTATTTATTTTTTTCAATTATTTTTCAATTTTTTTCAAGTATTTTTTCAATAATTTATTTATTTTTTCAATTATTTTTTCAATTATTTATTTATTTTTTTCAATTATTGTTCAATTATTTTTCAATTATTTTTCACATATTTTTCAATTATTTTTCTATTATTTTTCAATTATTTTTCAATTATTTTTCAATTATTATTCAATGATTTTTCAATTATTGTAAAATTATTTTTCAATTATTGTTAAATTATTTTTCAATTATTATTCAATTATTTTTCAATTATTTTTCACATATTTTTCAATTATTTTTCAATTATTTTTCAATTTTTTTTCAATTTTTTTCAATTAATTTTCAAATATTTTTCAATTATTTTTCAATTATTTTTCAATTATTTTTCAATTATTTTCAATTAATTTCAATTATGTTAAATTATTTTTCAATTATTTTTCAATTATTTTCCAATTATTTTTCAATTATTATTCAATTATTTTTAAAATATTTTTCAATTATTTTTCAATTATTTTTCAATTATTGTTCTATTATTATTCAATGATTTTTCATTTATTGTTCAATTATTGTTCAATTATTTTCAATTATTTTTCAATTATTTTTCAATTATTTTTCAATTATTTTTCAATTATTATTCAATGATTTTTCAATTATTGTTCAATTATTTTTCAATTATTGTTCAATTATTTTTCAATTATTGTTCAATAATTTTTCATTTATTTTTCAATTATTTTTCAATTTTTTTCAATTATTTTTTTCAATTATTTTTCAAATTTTTTCAAGTATTTTTTCAATTATTTATTTACTTTTTTCAATTATTTTTTCAATTATTTATTTATTTTTTTCATTTATTTTTCATATATTTTTCAATTATTTTTCAATTATTTTTCAATTTTTTCAACTATTGTTTAAATTATTATTTTTCAAATATTTTTCAATTATTTTTCAATTATTTTTCAATTATTTTTCAATTATTATTCAATGATTTTTCAATTATTGTTCAATTATTTTTCAATTATTTTCAATTATTTTCAATTATTTTCAATTATCTTTCAATTATTTTCCAATTATTTTCAATAATTTTCAATTATTTTCAATTATATTCAATTATTTTCAATTATTTTTCAATTATTTTCAATTATTTTCAATTATTTTCAATTATTTTTCAATTCTTTTCAATTATTTTTCAATTATTTTTCAATTATTTTCCAATTATTTTCAATTGTTTTCAATTATTTTCATTTATTTTTCAATTATTTTCAATTATTTTCAATTATTTTCAATTATTTTCAATTAAATTATTTTCAATTATTTCCAATTAAATTATTTTCAATTATTTTCAATTATTTTCAATTATTTTCAATTATTTTCAATTATTTTCAATTATTTTCAATTATTTTCAATTATTTTCAATTATTTTCAATTATTTTTCAATTATTTTCAATTATTTTCAATCATTTTCAATCATTTTCCATTATTTTTCAATTATTTTCAATTATTTTTCAATTATTTTCAATTATTTTCAATTATTTTAAATTATTTTCAATTATTTTCAATTATTTTCAATTATTTTCAATTATTTTCAATTAATTTCAATTATTTTCAATTATTTTCAATTATTTTCAATTATTTTCAATTATTTTCAACTATTGTTTAAATTATTTTTTTTCAATTATTTTTCAATTTTTTTCAACTATTGTTTCAATTATTTTTTTTCAATTTTTTTCATTTATTTTTCAATTATTTTTCAATTTTTTTCAATTATTTTTTTCAATTATTTTTCAATTATTATTCAATGATTTTTAAATTATTGTTCAATTCTCTTTCAATTATTTTTCAGTTATTTTTCAATTATTTTACAATTATTTTTCAATTATTATTCAATTAATTTTCAACTATTTTTCAATTATTTTTCAATTATTATTCAATGATTTTTCAATTATTGTTCAATTATTTTTCAATTATTTTTCAATTTTTTCAATTATTTTTCAATTACTTTTCACATATTTTTCAATTATTTTTCAATTATTTTTCAATTTTTTTTCAATTTTTTTCAATTATTTTTCAAATATTTTTCAATTATTTTTCATTTATTTTTCATTTATTTTTCAATTATTGTTCAATTATTTTTCAATTATTTTTCAATTATTTTTCAATTATTTTTCAATTATTTTTCAATTATTATTCAATGATTTTTCAATTATTGTTCCAGTAATTTCCAATTATTGTTCAATTATTTTTAAAATATTTTTCAATTATTTTTCAATTATTTTTCAATTATTTTTCAATTATTTTTCAATTATTATTCAATGATTTTTCAATTATTGTTCAATTATTTTTCAATTATTGTTCAATTATTTTTCAATTATTGTTCAATTATTTTTCAATTATTGTTCAATAATTTTTCATTTATTTTTCAATTATTTTTCAATTATTTTTCAATTATTTTTCAATTTTTTTTCAATTTTATTCAATTTAAAAAAAAAATTTCAATTATTTTTCAATTTTTTCAACTATTGTTTAAATTATTATTTTTCAAATATTTTTCAATTATTTTCAATCATTTTCAATCATTTTCCATTATTTTTCAATTATTTTCAACTATTTTTCAATTATTTTTCAATTATTATTCAATGATTTTTCAATTATTGTTCAATTATTTTTCAATTATTTTTCAATTTTTTTCAATTATTTTTTTCAAATATTTTTCAATTTTTTTCATGTATTTTTTCAATAATTTATTTATTTTTTCAATTATTTTTTCAATTATTTATTTATTTTTTTCAATTATTTTTCAATTTTTTTCAAGTATTTTTTCAATAATTTATTTATTTTTTCAATTATTTTTTCAATTATTTATTTATTTTTTTCAATTATTGTTCAATTATTTTTCAATTATTTTTCACATATTTTTCAATTATTTTTCTATTATTTTTCAATTATTTTTCAATTATTTTTCAATTATTATTCAATGATTTTTCAATTATTGTAAAATTATTTTTCAATTATTGTTAAATTATTTTTCAATTATTATTCAATTATTTTTCAATTATTTTTCACATATTTTTCAATTATTTTTCAATTATTTTTCAATTTTTTTTCAATTTTTTTCAATTAATTTTCAAATATTTTTCAATTATTTTTCAATTATTTTTCAATTATTTTTCAATTATTTTTTAATTATTTTTCAATTATTTTTCAATTATTTTTCAATTATTTTTCAATTATTTTCAATTAATTTCAATTATGTTAAATTATTTTTCAATTATTTTTCAATTATTTTCCAATTATTTTTCAATTATTATTCAATTATTTTTAAAATATTTTTCAATTATTTTTCAATTATTTTTCAATTATTGTTCTATTATTATTCAATGATTTTTCATTTATTGTTCAATTATTGTTCAATTATTTTCAATTATTTTTCAATTATTTTTCAATTATTTTTCAATTATTTTTCAATTATTATTCAATGATTTTTCAATTATTGTTCAATTATTTTTCAATTATTGTTCAATTATTTTTCAATTATTGTTCAATAATTTTTCATTTATTTTTCAATTATTTTTCAATTTTTTTCAATTATTTTTTTCAATTATTTTTCAAATTTTTTCAACTATTGTTTAAATTATTATTTTTCAAATATTTTTCAATTATTTTTCAATTATTTTTCAATTATTTTTCAATTATTATTCAATGATTTTTCAATTATTGTTCAATTATTTTTCAATTATTGTTCAATTATTTTTCAATTATTTTTCAATTATTTTTCAATTATTTTCAATTATTTTCAATTATTTTCAATTATCTTTCAATTATTTTCCAATTATTTTCAATAATTTTCAATTATTTTCAATTATATTCAATTATTTTCAATTATTTTTCAATTATTTTTCAATTATTTTTCAATTATTATTCAATGATTTTTCAATTATTGTTCCAGTAATTTCCAATTATTGTTCAATTATTTTTAAAATATTTTTCAATTATTTTTCAATTATTTTTCAATTATTTTTCAATTATTTTTCAATTATTATTCAATGATTTTTCAATTATTGTTCAATTATTTTTCAATTATTGTTCAATTATTTTTCAATTATTGTTCAATTATTTTTCAATTATTGTTCAATAATTTTTCATTTATTTTTCAATTATTTTTCAATTATTTTTCAATTATTTTTCAATTTTTTTTCAATTTTATTCAATTTAAAAAAAAAATTTCAATTATTTTTCAATTTTTTCAACTATTGTTTAAATTATTATTTTTCAAATATTTTTCAATTATTTTCAATCATTTTCAATCATTTTCCATTATTTTTCAATTATTTTCAACTATTTTTCAATTATTTTTCAATTATTATTCAATGATTTTTCAATTATTGTTCAATTATTTTTCAATTATTTTTCAATTTTTTTCAATTATTTTTTTCAAATATTTTTCAATTTTTTTCATGTATTTTTTCAATAATTTATTTATTTTTTCAATTATTTTTTCAATTATTTATTTATTTTTTTCAATTATTTTTCAATTTTTTTCAAGTATTTTTTCAATAATTTATTTATTTTTTCAATTATTTTTTCAATTATTTATTTATTTTTTTCAATTATTGTTCAATTATTTTTCAATTATTTTTCACATATTTTTCAATTATTTTTCTATTATTTTTCAATTATTTTTCAATTATTTTTCAATTATTATTCAATGATTTTTCAATTATTGTAAAATTATTTTTCAATTATTGTTAAATTATTTTTCAATTATTATTCAATTATTTTTCAATTATTTTTCACATATTTTTCAATTATTTTTCAATTATTTTTCAATTTTTTTTCAATTTTTTTCAATTAATTTTCAAATATTTTTCAATTATTTTTCAATTATTTTTCAATTATTTTTCAATTATTTTTTAATTATTTTTCAATTATTTTTCAATTATTTTTCAATTATTTTTCAATTATTTTCAATTAATTTCAATTATGTTAAATTATTTTTCAATTATTTTTCAATTATTTTCCAATTATTTTTCAATTATTATTCAATTATTTTTAAAATATTTTTCAATTATTTTTCAATTATTTTTCAATTATTGTTCTATTATTATTCAATGATTTTTCATTTATTGTTCAATTATTGTTCAATTATTTTCAATTATTTTTCAATTATTTTTCAATTATTTTTCAATTATTTTTCAATTATTATTCAATGATTTTTCAATTATTGTTCAATTATTTTTCAATTATTGTTCAATTATTTTTCAATTATTGTTCAATAATTTTTCATTTATTTTTCAATTATTTTTCAATTTTTTTCAATTATTTTTTTCAATTATTTTTCAAATTTTTTCAACTATTGTTTAAATTATTATTTTTCAAATATTTTTCAATTATTTTTCAATTATTTTTCAATTATTTTTCAATTATTATTCAATGATTTTTCAATTATTGTTCAATTATTTTTCAATTATTGTTCAATTATTTTTCAATTATTTTTCAATTATTTTTCAATTATTTTCAATTATTTTCAATTATTTTCAATTATCTTTCAATTATTTTCCAATTATTTTCAATAATTTTCAATTATTTTCAATTATATTCAATTATTTTCAATTATTTTTCAATTATTTTCAATTATTTTCAATTATTTTCAATTATTTTTCAATTCTTTTCAATTATTTTCAATTATTTTCAATTATTTTAAATTATTTTCAATTGTTTTCAATTATTTTCATTTATTTTTCAATTATTTTCAATTATTTTCAATTATTTTCAATTATTTTCAATTAAATTATTTTCAATTATTTCCAATTAAATTATTTTCAATTATTTTCAATTATTTTCAATTATTTTCAATTATTTTCAATTATTTTCAATTATTTTCAATTATTTTCAATTATTTTCAATTATTTTCAATTATTTTTCAATTATTTTCAATTATTTTCAATCATTTTCAATCATTTTCCATTATTTTTCAATTATTTTCAATTATTTTTCAATTATTTTCAATTATTTTCAATTATTTTCAATAATTTTCAATTATTTTCAATTATTTTCAATTATTTTCAATTATTTTCAATTAATTTCAATTATTTTCAATTATTTTCAATTATTTTCAATTATTTTCAATTATTTTCAACTATTGTTTAAATTATTTTTTTTCAATTATTTTTCAATTTTTTTCAACTATTGTTTCAATTATTTTTTTTCAATTTTTTTCATTTATTTTTCAATTATTTTTCAATTTTTTTCAATTATTTTTTTCAATTATTTTTCAATTATTATTCAATGATTTTTAAATTATTGTTCAATTCTCTTTCAATTATTTTTCAGTTATTTTTCAATTATTTTACAATTATTTTTCAATTATTATTCAATTAATTTTCAACTATTTTTCAATTATTTTTCAATTATTATTCAATGATTTTTCAATTATTGTTCAATTATTTTTCAATTATTTTTCAATTTTTTCAATTATTTTTCAATTACTTTTCACATATTTTTCAATTATTTTTCAATTATTTTTCAATTTTTTTTCAATTTTTTTCAATTATTTTTCAAATATTTTTCAATTATTTTTCATTTATTTTTCATTTATTTTTCAATTATTGTTCAATTATTTTTCAATTATTTTTCAATTATTTTTCAATTATTTTTCAATTATTTTTCAATTATTATTCAATGATTTTTCAATTATTGTTCCAGTAATTTCCAATTATTGTTCAATTATTTTTAAAATATTTTTCAATTATTTTTCAATTATTTTTCAATTATTTTTCAATTATTTTTCAATTATTATTCAATGATTTTTCAATTATTGTTCAATTATTTTTCAATTATTGTTCAATTATTTTTCAATTATTGTTCAATTATTTTTCATTTATTTTTCAATTATTTTTCAATTATTTTTCAATTATTTTTCAATTTTTTTTCAATTTTATTCAATTTAAAAAAAAAATTTCAATTATTTTTCAATTTTTTCAACTATTGTTTAAATTATTATTTTTCAAATATTTTTCAATTATTTTCAATCATTTTCAATCATTTTCCATTATTTTTCAATTATTTTCAACTATTTTTCAATTATTTTTCAATTATTATTCAATGATTTTTCAATTATTGTTCAATTATTTTTCAATTATTTTTCAATTTTTTTCAATTATTTTTTTCAAATATTTTTCAATTTTTTTCATGTATTTTTTCAATAATTTATTTATTTTTTCAATTATTTTTTCAATTATTTATTTATTTTTTTCAATTATTTTTCAATTTTTTTCAAGTATTTTTTCAATAATTTATTTATTTTTTCAATTATTTTTTCAATTATTTATTTATTTTTTTCAATTATTGTTCAATTATTTTTCAATTATTTTTCACATATTTTTCAATTATTTTTCTATTATTTTTCAATTATTTTTCAATTATTTTTCAATTATTATTCAATGATTTTTCAATTATTGTAAAATTATTTTTCAATTATTGTTAAATTATTTTTCAATTATTATTCAATTATTTTTCAATTATTTTTCACATATTTTTCAATTATTTTTCAATTATTTTTCAATTTTTTTTCAATTTTTTTCAATTAATTTTCAAATATTTTTCAATTATTTTTCAATTATTTTTCAATTATTTTTCAATTATTTTTTAATTATTTTTCAATTATTTTTCAATTATTTTTCAATTATTTTTCAATTATTTTCAATTAATTTCAATTATGTTAAATTATTTTTCAATTATTTTTCAATTATTTTCCAATTATTTTTCAATTATTATTCAATTATTTTTAAAATATTTTTCAATTATTTTTCAATTATTTTTCAATTATTGTTCTATTATTATTCAATGATTTTTCATTTATTGTTCAATTATTGTTCAATTATTTTCAATTATTTTTCAATTATTTTTCAATTATTTTTCAATTATTTTTCAATTATTATTCAATGATTTTTCAATTATTGTTCAATTATTTTTCAATTATTGTTCAATTATTTTTCAATTATTGTTCAATAATTTTTCATTTATTTTTCAATTATTTTTCAATTTTTTTCAATTATTTTTTTCAATTATTTTTCAAATTTTTTCAACTATTGTTTAAATTATTATTTTTCAAATATTTTTCAATTATTTTTCAATTATTTTTCAATTATTTTTCAATTATTATTCAATGATTTTTCAATTATTGTTCAATTATTTTTCAATTATTGTTCAATTATTTTTCAATTATTTTTCAATTATTTTTCAATTATTTTCAATTATTTTCAATTATTTTCAATTATCTTTCAATTATTTTCCAATTATTTTCAATAATTTTCAATTATTTTCAATTATATTCAATTATTTTCAATTATTTTTCAATTATTTTCAATTATTTTCAATTATTTTCAATTATTTTTCAATTCTTTTCAATTATTTTCAATTATTTTCAATTATTTTAAATTATTTTCAATTGTTTTCAATTATTTTCATTTATTTTTCAATTATTTTCAATTATTTTCAATTATTTTCAATTATTTTCAATTAAATTATTTTCAATTATTTCCAATTAAATTATTTTCAATTATTTTCAATTATTTTCAATTATTTTCAATTATTTTCAATTATTTTCAATTATTTTCAATTATTTTCAATTATTTTCAATTATTTTCAATTATTTTTCAATTATTTTCAATTATTTTCAATCATTTTCAATCATTTTCCATTATTTTTCAATTATTTTCAATTATTTTTCAATTATTTTCAATTATTTTCAATTATTTTCAATAATTTTCAATTATTTTCAATTATTTTCAATTATTTTCAATTATTTTCAATTAATTTCAATTATTTTCAATTATTTTCAATTATTTTCAATTATTTTCAATTATTTTCAACTATTGTTTAAATTATTTTTTTTCAATTATTTTTCAATTTTTTTCAACTATTGTTTCAATTATTTTTTTTCAATTTTTTTCATTTATTTTTCAATTATTTTTCAATTTTTTTCAATTATTTTTTTCAATTATTTTTCAATTATTATTCAATGATTTTTAAATTATTGTTCAATTCTCTTTCAATTATTTTTCAGTTATTTTTCAATTATTTTACAATTATTTTTCAATTATTATTCAATTAATTTTCAACTATTTTTCAATTATTTTTCAATTATTATTCAATGATTTTTCAATTATTGTTCAATTATTTTTCAATTATTTTTCAATTTTTTCAATTATTTTTCAATTACTTTTCACATATTTTTCAATTATTTTTCAATTATTTTTCAATTTTTTTTCAATTTTTTTCAATTATTTTTCAAATATTTTTCAATTATTTTTCATTTATTTTTCATTTATTTTTCAATTATTGTTCAATTATTTTTCAATTATTTTTCAATTATTTTTCAATTATTTTTCAATTATTTTTCAATTATTATTCAATGATTTTTCAATTATTGTTCCAGTAATTTCCAATTATTGTTCAATTATTTTTAAAATATTTTTCAATTATTTTTCAATTATTTTTCAATTATTTTTCAATTATTTTTCAATTATTATTCAATGATTTTTCAATTATTGTTCAATTATTTTTCAATTATTGTTCAATTATTTTTCAATTATTGTTCAATTATTTTTCAATTATTGTTCAATAATTTTTCATTTATTTTTCAATTATTTTTCAATTTTTTTCAATTATTTTTTTCAATTATTTTTCAAATTTTTTCAAGTATTTTTTCAATTATTTATTTACTTTTTTCAATTATTTTTTCAATTATTTATTTATTTTTTTAATTTTATTTTTCATTTATTTTTCAATTATTTTTCTATTATTTTTCAATTATTTTTCAATTATTTTTCACATATTTTTCAATTATTTTTCAATTGTTTTTCATTTATTTTTCAATTATTTTTCAATTATTATTCAATGATTTTTCAATTATTGTTCAATTATTTTTCAATTATTGTTAAATTATTTTTCAATTATTATTCAATTATTTTTCAATTATTTTTCACATATTTTTCAATTATTTTATAATTATTTTTCAATTTTTTTTCAATTTTTTTCAATTATTTTTCAAATAATTTTCAATTATTTTTCAATTATTTTTCAATTATTTTTTAATTATTTTTCAATTATTTTTCAATTATTTTTCAATTATTTTTCAATTATTTTAAATTATTTTCAATTATTTTAAATTATTTTTCAATTATTATTCAATTATTTTCCAATTATTTTTCAATTATTATTCAATTATTTTTCACATATTTTTCAATTATTTTTCAATTATTTTTCAATTTTTTTTCAATTTTTTTCAATTAATTTTCAAATATTTTTCAATTATTTTTCAATTATTTTTCAATTATTTTTCAATTATTTTTTAATTATTTTTCAATTATTTTTCAATTATTTTTCAATTATTTTTCAATTATTTTCAATTAATTTCAATTATGTTAAATTATTTTTCAATTATTTTTCAATTATTTTCCAATTATTTTTCAATTATTATTCAATTATTTTTAAAATATTTTTCAATTATTTTTCAATTATTTTTCAATTATTGTTCTATTATTATTCAATGATTTTTCATTTATTGTTCAATTATTGTTCAATTATTTTCAATTATTTTTCAATTATTTTTCAATTATTTTTCAATTATTTTTCAATTATTATTCAATGATTTTTCAATTATTGTTCAATTATTTTTCAATTATTGTTCAATTATTTTTCAATTATTGTTCAATAATTTTTCATTTATTTTTCAATTATTTTTCAATTTTTTTCAATTATTTTTTTCAATTATTTTTCAAATTTTTTCAAGTATTTTTTCAATTATTTATTTACTTTTTTCAATTATTTTTTCAATTATTTATTTATTTTTTTCATTTATTTTTCATATATTTTTCAATTATTTTTCAATTATTTTTCAATTATTTTTCAATTATTTTTCAATTTTTTCAACTATTGTTTAAATTATTATTTTTCAAATATTTTTCAATTATTTTTCAATTATTTTTCAATTATTTTTCAATTTTTTCAACTATTGTTTAAATTATTATTTTTCAAATATTTTTCAATTATTTTTCAATTATTTTTCAATTATTTTTCAATTATTATTCAATGATTTTTCAATTATTGTTCAATTATTTTTCAATTATTGTTCAATTATTTTTCAATTATTTTTCAATTATTTTTCAATTATTTTTCAATTATTATTCAATGATTTTTCAATTATTGTTCAATTATTTTTAAAATATTTTTCAATTATTTTTCAATTATTTTTCAATTATTTTTCAATTATTTTTCAATTATTATTCAATGATTTTTCAATTATTGTTCAATTATTTTTCAATTATTGTTCAATTATTTTTCAATTATTGTTCAATTATTTTTCAATTATTGTTCAATAATTTTTCATTTATTTTTCAATTATTTTTCAATTTTTTTCAATTATTTTTTTCAATTATTTTATAATTATTTTTCAATTTTTTTTCAATTTTTTTCAATTATTTTTCAAATAATTTTCAATTATTTTTCAATTATTTTTCAATTATTTTTCAATTATTTTTTAATTATTTTTCAATTATTTTTCAATTATTTTTCAATTATTTTTCAATTATTTTAAATTATTTTCAATTATTTTAAATTATTTTTCAATTATTATTCAATTATTTTCCAATTATTTTTCAATTATTATTCAATTATTTTTCAAATATTTTTCAATTATTTTTCAATTATTTTTCAATTATTGTTCAATTATTATTCAATGATTTTTCAATTATTGTTCAATTATTGTTCAATTATTTTCAATTATTTTTCAATTATTGTTCAATTATTTTTCAATTATTTTTCAATTATTTTTCAATTATTTTTCAATTATTTTTCAATTATTATTCAATGATTTTTCAATTATTGTTCCATTAATTTCCAATTATTGTTCAATTATTTTTAAAATATTTTTCAATTATTTTTCAATTATTTTTCAATTATTTTTCAATTATTTTTCAATTATTATTCAATGATTTTTCAATTATTGTTCAATTATTTTTCAATTATTGTTCAATTATTTTTCAATTATTGTTCAATTATTTTTCAATTATTGTTCAATAATTTTTCATTTATTTTTAATTATTTTTCAATTTTTTTCAATTATTTTTTTCAATTATTTTTCAAATTTTTTCAAGTATTTTTTCAATTATTTATTTACTTTTTTCAATTATTTTTTCAATTATTTATTTATTTTTTTAATTTTATTTTTCATTTATTTTTCAATTATTTTTCAATTATTATTCAATTATTTTTCAATTATTTTTCACATATTTTTCAATTATTTTATAATTATTTTTCAATTTTTTTTCAATTTTTTTCAATTATTTTTCAATTATTTTTCAATTATTTTTCAATTATTTTTTAATTATTTTTCAATTATTTTTCAATTATTTTTCAATTATTTTTCAATTATTTTAAATTATTTTCAATTATTTTAAATTATTTTTCAATTATTATTCAATTATTTTCCAATTATTTTTCAATTATTATTCAATTATTTTTCAAATATTTTTCAATTATTTTTCAATTATTTTTCAATTATTGTTCAATTATTATTCAATGATTTTTCAATTATTGTTCAATTATTGTTCAATTATTTTCAATTATTTTTCAATTATTGTTCAATTATTTTTCAAATATTTTTCAATTATTTTTCAATTATTTTTCAATTATTATTCAATGATTTTTCAATTATTGTTCAATTATTTTTCAATTATTGTTAAATTATTTTTCAATTATTGTTAAATTATTTTTCAATTATTATTCAATTATTTTTCAATTTTTTTTCAATTTTTTTTCAATTTTTTTCAATTATTTTTCAATTATTTTTCAATTATTATTCAATTATTTTCAATTATTTTTCAAATATTTTTCAATTATTTTTCAATTATTTTTCAATTATTTTTCAATTATTATTCAATGATTTTTCAATTATTGTTCAATTATTTTTCAATTATTGTTAAATTATTTTTCAATTATTGTTCAATAATTTTTCATTTATTTTTCAATTATTTTTCAATTTTTTTCAATTATTTTTCAAATTTTTTCAAGTATTTTTTCAATTATTTATTTACTTTTTTCAATTATTTTTTCAATTATTTATTTATTTTTTTCATTTATTTTTCATTTATTTTTCAATTATTTTTCAATTATTTTTCAATTATTTTTCAATTATTTTTCAATTATTTTTCAATTATTTTTCAATTATTATTCAATGATTTTTCAATTATTGTTCCATTAATTTCCAATTATTGTTCAATTATTTTTCAATTATTATTCAATTATTTTTCAATTATTTTTCAATTTTTATTCAATGATTTTTCAATTATTGTTCAATTAATTTTCAATTATTGTTCAATTATTTTTCAATTATTGTTCAATAATTTTTCATTTATTTTTCAATTATTTTTCAATTTTTTTCAATTATTTTTTTCAATTATTTTTCAAATTTTTTCAAGTATTTTTTCAATTATTTATTTACTTTTTTCAATTATTTTTTCAATTATTTATTTATTTTTTTCATTTATTTTTCATTTATTTTTCAATTATTTTCCAATTATTTTTCAATTATTTTTCAATTATTTTTCAATTATTTTTCAATTATTTTTCAATTATTTTTCAATTTTTTTTCAATTTTTTCAATTTAAAAAAAAAAATTCAATTATTTTTCAATTTTTTCAACTATTGTTTAAATTATTTTTTTTCAATTATTTTTCAATTTTTTTCAACTATTGTTTCTATGATTTTTTTTCAATTTTATTCATTTATTTTTCAATTATTTTTCAATTATTTTTCAATTTTTTTCACTTATTTTTTATAATTATTTTTCAATTTTTTTCAAGTATTTTTTCAATAATTTATTTATTTTTTCAATTATTTTTTCAATTATTTATTTATTTTTTTCAATTATTGTTCAATTATTTTTCAATTATTTTTCACATATTTTTCAATTATTTTTCAATTATTTTTCAATTATTTTTCAATTATTTTTCAATATTATTCAATGATTTTTCAATTATTGTTAAATTATTTTTCAATTATTGTTAAATTATTTTTCAATTATTATTCAATTATTTTTCAATTATTTTTCACATATTTTTCAATTATTTTTCAATTATTTTTCAATTTTGTTTCAATTTTTTTCAATTAATTTTCAAATATTTTTCAATTATTTTTCAATTATTTTTCAATTATTTTTCAATTATTTTTTAATTATTTTTCAATTATTTTTCAATTATTTTTCAATTATTTTTCAATTATTTTCAATTAATTTCAATTATTTTAAATTATTTTTCAATTATTTTTCAATTATTTTCCAATTATTTTTCAATTATTATTCAATTATTTTTCAAATATTTTTCAATTATTTTTCAATTATTTTTCAATTATTGTTCTATTATTATTCAATGATTTTTCAATTATTGTTCAATTATTGTTCAATTATTTTCAACTATTTTTCAATTATTTTTCAATTATTTTTCAATTATTTTTCAATTATTATTCAATGATTTTTCAATTATTGTTCAATTATTTTTCAATTATTGTTCAATTAATTTTCAATTATTGTTCAATAATTTTTCATTTATTTTTCAATTATTATTCAATGATTTTTCAATTATTGTTCCATTAATTTCCAATTATTGTTCAATTATTTTTAAAATATTTTTCAATTATTTTTCAATTATTTTTCAATTATTTTTCAATTATTTTTCAATTATTATTCAATGATTTTTCAATTATTGTTCAATTATTTTTCAATTATTGTTCAATTATTTTTCAATTATTGTTCAATAATTTTTCATTTATTTTTCAATTATTTTTCAATTTTTTTCAATTATTTTTTTCAATTATTTTTCAAATTTTTTCAAGTATTTTTTCAATTATTTATTTACTTTTTTCAATTATTTTTTCAATTATTTATTTATTTTTTAAATTTTATTTTTCATTTATTTTTCAATTATTTTTCAATTATTTTTCAATTATTTTTCAATTATTTTTCACATATTTTTCAATTATTTTTCAATTGTTTTTCATTTATTTTTCAATTATTTTTCAATTATTATTCAATGATTTTTCAATTATTGTTCAATTATTTTTCAATTATTGTTAAATTATTTTTCAATTTTTATTCAATTATTTTTCAATTATTTTTCACATATTTTTCAATTATTTTATAATTATTTTTCAATTTTTTTTCAATTTTTTTCAATTATTTTTCAAATAATTTTCAATTATTTTTCAATTATTTTTCAATTATTTTTCAATTATTTTTTAATTATTTTTCAATTATTTTTCAATTATTTTTCAATTATTTTTCAATTATTTTAAATTATTTTCAATTATTTTAAATTATTTTTCAATTATTATTCAATTATTTTCCAATTATTTTTCAATTATTATTCAATTATTTTTCAAATATTTTTCAATTATTTTTCAATTATTTTTCAATTATTGTTCAATTATTATTCAATGATTTTTCAATTATTGTTCAATTATTGTTCAATTATTTTCAATTATTTTTCAATTATTGTTCAATTATTTTTCAAATATTTTTCAATTATTTTTCAATTATTTTTCAATTATTATTCAATGATTTTTCAATTACTGTTCAATTATTTTTCAATTATTGTTAAATTATTTTTCAATTATTGTTAAATTATTTTTCAATTATTATTCAATTATTTTTCAATTTTTTTTCAATTTTTTTTCAATTTTTTTCAATTATTTTTCAATTATTTTTCAATTATTATTCAATTATTTTCAATTATTTTTCAATTATTTTCCAATTATTTTTCAATTATTATTCAATTATTTTTCAAATATTTTTCAATTATTTTTCAATTATTTTTCAATTATTGTTCAATTATTATTCAATGATTTTTCAATTATTGTTCAATTATTGTTCAATTATTTTCAATTATTTTTCAATTATTGTTCAATTATTTTTCAAATATTTTTCAATTATTTTTCAATTATTTTTCAATTATTATTCAATGATTTTTCAATTATTGTTCAATTATTTTTCAATTATTGTTAAATTATTTTTCAATTATTGTTAAATTATTTTTCAATTATTATTCAATTATTTTTCAATTTTTTTTCAATTTTTTTTCAATTTTTTTCAATTATTTTTCAATTATTTTTCAATTATTATTCAATTATTTTCAATTATTTTTCAAATATTTTTCAATTATTTTTCAATTATTTTTCAATTATTTTTCAATTATTATTCAATGATTTTTCAATTATTGTTCAATTATTTTTCAATTATTGTTAAATTATTTTTCAATTATTGTTCAATAATTTTTCATTTATTTTTCAATTATTTTTCAATTTTTTTCAATTATTTTTCAAATTTTTTCAAGTATTTTTTCAATTATTTATTTACTTTTTTCAATTATTTTTTCAATTATTTATTTATTTTTTTCATTTATTTTTCATTTATTTTTCAATTATTTTTCAATTATTTTTCAATTATTTTTCAATTATTTTTCAATTATTTTTCAATTATTTTTCAATTATTATTCAATGATTTTTCAATTATTGTTCCATTAATTTCCAATTATTGTTCAATTATTTTTCAATTATTATTCAATTATTTTTCAATTATTTTTCAATTTTTATTCAATGATTTTTCAATTATTGTTCAATTAATTTTCAATTATTGTTCAATTATTTTTCAATTATTGTTCAATAATTTTTCATTTATTTTTCAATTATTTTTCAATTTTTTTCAATTATTTTTTTCAATTATTTTTCAAATTTTTTCAAGTATTTTTTCAATTATTTATTTACTTTTTTCAATTATTTTTTCAATTATTTATTTATTTTTTTCATTTATTTTTCATTTATTTTTCAATTATTTTCCAATTATTTTTCAATTATTTTTCAATTATTTTTCAATTATTTTTCAATTATTTTTCAATTATTTTTCAATTTTTTTTCAATTTTTTCAATTTAAAAAAAAAAATTCAATTATTTTTCAATTTTTTCAACTATTGTTTAAATTATTTTTTTTCAATTATTTTTCAATTTTTTTCAACTATTGTTTCTATGATTTTTTTTCAATTTTATTCATTTATTTTTCAATTATTTTTCAATTATTTTTCAATTTTTTTCACTTATTTTTTATAATTATTTTTCAATTTTTTTCAAGTATTTTTTCAATAATTTATTTATTTTTTCAATTATTTTTTCAATTATTTATTTATTTTTTTCAATTATTGTTCAATTATTTTTCAATTATTTTTCACATATTTTTCAATTATTTTTCAATTATTTTTCAATTATTTTTCAATTATTTTTCAATATTATTCAATGATTTTTCAATTATTGTTAAATTATTTTTCAATTATTGTTAAATTATTTTTCAATTATTATTCAATTATTTTTCAATTATTTTTCACATATTTTTCAATTATTTTTCAATTATTTTTCAATTTTGTTTCAATTTTTTTCAATTAATTTTCAAATATTTTTCAATTATTTTTCAATTATTTTTCAATTATTTTTCAATTATTTTTTAATTATTTTTCAATTATTTTTCAATTATTTTTCAATTATTTTCAATTAATTTCAATTATTTTAAATTATTTTTCAATTATTTTTCAATTATTTTCCAATTATTTTTCAATTATTATTCAATTATTTTTCAAATATTTTTCAATTATTTTTCAATTATTTTTCAATTATTGTTCTATTATTATTCAATGATTTTTCAATTATTGTTCAATTATTGTTCAATTATTTTCAACTATTTTTCAATTATTTTTCAATTATTTTTCAATTATTTTTCAATTATTATTCAATGATTTTTCAATTATTGTTCAATTATTTTTCAATTATTGTTCAATTAATTTTCAATTATTGTTCAATAATTTTTCATTTATTTTTCAATTATTTTTCAATTTTTTTCAATTATTTTTTTCAATTATTTTTCAAATTTTTTCAAGTATTTTTTCAATTATTTATTTACTTTTTTCAATTATTTTTTCAATTATTTATTTATTTTTTTCATTTATTTTTCATATATTTTTCAATTATTTTTCAATTATTTTTCAATTACTTTTCACATATTTTTCAATTATTTTTAAATTATTTTTCAATTTTTTTTCAATTTTTTTCAATTATTTTTCAAATATTTTTCAATTATTTTTCATTTATTTTTCATTTATTTTTCAATTATTGTTCAATTATTTTTCAATTATTTATCAATTATTTTTCAATTATTTTTCAATTATTTTTCAATTATTATTCAATGATTTTTCAATTATTGTTCCATTAATTTCCAATTATTGTTCAATTATTTTTAAAATATTTTTCAATTATTTTTCAATTATTTTTCAATTATTTTTCAATTATTTTTCAATTATTATTCAATGATTTTTCAATTATTGTTCAATTATTTTTCAATTATTGTTCAATTATTTTTCAATTATTGTTCAATAATTTTTCATTTATTTTTCAATTATTTTTCAATTTTTTTCAATTATTTTTTTCAATTATTTTTCAAATTTTTTCAAGTATTTTTTCAATTATTTATTTACTTTTTTCAATTATTTTTTCAATTATTTATTTATTTTTTAAATTTTATTTTTCATTTATTTTTCAATTATTTTTCAATTATTTTTCAATTATTTTTCAATTATTTTTCACATATTTTTCAATTATTTTTCAATTGTTTTTCATTTATTTTTCAATTATTTTTCAATTATTATTCAATGATTTTTCAATTATTGTTCAATTATTTTTCAATTATTGTTAAATTATTTTTCAATTATTATTCAATTATTTTTCAATTATTTTTCACATATTTTTCAATTATTTTATAATTATTTTTCAATTTTTTTTCAATTTTTTTCAATTATTTTTCAAATAATTTTCAATTATTTTTCAATTATTTTTCAATTATTTTTCAATTATTTTTTAATTATTTTTCAATTATTTTTCAATTATTTTTCAATTATTTTTCAATTATTTTAAATTATTTTCAATTATTTTAAATTATTTTTCAATTATTATTCAATTATTTTCCAATTATTTTTCAATTATTATTCAATTATTTTTCAAATATTTTTCAATTATTTTTCAATTATTTTTCAATTATTGTTCAATTATTATTCAATGATTTTTCAATTATTGTTCAATTATTGTTCAATTATTTTCAATTATTTTTCAATTATTGTTCAATTATTTTTCAAATATTTTTCAATTATTTTTCAATTATTTTTCAATTATTATTCAATGATTTTTCAATTACTGTTCAATTATTTTTCAATTATTGTTAAATTATTTTTCAATTATTGTTAAATTATTTTTCAATTATTATTCAATTATTTTTCAATTTTTTTTCAATTTTTTTTCAATTTTTTTCAATTATTTTTCAATTATTTTTCAATTATTATTCAATTATTTTCAATTATTTTTCAAATATTTTTCAATTATTTTTCAATTATTTTTCAATTATTTTTCAATTATTATTCAATGATTTTTCAATTATTGTTCAATTATTTTTCAATTATTGTTAAATTATTTTTCAATTATTGTTCAATAATTTTTCATTTATTTTTCAATTATTTTTCAATTTTTTTCAATTATTTTTTTCAATTATTTTTCAAATTTTTTCAAGTATTTTTTCAATTATTTATTTACTTTTTTCAATTATTTTTTCAATTATTTATTTATTTTTTTCATTTATTTTTCATTTATTTTTCAATTATTTTTCAATTATTTTTCAATTATTTTTCAATTATTTTTCAATTATTTTTCAATTATTTTTCAATTATTTTTCAATTATTATTCAATGATTTTTCAATTATTGTTCCATTAATTTCCAATTATTGTTCAATTATTTTTCAATTATTATTCAATTATTTTTCAATTATTTTTCAATTTTTATTCAATGATTTTTCAATTATTGTTCAATTAATTTTCAATTATTGTTCAATTATTTTTCAATTATTGTTCAATAATTTTTCATTTATTTTTCAATTATTTTTCAATTTTTTTCAATTATTTTTTTCAATTATTTTTCAAATTTTTTCAAGTATTTTTTCAATTATTTATTTACTTTTTTCAATTATTTTTTCAATTATTTATTTATTTTTTTCATTTATTTTTCATTTATTTTTCAATTATTTTCCAATTATTTTTCAATTATTTTTCAATTATTTTTCAATTATTTTTCAATTATTTTTCAATTATTTTTCAATTTTTTTTCAATTTTTTCAATTTAAAAAAAAAAATTCAATTATTTTTCAATTTTTTCAACTATTGTTTAAATTATTTTTTTTCAATTATTTTTCAATTTTTTTCAACTATTGCTTCAATGATTTTTTTTCAATTTTATTCATTTATTTTTCAATTATTTTTCAATTATTTTTCAATTTTTTTCACTTATTTTTTATAATTATTTTTCAATTTTTTTCAAGTATTTTTTCAATAATTTATTTATTTTTTCAATTATTTTTTCAATTATTTATTTATTTTTTTCAATTATTGTTCAATTATTTTTCAATTATTTTTCACATATTTTTCAATTATTTTTCAATTATTTTTCAATTATTTTTCAATTATTTTTCAATATTATTCAATGATTTTTCAATTATTGTTAAATTATTTTTCAATTATTGTTAAATTATTTTTCAATTATTATTCAATTATTTTTCAATTATTTTTCACATATTTTTCAATTATTTTTCAATTATTTTTCAATTTTGTTTCAATTTTTTTCAATTAATTTTCAAATATTTTTCAATTATTTTTCAATTATTTTTCAATTATTTTTCAATTATTTTTTAATTATTTTTCAATTATTTTTCAATTATTTTTCAATTATTTTTCAATTATTTTCAATTAATTTCAATTATTTTAAATTATTTTTCAATTATTTTTCAATTATTTTCCAATTATTTTTCAATTATTATTCAATTATTTTTCAAATATTTTTCAATTATTTTTCAATTATTTTTCAATTATTGTTCTATTATTATTCAATGATTTTTCAATTATTGTTCAATTATTGTTAAATTATTTTCAACTATTTTTCAATTATTTTTCAATTATTTTTCAATTATTTTTCAATTATTATTCAATGATTTTTCAATTATTGTTCAATTATTTTTCAATTATTGTTCAATTAATTTTCAATTATTGTTCAATAATTTTTCATTTATTTTTCAATTATTTTTCAATTTTTTTCAATTATTTTTTTCAATTATTTTTCAAATTTTTTCAAGTATTTTTTCAATTATTTATTTACTTTTTTCAATTATTTTTTCAATTATTTATTTATTTTTTTCATTTATTTTTCATATATTTTTCAATTATTTTTCAATTATTTTTCAATTACTTTTCACATATTTTTCAATTATTTTTAAATTATTTTTCAATTATTTTTCAATTATTATTCAATGATTTTTCAATTATTGTTCCATTAATTTCCAATTATTGTTCAATTATTTTTAAAATATTTTTCAATTATTTTTCAATTATTTTTCAATTATTTTTCAATTATTTTTCAATTATTATTCAATGATTTTTCAATTATTGTTCAATTATTTTTCAATTATTGTTCAATTATTTTTCAATTATTGTTCAATAATTTTTCATTTATTTTTCAATTATTTTTCAATTTTTTTCAATTATTTTTTTCAATTATTTTTCAAATTTTTTCAAGTATTTTTTCAATTATTTATTTACTTTTTCAATTATTTTTTCAATTATTTATTTATTTTTTTAATTTTATTTTTCATTTATTTTTCAATTATTTTTCAATTATTTTTCAATTATTTTTCAATTAATTTTCACATATTTTTCAATTATTTTTCAATTGTTTTTCATTTATTTTTCAATTATTTTTCAATTATTATTCAATGATTTTTCAATTATTGTTCAATTATTTTTCAATTATTGTTAAATTATTTTTCAATTATTATTCAATTATTTTTCAATTATTTTTCACATATTTTTCAATTATTTTATAATTATTTTTCAATTATTTTTCAAATATTTTTCAATTATTTTTCAATTATGTTTAAATTATTATTCAATGATTTTTCAATTATTGTTCAATTATTTTTTAATTATTTTTCAATTATTTTTCAATTATTTTTCAATTATTTTTCAATTATTTTAAATTATTTTCAATTATTTTAAATTATTTTTCAATTATTTTTCAATTATTATTCAATTATTTTTCAAATATTTTTCAATTATTTTTCAATTATTTTTCAATTATTGTTCAATTATTATTCAATGATTTTTCAATTATTGTTCAATTATTGTTCAATTATTTTCAATTATTTTTCAATTATTGTTCAATTATTTTTCAAATATTTTTCAATTATTTTTCAATTATTTTTCAATTATTATTCAATGATTTTTCAATTATTGTTCAATTATTTTTCAATTATTGTTAAATTATTTTTCAATTATTGTTAAATTATTTTTCAATTATTATTCAATTATTTTTCAATTTTTTTTCAATTTTTTTTCAATTTTTTTCAATTATTTTTCAATTATTTTTCAATTATTATTCAATTATTTTCAATTATTTTTCAAATATTTTTCAATCATTTTTCAATTATTTGTCAAATTTTTTCAATTATTATTCAATTATTTTTCAAATATTTTTCAATTATTTTTCAATTATTATTCCATTAATTTCCAATTATTGTTCAATTATTTTTCAATTATTATTCAATTATTTTTCAATTATTTTTCACATATTTTTCAATTATTTTTCAATTATTATTCAATGATTTTTCAATTATTGTTCAATTACTTTTCAATTATTGTTCAAATATTTTTCAATTATTATTCAATTATTTTTCAATTATTTTTCACATATTTTTCAATTATTTTTCAATTATTTTTCAATTTTTTTCAATTATTATTCAATTATTTTTCAATTTTTTTTCAATTTTTTCAATTTAAAAAAAAAAATTCAATTATTTTTCAATTTTTTCAACTATTGTTTAAATTATTTTTTTTCAATTATTTTTCAATTTTTTTCAACTATTGTTTCTATGATTTTTTTTCAATTTTATTCATTTATTTTTCAATTATTTTTCAATTATTTTTCAATTTTTTTCACTTATTTTTTATAATTATTTTTCAATTTTTTTCAAGTATTTTTTCAATAATTTATTTATTTTTTCAATTATTTTTTCAATTATTTATTTATTTTTTTCAATTATTGTTCAATTATTTTTCAATTATTTTTCACATATTTTTCAATTATTTTTCAATTATTTTTCAATTATTTTTCAATTATTTTTCAATATTATTCAATGATTTTTCAATTATTGTTAAATTATTTTTCAATTATTGTTAAATTATTTTTCAATTATTATTCAATTATTTTTCAATTATTTTTCACATATTTTTCAATTATTTTTCAATTATTTTTCAATTTTGTTTCAATTTTTTTCAATTAATTTTCAAATATTTTTCAATTATTTTTCAATTATTTTTCAATTATTTTTCAATTATTTTTTAATTATTTTTCAATTATTTTTCAATTATTTTTCAATTATTTTTCAATTATTTTCAATTAATTTCAATTATTTTAAATTATTTTTCAATTATTTTTCAATTATTTTCCAATTATTTTTCAATTATTATTCAATTATTTTTCAAATATTTTTCAATTATTTTTCTATTATTTTTCAATTATTGTTCTATTATTATTCAATGATTTTTCAATTATTGTTCAATTATTGTTCAATTATTTTCAACTATTTTTCAATTATTTTTCAATTATTTTTCAATTATTTTTCAATTATTATTCAATGATTTTTCAATTATTGTTCAATTATTTTTCAATTATTGTTCAATTAATTTTCAATTATTGTTCAATAATTTTTCATTTATTTTTCAATTATTTTTCAATTTTTTTCAATTATTTTTTTCAATTATTTTTCAAATTTTTTCAAGTATTTTTTCAATTATTTATTTACTTTTTTCAATTATTTTTTCAATTATTTATTTATTTTTTTCATTTATTTTTCATATATTTTTCAATTATTTTTCAATTATTTTTCAATTACTTTTCACATATTTTTCAATTATTTTTAAATTATTTTTCAATTTTTTTTCAATTTTTTTCAATTATTTTTCAAATATTTTTCAATTATTTTTCATTTATTTTTCATTTATTTTTCAATTATTGTTCAATTATTTTTCAATTATTTATCAATTATTTTTCAATTATTTTTCAATTATTTTTCAATTATTATTCAATGATTTTTCAATTATTGTTCCATTAATTTCCAATTATTGTTCAATTATTTTTAAAATATTTTTCAATTATTTTTCAATTATTTTTCAATTATTTTTCAATTATTTTTCAATTATTATTCAATGATTTTTCAATTATTGTTCAATTATTTTTCAATTATTGTTCAATTATTTTTCAATTATTGTTCAATAATTTTTCATTTATTTTTCAATTATTTTTCAATTTTTTTCAATTATTTTTTTCAATTATTTTTCAAATTTTTTCAAGTATTTTTTCAATTATTTATTTACTTTTTTCAATTATTTTTTCAATTATTTATTTATTTTTTAAATTTTATTTTTCATTTATTTTTCAATTATTTTTCAATTATTTTTCAATTATTTTTCAATTATTTTTCACATATTTTTCAATTATTTTTCAATTGTTTTTCATTTATTTTTCAATTATTTTTCAATTATTATTCAATGATTTTTCAATTATTGTTCAATTATTTTTCAATTATTGTTAAATTATTTTTCAATTTTTATTCAATTATTTTTCAATTATTTTTCACATATTTTTC
This sequence comes from Andrena bucephala, assembly GCA_947577245.1. Classification (NCBI taxonomy): domain Eukaryota; kingdom Metazoa; phylum Arthropoda; class Insecta; order Hymenoptera; family Andrenidae; genus Andrena; species Andrena bucephala. The sequence continues at coordinate 29,953,261 of OX387716.1, read as the reverse complement.
AATTATTTTATAATTATTTTTCAATTTTTTTTCAATTTTTTTCAATTATTTTTCAAATAATTTTCAATTATTTTTCAATTATTTTTCAATTATTTTTCAATTATTTTTTAATTATTTTTCAATTATTTTTCAATTATTTTTCAATTATTTTTCAATTATTTTAAATTATTTTCAATTATTTTAAATTATTTTTCAATTATTATTCAATTATTTTCCAATTATTTTTCAATTATTATTCAATTATTTTTCAAATATTTTTCAATTATTTTTCAATTATTTTTCAATTATTGTTCAATTATTATTCAATGATTTTTCAATTATTGTTCAATTATTGTTCAATTATTTTCAATTATTTTTCAATTATTGTTCAATTATTTTTCAAATATTTTTCAATTATTTTTCAATTATTTTTCAATTATTATTCAATGATTTTTCAATTACTGTTCAATTATTTTTCAATTATTGTTAAATTATTTTTCAATTATTGTTAAATTATTTTTCAATTATTATTCAATTATTTTTCAATTTTTTTTCAATTTTTTTTCAATTTTTTTCAATTATTTTTCAATTATTTTTCAATTATTATTCAATTATTTTCAATTATTTTTCAATTATTTTCCAATTATTTTTCAATTATTATTCAATTATTTTTCAAATATTTTTCAATTATTTTTCAATTATTTTTCAATTATTGTTCAATTATTATTCAATGATTTTTCAATTATTGTTCAATTATTGTTCAATTATTTTCAATTATTTTTCAATTATTGTTCAATTATTTTTCAAATATTTTTCAATTATTTTTCAATTATTTTTCAATTATTATTCAATGATTTTTCAATTATTGTTCAATTATTTTTCAATTATTGTTAAATTATTTTTCAATTATTGTTAAATTATTTTTCAATTATTATTCAATTATTTTTCAATTTTTTTTCAATTTTTTTTCAATTTTTTTCAATTATTTTTCAATTATTTTTCAATTATTATTCAATTATTTTCAATTATTTTTCAAATATTTTTCAATTATTTTTCAATTATTTTTCAATTATTTTTCAATTATTATTCAATGATTTTTCAATTATTGTTCAATTATTTTTCAATTATTGTTAAATTATTTTTCAATTATTGTTCAATAATTTTTCATTTATTTTTCAATTATTTTTCAATTTTTTTCAATTATTTTTCAAATTTTTTCAAGTATTTTTTCAATTATTTATTTACTTTTTTCAATTATTTTTTCAATTATTTATTTATTTTTTTCATTTATTTTTCATTTATTTTTCAATTATTTTTCAATTATTTTTCAATTATTTTTCAATTATTTTTCAATTATTTTTCAATTATTTTTCAATTATTATTCAATGATTTTTCAATTATTGTTCCATTAATTTCCAATTATTGTTCAATTATTTTTCAATTATTATTCAATTATTTTTCAATTATTTTTCAATTTTTATTCAATGATTTTTCAATTATTGTTCAATTAATTTTCAATTATTGTTCAATTATTTTTCAATTATTGTTCAATAATTTTTCATTTATTTTTCAATTATTTTTCAATTTTTTTCAATTATTTTTTTCAATTATTTTTCAAATTTTTTCAAGTATTTTTTCAATTATTTATTTACTTTTTTCAATTATTTTTTCAATTATTTATTTATTTTTTTCATTTATTTTTCATTTATTTTTCAATTATTTTCCAATTATTTTTCAATTATTTTTCAATTATTTTTCAATTATTTTTCAATTATTTTTCAATTATTTTTCAATTTTTTTTCAATTTTTTCAATTTAAAAAAAAAAATTCAATTATTTTTCAATTTTTTCAACTATTGTTTAAATTATTTTTTTTCAATTATTTTTCAATTTTTTTCAACTATTGTTTCTATGATTTTTTTTCAATTTTATTCATTTATTTTTCAATTATTTTTCAATTATTTTTCAATTTTTTTCACTTATTTTTTATAATTATTTTTCAATTTTTTTCAAGTATTTTTTCAATAATTTATTTATTTTTTCAATTATTTTTTCAATTATTTATTTATTTTTTTCAATTATTGTTCAATTATTTTTCAATTATTTTTCACATATTTTTCAATTATTTTTCAATTATTTTTCAATTATTTTTCAATTATTTTTCAATATTATTCAATGATTTTTCAATTATTGTTAAATTATTTTTCAATTATTGTTAAATTATTTTTCAATTATTATTCAATTATTTTTCAATTATTTTTCACATATTTTTCAATTATTTTTCAATTATTTTTCAATTTTGTTTCAATTTTTTTCAATTAATTTTCAAATATTTTTCAATTATTTTTCAATTATTTTTCAATTATTTTTCAATTATTTTTTAATTATTTTTCAATTATTTTTCAATTATTTTTCAATTATTTTTCAATTATTTTCAATTAATTTCAATTATTTTAAATTATTTTTCAATTATTTTTCAATTATTTTCCAATTATTTTTCAATTATTATTCAATTATTTTTCAAATATTTTTCAATTATTTTTCAATTATTTTTCAATTATTGTTCTATTATTATTCAATGATTTTTCAATTATTGTTCAATTATTGTTCAATTATTTTCAACTATTTTTCAATTATTTTTCAATTATTTTTCAATTATTTTTCAATTATTATTCAATGATTTTTCAATTATTGTTCAATTATTTTTCAATTATTGTTCAATTAATTTTCAATTATTGTTCAATAATTTTTCATTTATTTTTCAATTATTTTTCAATTTTTTTCAATTATTTTTTTCAATTATTTTTCAAATTTTTTCAAGTATTTTTTCAATTATTTATTTACTTTTTTCAATTATTTTTTCAATTATTTATTTATTTTTTTCATTTATTTTTCATATATTTTTCAATTATTTTTCAATTATTTTTCAATTACTTTTCACATATTTTTCAATTATTTTTAAATTATTTTTCAATTTTTTTTCAATTTTTTTCAATTATTTTTCAAATATTTTTCAATTATTTTTCATTTATTTTTCATTTATTTTTCAATTATTGTTCAATTATTTTTCAATTATTTATCAATTATTTTTCAATTATTTTTCAATTATTTTTCAATTATTATTCAATGATTTTTCAATTATTGTTCCATTAATTTCCAATTATTGTTCAATTATTTTTAAAATATTTTTCAATTATTTTTCAATTATTTTTCAATTATTTTTCAATTATTTTTCAATTATTATTCAATGATTTTTCAATTATTGTTCAATTATTTTTCAATTATTGTTCAATTATTTTTCAATTATTGTTCAATAATTTTTCATTTATTTTTCAATTATTTTTCAATTTTTTTCAATTATTTTTTTCAATTATTTTTCAAATTTTTTCAAGTATTTTTTCAATTATTTATTTACTTTTTTCAATTATTTTTTCAATTATTTATTTATTTTTTAAATTTTATTTTTCATTTATTTTTCAATTATTTTTCAATTATTTTTCAATTATTTTTCAATTATTTTTCACATATTTTTCAATTATTTTTCAATTGTTTTTCATTTATTTTTCAATTATTTTTCAATTATTATTCAATGATTTTTCAATTATTGTTCAATTATTTTTCAATTATTGTTAAATTATTTTTCAATTATTATTCAATTATTTTTCAATTATTTTTCACATATTTTTCAATTATTTTATAATTATTTTTCAATTTTTTTTCAATTTTTTTCAATTATTTTTCAAATAATTTTCAATTATTTTTCAATTATTTTTCAATTATTTTTCAATTATTTTTTAATTATTTTTCAATTATTTTTCAATTATTTTTCAATTATTTTTCAATTATTTTAAATTATTTTCAATTATTTTAAATTATTTTTCAATTATTATTCAATTATTTTCCAATTATTTTTCAATTATTATTCAATTATTTTTCAAATATTTTTCAATTATTTTTCAATTATTTTTCAATTATTGTTCAATTATTATTCAATGATTTTTCAATTATTGTTCAATTATTGTTCAATTATTTTCAATTATTTTTCAATTATTGTTCAATTATTTTTCAAATATTTTTCAATTATTTTTCAATTATTTTTCAATTATTATTCAATGATTTTTCAATTACTGTTCAATTATTTTTCAATTATTGTTAAATTATTTTTCAATTATTGTTAAATTATTTTTCAATTATTATTCAATTATTTTTCAATTTTTTTTCAATTTTTTTTCAATTTTTTTCAATTATTTTTCAATTATTTTTCAATTATTATTCAATTATTTTCAATTATTTTTCAAATATTTTTCAATTATTTTTCAATTATTTTTCAATTATTTTTCAATTATTATTCAATGATTTTTCAATTATTGTTCAATTATTTTTCAATTATTGTTAAATTATTTTTCAATTATTGTTCAATAATTTTTCATTTATTTTTCAATTATTTTTCAATTTTTTTCAATTATTTTTTTCAATTATTTTTCAATTATTATTCAATGATTTTTCAATTATTGTTCCATTAATTTCCAATTATTGTTCAATTATTTTTCAATTATTATTCAATTATTTTTCAATTATTTTTCAATTTTTATTCAATGATTTTTCAATTATTGTTCAATTAATTTTCAATTATTGTTCAATTATTTTTCAATTATTGTTCAATAATTTTTCATTTATTTTTCAATTATTTTTCAATTTTTTTCAATTATTTTTTTCAATTATTTTTCAAATTTTTTCAAGTATTTTTTCAATTATTTATTTACTTTTTTCAATTATTTTTTCAATTATTTATTTATTTTTTTCATTTATTTTTCATTTATTTTTCCATTATTTTCCAATTATTTTTCAATTATTTTTCAATTATTTTTCAATTATTTTTCAATTATTTTTCAATTATTTTTCAATTTTTTTTCAATTTTTTCAATTTAAAAAAAAAAATTCAATTATTTTTCAATTTTTTCAACTATTGTTTAAATTATTTTTTTTCAATTATTTTTCAATTTTTTTCAACTATTGCTTCAATGATTTTTTTTCAATTTTATTCATTTATTTTTCAATTATTTTTCAATTATTTTTCAATTTTTTTCACTTATTTTTTATAATTATTTTTCAATTTTTTTCAAGTATTTTTTCAATAATTTATTTATTTTTTCAATTATTTTTTCAATTATTTATTTATTTTTTTCAATTATTGTTCAATTATTTTTCAATTATTTTTCACATATTTTTCAATTATTTTTCAATTATTTTTCAATTATTTTTCAATTATTTTTCAATATTATTCAATGATTTTTCAATTATTGTTAAATTATTTTTCAATTATTGTTAAATTATTTTTCAATTATTATTCAATTATTTTTCAATTATTTTTCACATATTTTTCAATTATTTTTCAATTATTTTTCAATTTTGTTTCAATTTTTTTCAATTAATTTTCAAATATTTTTCAATTATTTTTCAATTATTTTTCAATTATTTTTCAATTATTTTTTAATTATTTTTCAATTATTTTTCAATTATTTTTCAATTATTTTTCAATTATTTTCAATTAATTTCAATTATTTTAAATTATTTTTCAATTATTTTTCAATTATTTTCCAATTATTTTTCAATTATTATTCAATTATTTTTCAAATATTTTTCAATTATTTTTCAATTATTTTTCAATTATTGTTCTATTATTATTCAATGATTTTTCAATTATTGTTCAATTATTGTTAAATTATTTTCAACTATTTTTCAATTATTTTTCAATTATTTTTCAATTATTTTTCAATTATTATTCAATGATTTTTCAATTATTGTTCAATTATTTTTCAATTATTGTTCAATTAATTTTCAATTATTGTTCAATAATTTTTCATTTATTTTTCAATTATTTTTCAATTTTTTTCAATTATTTTTTTCAATTATTTTTCAAATTTTTTCAAGTATTTTTTCAATTATTTATTTACTTTTTTCAATTATTTTTTCAATTATTTATTTATTTTTTTCATTTATTTTTCATATATTTTTCAATTATTTTTCAATTATTTTTCAATTACTTTTCACATATTTTTCAATTATTTTTAAATTATTTTTCAATTTTTTTTCAATTTTTTTCAATTATTTTTCAAATATTTTTCAATTATTTTTCATTTATTTTTCATTTATTTTTCAATTATTGTTCAATTATTTTTCAATTATTTATCAATTATTTTTCAATTATTTTTCAATTATTTTTCAATTATTATTCAATGATTTTTCAATTATTGTTCCATTAATTTCCAATTATTGTTCAATTATTTTTAAAATATTTTTCAATTATTTTTCAATTATTTTTCAATTATTTTTCAATTATTTTTCAATTATTATTCAATGATTTTTCAATTATTGTTCAATTATTTTTCAATTATTGTTCAATTATTTTTCAATTATTGTTCAATAATTTTTCATTTATTTTTCAATTATTTTTCAATTTTTTTCAATTATTTTTTTCAATTATTTTTCAAATTTTTTCAAGTATTTTTTCAATTATTTATTTACTTTTTTCAATTATTTTTTCAATTATTTATTTATTTTTTAAATTTTATTTTTCATTTATTTTTCAATTATTTTTCAATTATTTTTCAATTATTTTTCAATTATTTTTCACATATTTTTCAATTATTTTTCAATTGTTTTTCATTTATTTTTCAATTATTTTTCAATTATTATTCAATGATTTTTCAATTATTGTTCAATTATTTTTCAATTATTGTTAAATTATTTTTCAATTATTATTCAATTATTTTTCAATTATTTTTCACATATTTTTCAATTATTTTATAATTATTTTTCAATTTTTTTTCAATTTTTTTCAATTATTTTTCAAATAATTTTCAATTATTTTTCAAATAATTTTCAATTATTTTTCAATTATTTTTCAATTATTTTTCAATTATTTTTTAATTATTTTTCAATTATTTTTCAATTATTTTTCAATTATTTTTCAATTATTTTAAATTATTTTCAATTATTTTAAATTATTTTTCAATTATTATTCAATTATTTTCCAATTATTTTTCAATTATTATTCAATTATTTTTCAAATATTTTTCAATTATTTTTCAATTATTTTTCAATTATTGTTCAATTATTATTCAATGATTTTTCAATTATTGTTCAATTATTGTTCAATTATTTTCAATTATTTTTCAATTATTGTTCAATTATTTTTCAAATATTTTTCAATTATTTTTCAATTATTTTTCAATTATTATTCAATGATTTTTCAATTACTGTTCAATTATTTTTCAATTATTGTTAAATTATTTTTCAATTATTGTTAAATTATTTTTCAATTATTATTCAATTATTTTTCAATTTTTTTTCAATTTTTTTTCAATTTTTTTCAATTATTTTTCAATTATTTTTCAATTATTATTCAATTATTTTCAATTATTTTTCAAATATTTTTCAATTATTTTTCAATTATTTTTCAATTATTTTTCAATTATTATTCAATGATTTTTCAATTATTGTTCAATTATTTTTCAATTATTGTTAAATTATTTTTCAATTATTGTTCAATAATTTTTCATTTATTTTTCAATTATTTTTCAATTTTTTTCAATTATTTTTTTCAATTATTTTTCAAATTTTTTCAAGTATTTTTTCAATTATTTATTTACTTTTTTCAATTATTTTTTCAATTATTTATTTATTTTTTTCATTTATTTTTCATTTATTTTTCAATTATTTTTCAATTATTTTTCAATTATTTTTCAATTATTTTTCAATTATTTTTCAATTATTTTTCAATTATTTTTCAATTATTATTCAATGATTTTTCAATTATTGTTCCATTAATTTCCAATTATTGTTCAATTATTTTTCAATTATTATTCAATTATTTTTCAATTATTTTTCAATTTTTATTCAATGATTTTTCAATTATTGTTCAATTAATTTTCAATTATTGTTCAATTATTTTTCAATTATTGTTCAATAATTTTTCATTTATTTTTCAATTATTTTTCAATTTTTTTCAATTATTTTTTTCAATTATTTTTCAAATTTTTTCAAGTATTTTTTCAATTATTTATTTACTTTTTTCAATTATTTTTTCAATTATTTATTTATTTTTTTCATTTATTTTTCATTTATTTTTCCATTATTTTCCAATTATTTTTCAATTATTTTTCAATTATTTTTCAATTATTTTTCAATTATTTTTCAATTATTTTTCAATTTTTTTTCAATTTTTTCAATTTAAAAAAAAAATTCAATTATTTTTCAATTTTTTCAACTATTGTTTAAATTATTTTTTTTCAATTATTTTTCAATTTTTTTCAACTATTGCTTCAATGATTTTTTTTCAATTTTATTCATTTATTTTTCAATTATTTTTCAATTATTTTTCAATTTTTTTCACTTATTTTTTATAATTATTTTTCAATTTTTTTCAAGTATTTTTTCAATAATTTATTTATTTTTTCAATTATTTTTTCAATTATTTATTTATTTTTTTCAATTATTGTTCAATTATTTTTCAATTATTTTTCACATATTTTTCAATTATTTTTCAATTATTTTTCAATTATTTTTCAATTATTTTTCAATATTATTCAATGATTTTTCAATTATTGTTAAATTATTTTTCAATTATTGTTAAATTATTTTTCAATTATTATTCAATTATTTTTCAATTATTTTTCACATATTTTTCAATTATTTTTCAATTATTTTTCAATTTTGTTTCAATTTTTTTCAATTAATTTTCAAATATTTTTCAATTATTTTTCAATTATTTTTCAATTATTTTTCAATTATTTTTTAATTATTTTTCAATTATTTTTCAATTATTTTTCAATTATTTTTCAATTATTTTCAATTAATTTCAATTATTTTAAATTATTTTTCAATTATTTTTCAATTATTTTCCAATTATTTTTCAATTATTATTCAATTATTTTTCAAATATTTTTCAATTATTTTTCAATTATTTTTCAATTATTGTTCTATTATTATTCAATGATTTTTCAATTATTGTTCAATTATTGTTAAATTATTTTCAACTATTTTTCAATTATTTTTCAATTATTTTTCAATTATTTTTCAATTATTATTCAATGATTTTTCAATTATTGTTCAATTATTTTTCAATTATTGTTCAATTAATTTTCAATTATTGTTCAATAATTTTTCATTTATTTTTCAATTATTTTTCAATTTTTTTCAATTATTTTTTTCAATTATTTTTCAAATTTTTTCAAGTATTTTTTCAATTATTTATTTACTTTTTTCAATTATTTTTTCAATTATTTATTTATTTTTTTCATTTATTTTTCATATATTTTTCAATTATTTTTCAATTATTTTTCAATTACTTTTCACATATTTTTCAATTATTTTTAAATTATTTTTCAATTATTTTTCAATTATTATTCAATGATTTTTCAATTATTGTTCCATTAATTTCCAATTATTGTTCAATTATTTTTAAAATATTTTTCAATTATTTTTCAATTATTTTTCAATTATTTTTCAATTATTTTTCAATTATTATTCAATGATTTTTCAATTATTGTTCAATTATTTTTCAATTATTGTTCAATTATTTTTCAATTATTGTTCAATAATTTTTCATTTATTTTTCAATTATTTTTCAATTTTTTTCAATTATTTTTTTCAATTATTTTTCAAATTTTTTCAAGTATTTTTTCAATTATTTATTTACTTTTTTCAATTATTTTTTCAATTATTTATTTATTTTTTTAATTTTATTTTTCATTTATTTTTCAATTATTTTTCAATTATTTTTCAATTATTTTTCAATTAATTTTCACATATTTTTCAATTATTTTTCAATTGTTTTTCATTTATTTTTCAATTATTTTTCAATTATTATTCAATGATTTTTCAATTATTGTTCAATTATTTTTCAATTATTGTTAAATTATTTTTCAATTATTATTCAATTATTTTTCAATTATTTTTCACATATTTTTCAATTATTTTATAATTATTTTTCAATTATTTTTCAAATATTTTTCAATTATTTTTCAATTATGTTTAAATTATTATTCAATGATTTTTCAATTATTGTTCAATTATTTTTTAATTATTTTTCAATTATTTTTCAATTATTTTTCAATTATTTTTCAATTATTTTAAATTATTTTCAATTATTTTAAATTATTTTTCAATTATTTTTCAATTATTATTCAATTATTTTTCAAATATTTTTCAATTATTTTTCAATTATTTTTCAATTATTGTTCAATTATTATTCAATGATTTTTCAATTATTGTTCAATTATTGTTCAATTATTTTCAATTATTTTTCAATTATTGTTCAATTATTTTTCAAATATTTTTCAATTATTTTTCAATTATTTTTCAATTATTATTCAATGATTTTTCAATTATTGTTCAATTATTTTTCAATTATTGTTAAATTATTTTTCAATTATTGTTAAATTATTTTTCAATTATTATTCAATTATTTTTCAATTTTTTTTCAATTTTTTTTCAATTTTTTTCAATTATTTTTCAATTATTTTTCAATTATTATTCAATTATTTTCAATTATTTTTCAAATATTTTTCAATCATTTTTCAATTATTTGTCAAATTTTTTCAATTATTATTCAATTATTTTTCAAATATTTTTCAATTATTTTTCAATTATTATTCCATTAATTTCCAATTATTGTTCAATTATTTTTCAATTATTATTCAATTATTTTTCAATTATTTTTCACATATTTTTCAATTATTTTTCAATTATTATTCAATGATTTTTCAATTATTGTTCAATTACTTTTCAATTATTGTTCAAATATTTTTCAATTATTATTCAATTATTTTTCAATTATTTTTCACATATTTTTCAATTATTTTTCAATTATTTTTCAATTTTTTTCAATTATTATTCAATTATTTTTTAAATATTTTTCAATTATTTTTCAATTATTTTTCAATTATTTTTCAATTATTATTCAATGATTTTTTAATTATTGTTCAATTATTTTTCAATTATTGTTAAATTATTTTTCAATTATTGTTCAATAATTTTTCATTTATTTTTCAATTATTTTTCAATTTTTTTCAATTATTTTTTTCAATTATTTTTCAAACTTTTTCAAGTATTTTTTCAATTATTTATTTACTTTTTTCAATTATTTTTTCAATTATTTATTTATTTTTTTCATTTATTTTTCATTTATTTTTCAATTATTTTTCAATTATTTTTCAATTATTTTTCAATTATTTTTCAATTATTTTTCAATTATTTTTCAATTATTATTCAATGATTTTTCAATTATTGTTCCATTAATTTCCAATTATTGTTCAATTATTTTTCAATTATTATTCAATTATTTTTCAATTATTTTTCAATTATTATTCAATGATTTTTCAATTATTGTTCAATTATTTTTCAATTATTGTTCAATTATTTTTCAATTATTGTTCAATAATTTTTCATTTATTTTTCAATTATTTTTCAATTTTTTTCAATTATTTTTTTCAATTATTTTTCAAATTTTTTCAAGTATTTTTTCAATTATTTATTTACTTTTTTCAATTATTTTTTCAATTATTTATTTATTTTTTTCATTTATTTTTCATTTATTTTTCAATTATTTTCCAATTATTTTTCAATTATTTTTCAATTATTTTTCAATTATTTTTCAATTATTTTTCAATTATTTTTCAATTTTTTTTCAATTTTTTTCAATTTAAAAAAAAATTTCAATTATTTTTCAATTTTTTTTCAATTTTTTTCAATTTAAAAAAAAATTTCAATTATTTTTCAATTTTTTCAACTATTGTTTAAATTATTTTTTTTCAATTATTTTTCAATTTTTTTCAACTATTGTTTCAATCATTTTTTTTCAATTTTATTCATTTATTTTTCAATTATTTTTCAATTATTTTTCAATTTTTTTCACTTATTTTTTTCAATTATTTTTCAATTTTTTTCAAGTATTTTTTCAATAATTTATTTATTTTTTCAATTATTTTTTCAATTATTTATTTATTTTTTTCAATTATTGTTCAATTATTTTTCAATTATTTTTCACATATTTTTCAATTATTTTTCAATTATTTTTCAATTATTTTTCAATTATTTTTCAATTATTATTCAATGATTTTTCAATTATTGTTAAATTATTTTTCAATTATTGTTAAATTATTTTCAATTATTATTCAATTATTTTTCAATTATTTTTCACATATTTTTCAATTATTTTTCAATTATTTTTCAATTTTTTTTCAATTTTTTTCAATTAATTTTCAAATATTTTTAAATTATTTTTCAATTATTTTTAAATTATTTTTCAATTATTTTTTAATTATTTTTCAATTATTTTTCAATTATTTTTCAATTATTTTTCAATTATTTTCAATTAATTTCAATTATTTTAAATTATTTTTCAATTATTTTTCAATTATTTTCCAATTATTTTTCAATTATTATTCAATTATTTTTAAAATATTTTTCAATTATTTTTCAATTATTTTTCAATTATTTTTCAATTATTATTCAATGATTTTTCAATTATTGTTCAATTATTTTTCAATTATTGTTCAATTAATTTTCAATTATTGTTCAATAATTTTTCATTTATTTTTCAATTATTTTTCAATTTTTTTCAATTATTTTTTTCAATTATTTTTCAAATTTTTTCAAGTATTTTTTCAATTATTTATTTACTTTTTTCAATTATTTTTTCAATTATTTATTTATTTTTTTCATTTATTTTTCATATATTTTTCAATTATTTTTCAATTATTTTTCAATTACTTTTCACATATTTTTCAATTATTTTTAAATTATTTTTCAATTATTTTTCAATTATTATTCAATGATTTTTCAATTATTGTTCCATTAATTTCCAATTATTGTTCAATTATTTTTAAAATATTTTTCAATTATTTTTCAATTATTTTTCAATTATTTTTCAATTATTTTTCAATTATTATTCAATGATTTTTCAATTATTGTTCAATTATTTTTCAATTATTGTTCAATTATTTTTCAATTATTGTTCAATAATTTTTCATTTATTTTTCAATTATTTTTCAATTTTTTTCAATTATTTTTTTCAATTATTTTTCAAATTTTTTCAAGTATTTTTTCAATTATTTATTTACTTTTTTCAATTATTTTTTCAATTATTTATTTATTTTTTTAATTTTATTTTTCATTTATTTTTCAATTATTTTTCAATTATTTTTCAATTATTTTTCAATTAATTTTCACATATTTTTCAATTATTTTTCAATTGTTTTTCATTTATTTTTCAATTATTTTTCAATTATTATTCAATGATTTTTCAATTATTGTTCAATTATTTTTCAATTATTGTTAAATTATTTTTCAATTATTATTCAATTATTTTTCAATTATTTTTCACATATTTTTCAATTATTTTATAATTATTTTTCAATTATTTTTCAAATATTTTTCAATTATTTTTCAATTATGTTTAAATTATTATTCAATGATTTTTCAATTATTGTTCAATTATTTTTTAATTATTTTTCAATTATTTTTCAATTATTTTTCAATTATTTTTCAATTATTTTAAATTATTTTCAATTATTTTAAATTATTTTTCAATTATTTTTCAATTATTATTCAATTATTTTTCAAATATTTTTCAATTATTTTTCAATTATTTTTCAATTATTGTTCAATTATTATTCAATGATTTTTCAATTATTGTTCAATTATTGTTCAATTATTTTCAATTATTTTTCAATTATTGTTCAATTATTTTTCAAATATTTTTCAATTATTTTTCAATTATTTTTCAATTATTATTCAATGATTTTTCAATTATTGTTCAATTATTTTTCAATTATTGTTAAATTATTTTTCAATTATTGTTAAATTATTTTTCAATTATTATTCAATTATTTTTCAATTTTTTTTCAATTTTTTTTCAATTTTTTTCAATTATTTTTCAATTATTTTTCAATTATTATTCAATTATTTTCAATTATTTTTCAAATATTTTTCAATCATTTTTCAATTATTTGTCAAATTTTTTCAATTATTATTCAATTATTTTTCAAATATTTTTCAATTATTTTTCAATTATTATTCCATTAATTTCCAATTATTGTTCAATTATTTTTCAATTATTATTCAATTATTTTTCAATTATTTTTCACATATTTTTCAATTATTTTTCAATTATTATTCAATGATTTTTCAATTATTGTTCAATTACTTTTCAATTATTGTTCAAATATTTTTCAATTATTATTCAATTATTTTTCAATTATTTTTCACATATTTTTCAATTATTTTTCAATTATTTTTCAATTTTTTTCAATTATTATTCAATTATTTTTTAAATATTTTTCAATTATTTTTCAATTATTTTTCAATTATTTTTCAATTATTATTCAATGATTTTTTAATTATTGTTCAATTATTTTTCAATTATTGTTAAATTATTTTTCAATTATTGTTCAATAATTTTTCATTTATTTTTCAATTATTTTTCAATTTTTTTCAATTATTTTTTTCAATTATTTTTCAAACTTTTTCAAGTATTTTTTCAATTATTTATTTACTTTTTTCAATTATTTTTTCAATTATTTATTTATTTTTTTCATTTATTTTTCATTTATTTTTCAATTATTTTTCAATTATTTTTCAATTATTTTTCAATTATTTTTCAATTATTTTTCAATTATTTTTCAATTATTATTCAATGATTTTTCAATTATTGTTCCATTAATTTCCAATTATTGTTCAATTATTTTTCAATTATTATTCAATTATTTTTCAATTATTTTTCAATTATTATTCAATGATTTTTCAATTATTGTTCAATTATTTTTCAATTATTGTTCAATTATTTTTCAATTATTGTTCAATAATTTTTCATTTATTTTTCAATTATTTTTCAATTTTTTTCAATTATTTTTTTCAATTATTTTTCAAATTTTTTCAAGTATTTTTTCAATTATTTATTTACTTTTTTCAATTATTTTTTCAATTATTTATTTATTTTTTTCATTTATTTTTCATTTATTTTTCAATTATTTTCCAATTATTTTTCAATTATTTTTCAATTATTTTTCAATTATTTTTCAATTATTTTTCAATTATTTTTCAATTTTTTTTCAATTTTTTTCAATTTAAAAAAAAATTTCAATTATTTTTCAATTTTTTTTCAATTTTTTTCAATTTAAAAAAAAATTTCAATTATTTTTCAATTTTTTCAACTATTGTTTAAATTATTTTTTTTCAATTATTTTTCAATTTTTTTCAACTATTGTTTCAATCATTTTTTTTCAATTTTATTCATTTATTTTTCAATTATTTTTCAATTATTTTTCAATTTTTTTCACTTATTTTTTTCAATTATTTTTCAATTTTTTTCAAGTATTTTTTCAATAATTTATTTATTTTTTCAATTATTTTTTCAATTATTTATTTATTTTTTTCAATTATTGTTCAATTATTTTTCAATTATTTTTCACATATTTTTCAATTATTTTTCAATTATTTTTCAATTATTTTTCAATTATTTTTCAATTATTATTCAATGATTTTTCAATTATTGTTAAATTATTTTTCAATTATTGTTAAATTATTTTCAATTATTATTCAATTATTTTTCAATTATTTTTCACATATTTTTCAATTATTTTTCAATTATTTTTCAATTTTTTTTCAATTTTTTTCAATTAATTTTCAAATATTTTTAAATTATTTTTCAATTATTTTTAAATTATTTTTCAATTATTTTTTAATTATTTTTCAATTATTTTTCAATTATTTTTCAATTATTTTTCAATTATTTTCAATTAATTTCAATTATTTTAAATTATTTTTCAATTATTTTTCAATTATTTTCCAATTATTTTTCAATTATTATTCAATTATTTTTAAAATATTTTTCAATTATTTTTCAATTATTTTTCAATTATTGTTCTATTATTATTCAATGATTTTTCAATTATTGTTCAATTATTGTTCAATTATTTTCAATTATTTTTCAATTATTTGTCAATTATTTTTCAATTATTTTTCAATTATTATTCAATGATTTTTCAATTATTGTTCAATTATTTTTCAATTATTGTTCAATTATTTTTCAATTATTGTTCAATAATTTTTCATTTATTTTTCAATTATTTTTCAATTTTTTTCAATTATTTTTTTCAATTATTTTTCAAATTTTTTCAAGTATTTTTTCAATTATTTATTTACTTTTTTCAATTATTTTTTCAATTATTTATTTATTTTTTTCATTTATTTTTCATATATTTTTCAATTATTTTTCAATTATTTTTCAATTATTTTTCAATTATTTTTCAATTATTTTTCAATTATTTTTCAATTTTTTTTCAATTTTATTCAATTTAAAAAAAAATTCAATTATTTTTCAATTTTTTCAACTATTGTTTAAATTATTATTTTTCAAATATTTTTCAATTATTTTTCAATTATTTTTCAATTATTTTTCAATTATTATTCAATGATTTTTCAATTATTGTTCAATTATTTTTCAATTATTGTTCAATTATTTTTCAATTATTTTTCAATTATTTTTCAATTATTTTTCAAATTTTTTCAATTTTTTTCAATTATTATTCAATTATTTTTCAAATATTTTTCAATTATTTTTCAATTATTTTTCAATTATTTTTCAATTATTATTCAATGATTTTTCAATTATTGTTCAATTATTTTTCAATTATTGTTAAATTATTTTTCAATTATTGTTCAATAATTTTTCATTTATTTTTCAATTATTTTTCAATTTTTTTCAATTATTTTTTTCAATTATTTGTCAAATTTTTTCAAGTATTTTTTCAATTATTTATTTACTTTTTTCAATTATTTTTTCAATTATTTATTTATTTTTTTCATTTATTTTTCATTTATTTTTCAATTATTTTTCAATTTTTTTTCAATTTTTTTCAATTTAAAAAGAAAAATTTCAATTATTTTTCAATTTTTTCAACTATTGTTTAAATTTTTTTTTTTCAATTATTTTTCAATTTTTTTCAACTATTGTTTCAATTATTTTTTTTCAATTTTATTAATTTATTTTTCAATTATTTTTCAATTATTTTTCAGTTTTTTTCAATTATTTTTCAATTTTTTTCAAGTATTTTTTCAATAATTTATTTATTTTTTCAATTATTTATTTATTTTATTCAATTGTGGTTCAATTATTTTTCAATTATTATTCAATTATTTTTCAAATATTTTTCAAATATTTTTCAATTATTTTTCAATTATTTTTCAATTATTTTTCAATTATTATTCAATGATTTTTCAAATATTGTTCAATTATTTTTCAATTATTTTTCAATTATTTTCAGTTATTTTTCAATTATTTTCCAATTATTTTTCAATTATTTTTCAATTATTTTTCAATTATTATTCAATTATTATTAAATTATTTTTCAAATATTTTTCAATTATTTTTCAATTATATTTCAATTATTGTTCAATTATTATTCAATGATTTTTCAATTATTGTTCAATTATTGTTAAATTATTTTCAATTATTTTTCAATTATTGTTCAATTATTTTTCAAATATTGTTCAATTATTTTTCAAATATTTTTCAATTATTTTTCAATTATTTTTCAATTATATTTCAATTATTGTTCAATTATTATTCAATGATTTTTCAATTATTGCTCAATTATTGTTAAATTATTTTCAATTATTTTTCAATTATTTTTCAATTTTTTTTCAATTTTTTTCAATTTAAAAAAAAAATTTCAATTATTTTTCAATTTTTTCAACTATTGTTTAAATTATTTTTTTTCAATTATTTTTCAATTTTTTTCAACTATTGTTTCAATTATTTTTTTTCAATTTTTTCATTTATTTTTCAATTATTTTCCAATTATTTTTCAATTTTTTTCAATTATTTTTTTCAATTATTTTTCAATTTTTTTCTAGTATTTTTTCAATTATTTATTTATTTTTTCAATTATTTTTTCAATTATTTATTTATTTTTTTCAATTATTGTTCAATTATTTTTCAATTATTTTTCAATTATTTTTCAATTATTTTTCTGTCACGTGCCGGGTGAGGTCTTTAGGGCTGTGGCATAGATGGTGTAATATTTGAGGGAACTCAGGCGCGAATACCAGATCCGTGGCACTGAGGGTAATTAGGGAAGGCAGGCGCGAATGCAGGATTCGTGGCTCTGAATGTTTGAAGGAATGCAGGCGCGAATGACAGATTCGTGGCACTGCGGAGAGTAGGCTGCAGGCGCGAATGCCAGATTCGTGGCACTGCGGAGAGCAGGATGCAGGCGCGAATGCAAGATTCGTGGCACTGAATGTTCGAAGGGATGCAGGCGCGAATGCCAGATTCGTGGCACTGCGGAGAGTAGGTTGCAGGCGCGAATGCAAAATTCGTGGCACTGAATGTTCGAAGGGATGCAGGCACGAATGCCAGATTCGTGGCACTGAATGTTCGAAGGGATGCAGGCACGAATGTCAGATTCCTAGCACTGAACGACCAAGGAAAGTTTAAATAGTTATGATCCCTGTGGTGACACCCATTAGAGCCCTTTGTTTTGGTTTCACTAATTGGATTTACCGTTGCATAAATGTAAAAAGTTACACGTAATATTTCTGAGAAATTCGTCTAGACATGCGGCTGTACACAGGCCATGCAAAAGTATGTTAGTAAACACGGTAACTGCTCTCGCGTTCGCGAACCAGAATCAGCTGTTTCACTAACTTGTTTGTTTGGATTTTAGATCTTTCGTAACCAATGGGTGAACACAAATAATTCGAAGCGTGGTTAAAACAAAGCGGTTTATTAACTTTGCTGAAGCGTTTATAGCATTAGATTATAATAATGCGTGGGACTTTGAGCATTGGCACATAACATTTATAATATGAATTATGACATTTATAATATAGGTATGGAAATGAAGTACAATATAGAAATCATAGAATGAAATACTTATATAATGATCGTTAATAATATAAAGAAATATGATCGCAGTAAGCGTTTATAAGACAAAGATATATAAACAAAATAAGCGTTAACGAGAGAATATGAAAGTGATAAACGTTAGTAATACAAAATTATATATGTACGCGATAAGCGTTGATAGACAAGAATAATATGTATGCAATAAGCGTAGATAGACAATAATAATAAATGGTATGGAGATGATATGCACAATAATAATAGGTAATAATAATTGCTTACGGTAGTTGCCGTAGAGCACTGAGTTTGATATAAACACTTTTTAAATATATATACTTCTTAAGAGTTCTGTCTAGAATGATTTCTGTCGAAGAAAGAAGCTTTTGGTATTCACCTTGACCCATTTACGAATTATGCGTCGCAATAAGACTTCCGGGTTTTTATAAATGTCTATATTTAGACTATGTTTATGAATCATGCGTGAAATATGCGTCGCAATAAGGTTTCCAAGATTCTGTTTAGCTATTGATAAGAGAACACTCAACCCATTAGGCGGATTTTAGGCGTTTTGACGGGAAAAGGGTTTGAATGACTTTGACTCGGTGAGTCGTAATGAAGGGGTGAGACGAGATCTCGAATTAAGGGGGTAGACACGTCACGTGACCTGGCCGATTCGGCAGGTCGGTATTACAGCAGGTTTTTTCTGCACAGAAATGGTAATACCGATAGATCGACGATTGCCCGGTAAACGCGAGAGGGAGCTGTTTGCTATTTCCGTAATCTATTCTGAATAAGGAAATAAATTCTCAGCTGTTGCGTTGTACTTATAAAAATTTAAACGGAAAGACGGCTGGTACTGCAAACGTAGAAAATTGATTGTACATTTTAATTACTTGAAATGTGCTTATGCTACAATATTCTACGTTAGCAGTAAGGAATTATAAGTGAAAAGGGAAAATAGATGAGGGGATGACCCCAGAAAATGAAGTTTGTTAGGTTAGACATTTTTTTACTAGCAAAGCACCGAAACAGAACATGAAATACACTTATTACACGTCCTATGCAGAAAGCAGTTATGAACAAACATTATATATAAAATTGTAAGGAATCGATTGACGTCACTTTTGCAATGATCTGATTACAAATTGCAGAACTTCAGATTCGTCACTGCTTAGCGTGCAACATTGTATAGTCCCGCTGGTTTCGAGCGTCGAAGCCCACGAAACTCAGCGAGACACATGATTGTTGGCGAGCATCGCGTTTGACGATTCTAGCTACACAATCACCCCGTATAAATGCTAAGAAGCGATAGTGTGAAGCGGCGTGCGTTTCAACTGCAAATTGACAATATCGTAGATTCTAGGGCCTAGAATATTAGCTCCGTATTACGATGTTCTTCACCAGAGCACTGCATTACTGATGAAAATGATGCCAAACATGGAGCAATTCGGTCTATTTTTAGTGAACGTAGTGTGTGTGTCCTAATCATGTATTCATAAGAAAAAATAGACCGAATTGCTTCGCGTCTCGACTCATTATCGTGGACATAAACTCACGAATCCATCGGTGGTAACACTCTTATCAAGGTGTAGTGAGAAATATGAACAATTTCATATTCAGTACTGGATGACTCAAGTCGCCGTCGACCGAGGGCCCTAATAAATGTGCATTTATTTGAGAAACCAAAGCCGTGTCACTCGTGACACCTACTCGCGAACAGATACATATATGTATGTACGAGAAGAAGCAATGCAATTTCCCGATGACTTGAAGCAACATTTCAATAGGTAAATGCATGAAACTCTGGGATCAGGAATTCCCAACCAAGTGATGCATATGTAAGAACTGGCGAAATTCAACAATAGTTTGTCGTCTAAATTTTACAATTAAAGTATTTATTTGACGCGAATATACATATGTAAAGTTTGTCAGCAAAGTCTTTCTCGATTTGAGTTCTATAGAAGGCTGACTTTCCTTCGCCATGCAAAGTCCTCTCTTGTCCTTCACGCTAGCAATCATGCAACTCGCTGAGTTTCGTGGGTTTCGACGCTCGAATCCAGCGGGGCCATACAATGTTACGCACTAAGCAGTGGCAAATCTTCAGTTCTGCATTTCTAATCAGATCTTTGCGAAAGTGACGTGAATCGATTCGTCATGTTTTCTCGATCAAATTGGCCCCAAAAATGATATTATTCGGACCATAATTAAGGAAATTACGTGAAAATTTGTTTGCAGAATTGGAAGCCCGTTTCGTTAAAAATAGTCTGATTTAAATTATTTTCTGTCAATTTAATCGGGAGAATGCCAGGAATCCATTTGTGTCACTTTCATATTGATACGATGAAAAAAAAAACAAATTCTGTTTCTATATAATCGATGACACATCGCCGAGCAACGGCGATCTCGTGCGGCTCGGGCCACAAAGGTTCTCGTCAGTTATTCGAGCATCTAAGATCGTTACGGGCTCTGTTTGGTGTACACAATACGGACTTTTCGCTATCCCCACCACTTCTGTCTCACTCTTGTCCGGCGAAGGCGAGAGCGAGATGGAAAGAGAGCGAGCGAAGGCACTGAAAGCGAGCGAGGACAGTACGAGACAGACGACGCGTTGATATTTTGTCTCGCTCCGTCTTTCGGACGCCTGACACTCCGTCCTTTGTGTGCGCGACGGGCGTGCGCGATGGTCGTAAGTGCTTACGGTCATTTTTGCGCCCTAAGCGAACTTGTCAAATTGCGCCCTTTATTATATTACATTTATTTGAGATTATTTATGACTATACTCTGCCAAATTAGGCAACTGCTAGGGCGTAAGGTTGACAAGAAGTGCAAAATGGCCTTTTCGTTGTTGGCATTGTTGAAAATAAATTTTTAAATGAAATACTACAAATTATACTACAACGGTTTTAAACTACGAGTAGAGTAAGGTCATGAAGAAGCTCAATTAAATGTATTATAATAAATGGCGGAATTTGGCAAGCTCGCTTATGGTGCAAAAAAGACTCGTGCCGTGCCTGGCTATCTGACCGTGGCGCGGATGCATCGAACAGCCACGATTCTATCTGAGCACTCGCGCCCGTCGCGCACGCCCGCCGCGCACGCAAAGCGTTCCATCCTGCTCCCCCCTTCGGCCAGAAAGAAGCGAGAAATTCAGCCTCGGAATTAGGGCTTCGTTCATGATACGGGCTCACGCCGGTCCGGACCAGCGAGTGCAGGGTTGCCAGATCAAGCCTGATCTTTTGCCGGAGATTTCAATTTCGTGGAGGATTGGAGTGGGGAAAGTGAGAAAAAAAGGGCGAAGAAAAAAACAGGCATCTAAAATTCATTATAATAATGACTTCTTATAAACGAGTAATAATAATAATAATAATAATAATAATAATAATAAAAGTATTATGAATAGTTATTAGAATTTGTTACAGATTTTAATAGATTTCTATTTTGTTTATGGCACGCTGCAACATACTCTCTATTCTGCCGGAGATTTTTATTGTGCCTGCCTGAGGCCGGAGACAACGGTTCAAAACCCGAGACTCCGGCTGAATGCCGAAGATCTGGCAACCCTGAGCGAGCGGCTAACGAGACTTTACATTCAGATATATTGGCCGGTGAGTTTCGTAACGCGTATACTCCCACCATAGGTACCGCTTAGCTGCCTCGGTGCTCCTGTTCGCAACGTTTTCTGACTCGCTCTCGTTCGATCTCACTCTCGCCTTCGCAGAACAAGAGTGAGCCAGAAGTGGTGGGGATAGCGCCAAGCTTCTGTTGTGTATAGGCCAACCGAGCTGCAGCGTAGAAATACACACATCAGAATAGGTGTGCCTTAGCTCCGAAAAAATTCAGGAGCTTTATTGGTCAGAACATTGATTCTTTCTCGATAGCTTCATCTCGTATTGGTCATAACAGCCACACGGCTACGTTCAGACGGAGCCGCGCAGCATTCCCGTTACCCCACCATACCCTTGGGTGGCCAAGTAACTCCAACAGACAAATCCACGATCGTCAGATTGTGGTGGCTGATTTCTCCTCGATCGCTGTTCGCGAAAACGAATCGACCGACCAATATATCTGAATACGACCTTAGGATAAAAATATAATGAAAGATGAAAAATTATTCGAAGCCCAAGATAAAACGCCTTCGAATAAACAAAGGAAACTAATAAATACCCGGAGCTAAATAAAATTTTAGATTTAGGGTACACACGCCCTACCCCAAACATCGTGTCGATTGGCCACTGGGGCCATTCGGAAGTATATTCTTTTATTTAAATAATGCCCATCTCTGCATAGGACCGTAAAGAATTACAAAAAAAAATCAGGGAGTCAACTGTTGACTGAATTAGAGACTTTTCCTTGTTGTATGTTATATACAATAGTTGGAAGAATAATAATAAGAGCAATAATTGCAAATAATTGGTGTAACTTCCACATTCCGAAAATATGATATAAGTAAATCAATATTTCCAGTATTAGTAAAAAAGTTCCAATCTTTTTTTTTATTTTAAATAATGTGGCCATATAATTATAACATAAATTCGACAGCGGTTTCAAGTGATGTATGTGTTACAATAAAAGCGTTAATTTAGTAAATGTACACAGTTCCCAGCAGTTATATGCCTAAAATCCATATAACCTAACCTACAATCGTCCGAAAATTCATACATTGACTGTATCACGCTATTACTGTGGCTTGTGTATCCAGCTAACGCTTCAGTTTTGCTATGACTCCACGTTGGCAGTCCTCCCGATTAGGCGCCATCTCGTGTCCACTAGCTCAACTAAATTTGTCACGTGACTTGCTCTGTATTATCGCCAATATGGCGGAACTCGTAATTGGGAATGCAATTACGAGAATACGCTTTTCGTCCTTATATGAGCAGATTTTGAGCTGGGTGAGGTCTCATTCGAAAGAGGAAAGTTCAGTGCAGCGCGCTCTGGTCATCGTTTGAGTCATAAGACTCTTTTAGCGACCTAAAAATACGTTGGTTCATGCGGGTGTATTTTTTCGATTTTTGCTCTACTTTGAACACTCATATTATTAGATATCAACATAATCTCCTCGAACCATGACCAGAGCGCGCTGCACTGAACCTTTCTCTTTCGAATGAGACCTCGCCCAGCCCAAAATTCGCTCATATAAGGACGAAAAGCGTATTCTACTAAACCCATGTTTCGGGCCAGATTGTGTCGGTATACAGCGCGCTGCATTACCCGTGTCTACCCCCTTAAGATGTATTGGGACGAGGGACTTGTTAGAATTTAGATATTAGGGAGGATTTCGCGCCTCATAAAGGTCCGTTTATACAGCCACCGAGCCGTCCGTGCCGGGCGGAATCTCTATGCTAAAGCTTATGGAGAGCTCGGAGCCTCTGAGTCATCGAAGCACGGCCGGGCCCGGCCGTGCTCGGCGGCTCCTCGTCGCCCGCTGGGCCCGTGCTCGGTGGCCACTCGTTGAGACGACTGGAGTGCGTGCCCTATGCTCCCAACACGTAGGGTAAATCCGAGAGACGCGGTCGACCTAATATAAAATGGCTATTAAAACTAATAAAGTAAAATTATTTATGAGTGAATACAATTACAGATTCATTGATATTTAATTTGTTTACGCTAAACAAGTAAAGAACACATGAAAGAAAAAGTGAACTACGTACTGGCGGTTAGTAAGGCAAATGAATACAAAAGTGAAGAAATAAACTAAATAAACAAAAATAATAATAAAAATAAAAATAAACAAAAATAATAAAAAAAATCATAACTCGACCATCTCACCTTTCTGCAGCGAGAGATGGTCTTCTCGTTAGCTTTCAGAGGAAGAGTTAATATGGCCAAATACTTTGGCTGCATTGGCCCTCAATATCTCTACTATCTTGGTATCCCAAACATTAAACGGAAATAAACTTAGAAGTATATTTTAAATACGATTCTGTACACCACTGGTTGAGAAAAGAGGTTAAATGTAACCTCAATTTATCTTTTATAGCCTATAAATAATAAAAAAACACAGAAGGAAGCGAAATGACGCTATTCATTCAACTGTTTGGCTTCTGTAGAAGTAATTCGTCTGCACTTTAACGTGTTTTTCCGTATAGAGTCTGAAATATGGCGACTCGACCAACTCTCCGGCACGACCGCGTCTCCGGGATTTACCCTAGAGGAGTCATACCTGACAAGCGAAGGTCCCGAGGTGTAGCTTCATGACTTTATTGCCTACGCCTTTTTAGCTGGTCGAAAGCGAGTGACTGATCAGTTCTGAACAAATTTTCGACCAGTAAAGACCTTTGAGTTCTGTCATTCGTAATGCCTTATTCATTTCCTATGGAGCACTTAGCTATAATGGCAATTATATTGGAAGAACCTCAAAACAGAAGAAGGCAGAGAAGGTGGAGTGTCCACCCTCTGTGGAAAAATAGAAGCCAGCAAGGAGAATATCAAATTTACAATACGCTAATTGACCATGAGGACAAATTTTACAATTACTTCAAGACGTCCAGAAATACGTTTGATGCCCTACTGGATAGAATCGAACTACTAATAAGCAGAAACGATACAAACTGGAAGCGGTCGATATCACCGAGAGAACGCTTAGCAATCTGTCTGAGGTAGGTACAGAAGTTTATTTGTTACATGTGCAGGAAATAACAGAAAATAGTAATAATAAACGTGCACAAACCGCAGAATACAAATATGCAGGGTGTCCGCGGGAACAGTAAACAGCTGGATATTTCCTAACGTATTCAGAATAGAAAGAAATGTTTATATGCAATTGCATGGTTGAAGGGAGCTAATTTACTAGCCGCGACAAATTTTTTCTTAGATTATTATTTTAAAAGATACGATGGTCAAGCTTGGTTTTTTAAATAGAACTATATATTTTTTTAGAAATCAATTGGTAGTGCGTTTCAAGACAGATTCAATAACCTGTAATGTACCCGTGTCCCTCCACGAAACGTATTGATGTTGGGTAATACTTATTAATTGCTATATTGGTGGCATTTTTCTTATTGTCTAGCCTTTGGGGCTGCCACTCCTGGCATAGACTATTGGTGGGTATCTGTTTCAAGAGGCAATGTCTAGCGCGTGCCACCCGTGGCGTAAACAAGACCACCCTCGGTGCTTCCTATTCGGGCGCGTTCTCTTCCAGTCAAAAGGAGTAAATTTGCAAACGCAATATCGAAAACTATTTGAAATAATGTGTATGCATTACAGGTTATTGAATTTGTCTTGAAACGCACTATCAAGTGATTTGTAAAAAAATATATAGTTCCATTTAAAAAAATCAAACTTGACCATCGTATCTGTTTAAATAATAATGTAAGAAAAAATTTGTCTGGTCTAATAAATTTGTGCTCTCGAACCATGCAATTACAATATAAACATTTCTTTCTATCTGGAATACGTTAAGAAATATCCAGGTGAGGTTTTTTTTTTTTTTTTTTAAGAGGGGGAAAATGCTTTACGCATACCCGTAACATTAGGCCACGGGTTATGTGGGACTCCCAATTTGGTATACCCACTAAAAAAACCCTCTAGAGGAATCCTCCTCATATGTACTCCCCTCATCCAAGGTGAGGTGTACCTGCTTCCGACTGAATACGCAAAATACAAACATATAAACATACAATACATATAAACATACAATACATATAAACATAAACATAAAATACAACAAGTACACGGTGAAATATTAACAAAATAGATACACTTTTCGGAGTAACACTTCGTCATAATAAAAATTAATTGTCTTACAAAAAAGAACTTCCAACTATTGGGGATTGTCTGCCTCGTAGTCGTGATTTTCATCCTGTACTTCGGGGTAGTCGTGGTGTATGGGAGGAGCTGGTGAGAATCCCTGGGACGTGGAGGGACCATCATAAGCATGGGTATGAGGTGGCAACCAACTCGACAACGACTGTTGCTCCCTGGCTGATGGATTCAAACTTTCGTATTCGAGTTGCTGCACGATGTTAAAAATGCGCCCCCTGGCTGCATGTTGGGCACGTGGCGATAAAGTTACTAAAATCTGTCCCATACTTTTTAAGAAGGACATCTCATCGGATGCTCGGGAATGTTGCGTTCGTCGTTGTTGCGTAAAATATATTCCATAAGTACGGTTGCCGGTGTTGAATCGTGCTCGCAGACGGATCTGTTCCGTTTTCTTGTCGCTGCACGTATGTGCTCTTGTGGCTCGGCCACAGCCTCCTGGCTTTGTCCGTTTCCCGCTGTTCCCAATTGCACGGGGACGACGGGTGTAATTTTTTCATGTGGCTCGGCCACAGGCTCCTGAGTTGGTCGGTTACCCGCAGTTGCTGATTCCACGCGGACGATGGGTAGATTATTTTTGTCCACTATCACGGAACTTATGATACGTGGGACCTTTCGTGTGGGGATGTTTGATATTGTGTCCCTCTCGCTCATGTGGGGCAATAGAAATTCTAAAACTTTACCATATTTATATGGTTTTGGCTTTTCCGCGGCTTGCCCACTTTTTGGCTTTTTGGCCAAATTGCGGCGGAATTGGTCCCTTATATTTCCCCATCTATTCTTGCATTCCAATGCTAAAAAGACAGTAATAATAATTTCAATTATACAGTAATTACAGAATAGGAAGTAGGAAGTATAATACTGTACAGAGTGTCTTATAAGAAATAGTACAAGCGAATTTGTTATAAAACATCCTGTACATATATTGCGATATTATGTTAAAAACAATATTGCGCTGTGTATAAATGTTTTCCGACTTTTTTTTACTTTTCAATTAAATATGGTTTTTAATTTCTGATTTAGGTATCTTACTACAGGAGATTCGTTTAAATCAATTTCTTATAATTATCGAATTGGGCACACCACCGCATCGGTGATTGCACATGAAACGTGCAACGCGATAGTTAAAACACTAATGCAAGAAGCAATGCCTCTTCCAACCGAAGAACAATGGAAAGCAATCAGTGCAGAGTTTTTCCAACGTACCGGGTTCCCAAATTGTATAGGAGCAATAGATGGGAAACATATCCAAATACAAGCTCCAGCAAATAGTGGAAGTTTGTATTTCAATTACAAAAAAACATTTTCCACAGTGCTGCTGGCACTGGTGGACGCCCAGTATAATTTTATCGCGGTGGATGTGGGAAGTTACGGAAAAAATAGCGACGGTGGCATACTAGCTCACTCCAATTTAGGGGAGGCATTGGAAAACGGCACATTCCGTTTACCCCCCGATGAGCCTCTGCCGGGCACTTCTGTATCAGCACCGTACGTTATTGTAGGGGATGAGGCATTTCCCCTAAGAAGATATCTCATGAGGCCATTTCCGGGACCTCAATTAACCACAGACGAAAAAAGTAACTTCAACTATCGGTTGACTATAGCCAGGCGTTATGTTGAAAATGCATTTGGCATTTTGTCACCAAAATTTAGAATATACAATAGACGAATTCAAGCAACCCCCGACCACGTCGACTACATTGTGATGGCGACGTGTATCTTACACAATTTTATCCGGAAAAGAGAGGTATGCGTTGCACCCGCAACCAATAGAACACCAGCATCAAACACTGTACACCCGAGAGTGATCGCGTTAGAAGAAGGAAATGCAGCGCATCTGCAACCTTTTAAAATTAGAGATGCGTTTGCAAGTTACTTAATTACATCCTAAGTGATTTATGCGAGTGGCATTGGGTGGTGTAAATAGCTTTTTGTGCATGAAATTGTAGGGGAGATTTGAAGGTCAAGTTCATTTGTTTAAATGAAATATCATACATATTTACTCATAATATGATGGTGTTTGTTAAGAACGTGCGCAACGTTGTGTCGCATAAGGTAATTCAGTGTAGTACAAGGTTATACATTAATGACATCCTATGGAGACAGGGCAACGCAAATCGTGGATCGTCGCGTAGGTAAAACCCTACGTGACCGTGCAATGTACTCTACATATGTACTACGACCTTGTACTACATGTAATGACTTTATGTGCTACACCGTTGCACTCGTCTTAACAAACACCATCATATGAATAAAGATGTATAATATTGCATTGAACAAATGAACTTGACCTTCAAATCGTCCCTACAATTTCATGCACAAACAAACTACTTACTGTATATATATGTATATATATTTAATATTAAGTTAATTAAGTATATATGTAAGTAATTCACACATACCTGGCATGTTCAAGGTTCTCCCAATTTGTTCCCACAGTGTCATTTTATATTTGTGATCAACATAGCGTGGATTCGCCATGTCAAATAAAACTGCGTGCTGCCTCACGAGCGCGATCAATTTTTCATCGAACATTGTGTTCACACTTCCGTTATATTTCACCGTTTGGTATACGTCAAGTCTCGGAAGTAGACTGACTTGGTGCTCCAAGTCACCCGACCTCGTAAGTTTCCATTTTCCTATGGTACTTCTAATTGGTCATTTACCTGAATAGAAATAACCAATCATGGTTGCCGATTTCGAAACCTCCCTTGTTTTACTCATTCGAAGCGCTTCTTCGAGTCGGGGGTACGACGAGCACCTTCGGAAGGTATAGCCATAAAAACGAAGATAGGATAGTCCCAAAGTCGCACGATTAACTTCAAGCCATTATTATTGCAAAACGGAGTCAGATCGAACACTTGGCCTCTCTCTAGAAACTTTTATTTATGTACCTGTGACAGATTACCAAGCGTTCTCTCAGTGGTATCGATTGTTTCTACTTGGGGTGAAACTATACTATTCGCCCCGCTTTTGCAGAAACATCAATAAAAGAAAAATTTTTTTTAGTAATTCTTTAATTTTTTTCCTAAAGACATTAAGTGTGACAAAACTCCACTCAAAATACACATTTAAAATATATCAGCAATATTCGTCCATCATTAACGTCAATAATTTCCCGAATATATTAGTCATTTTGAAATGACTGTATCTTCGCGAAAAATGTCTTGACAGTCGCTTTCATATTGGCTAATCAAATATATAGCATTCCATTTAAAAAAACTGAAGGTCACCCTCTTTTCAAGGAAAATATTGCGAACACCAAAAATTAAGATGCCGTATTATGTTGTGTACAAAAAACAGTAAAAGTTTTCCTTCTTCAGTTTTTTATAAATACCTACCATATTAGAGAACACTGTATAAGAATAGCAGATATAGCCGCTTGGCCGCTGCGAGTACCGCACGGCTCAGCCAGCCGAGCCGGTCTGATTCAGAGATGGGCATTATTTAAATAAAAAATTATCTAAATAACTTTTTAAATAAAAGAGACATTATATGTATGTGTCATAAATAAAAATCACTCAGAATTATTTATTATTTGAAGCACCATAAATAAAATTTGGAATCGACGGGAATTTATCCGAAGATCCATAAATAAAATTTTCAATCGACGGGAATTCATCCGAAGCGCATAAATAAAATTTTCAATCGACAGGAATTCATCCGTAGCTTCGGCCAATTTTCTCACTTTCATTTATATTTGTAGCGGAGAAGCTTAAATAACTCTGGGCGTGGCTTGGAAGCCCTCGGGCCTCAAGCGCCTTTGCTCGAAGCCGCCGGGCCCTCGGGGCGAGCGAGATGCTCGGCGACGTGTCATCGATTATACAGAAACGAAATTTCTTTATTTTTCATCGTATCAATATGAAAGTGACACCAATGGATTCCTTGCATTCTCCCTATTAAATTGATAAAAAAATATTTAAATCGGGCCAGTTTTAACGAAACGGGCTTCCAATCCTGCAAATTAATTTTATGCGTAATATCGTCCCAGATCTTAACACGGTCAGGTATGCGTGTCTATACTTACAACTGCAATATTGACAATACCGGCGATTCTACGGTCTAGAATATTTGCTCCGTATTGCGATGTTCAATCCACATTAAAAAAAATTTTTTTTGCCTATTTTATATGATTAGTAGAGCCCATTGGAATACGTTATTGCTACTAACTCAATTTCGAAAAGAATGTGGGTTAGTCCGTTGTTTGCTCTCACTGCCTCAATTAACGATATTACGCATAAAATTAATTTGCAGGATTGAAAGCCCGTTTCGTTAAAACTAGCCCAATTTAAATATTTTTTTATCAATTTAATCGGGAGAATGCAAGGAATCCATTGGTGTCACTTTCATATTGATACGATGAAAAATAAAGAAATTTCGTTTCTGTATAATCGATGACACGTCGCCGAGCATCTCGCTCGCCCCGAGGGCCCGGCGGCTTCGAGCAAAGGCGCTTGAGGCCCGAGGGCTTCCAAGCCACGCCCAGAGTTATTTAAGCTTCTCCGCTACAAATATAAATGAAAGTGAGAAAATTGGCCGAAGCTACGGATGAATTCCTGTCGATTGAAAATTTTATTTATGCGCTTCGGATGAATTCCCGTCGATTGAAAATTTTATTTATGGATCTTCGGATAAATTCCCGTCGATTCCAAATTTTATTTATGGTGCTTCAAATAATAAATAATTCTGAGTGATTTTTATTTATGACACATACATATAATGTCTCTTTTATTTAAAAAGTTATTTAGATAATTTTTTATTTAAATAATGCCCATCTCTGAATCAGACCGGCTCGGCTGGCTGAGCCGTGCGGTACTCGCAGCGGCCAAGCGGCTATATC
This sequence comes from Andrena bucephala, assembly GCA_947577245.1. NCBI lineage: Eukaryota > Metazoa > Arthropoda > Insecta > Hymenoptera > Andrenidae > Andrena > Andrena bucephala. Next base: position 29,921,775 of record OX387716.1, on the reverse strand, counting down.
TGCTATTCTTATACAGTGTTCTCTAATATGGTAGGTATTTATAAAAAACTGAAGAAGGAAAACTTTTACTGTTTTTTGTACACAACATAATACGGCATCTTAATTTTTGGTGTTCGCAATATTTTCCTTGAAAAGAGGGTGACCTTCAGTTTTTTTAAATGGAATGCTATATATTTGATTAGCCAATATGAAAGCGACTGTCAAGACATTTTTCGCGAAGATACAGTCATTTCAAAATGACTAATATATTCGGGAAATTATTGACGTTAATGATGGACGAATATTGCTGATATATTTTAAATGTGTATTTTGAGTGGAGTTTTGTCACACTTAATGTCTTTAGGAAAAAAATTAAAGAATTACTAAAAAAAATTTTTCTTTTATTGATGTTTCTGCAAAAGCGGGGCGAATAGTATAGTTTCACCCCAAGTAGAAACAATCGATACCACTGAGAGAACGCTTGGTAATCTGTCACAGGTACATAAATAAAAGTTTCTAGAGAGAGGCCAAGTGTTCGATCTGACTCCGTTTTGCAATAATAATGGCTTGAAGTTAATCGTGCGACTTTGGGACTATCCTATCTTCGTTTTTATGGCTATACCTTCCGAAGGTGCTCGTCGTACCCCCGACTCGAAGAAGCGCTTCGAATGAGTAAAACAAGGGAGGTTTCGAAATCGGCAACCATGATTGGTTATTTCTATTCAGGTAAATGACCAATTAGAAGTACCATAGGAAAATGGAAACTTACGAGGTCGGGTGACTTGGAGCACCAAGTCAGTCTACTTCCGAGACTTGACGTATACCAAACGGTGAAATATAACGGAAGTGTGAACACAATGTTCGATGAAAAATTGATCGCGCTCGTGAGGCAGCACGCAGTTTTATTTGACATGGCGAATCCACGCTATGTTGATCACAAATATAAAATGACACTGTGGGAACAAATTGGGAGAACCTTGAACATGCCAGGTATGTGTGAATTACTTACATATATACTTAATTAACTTAATATTAAATATATATACATATATATACAGTAAGTAGTTTGTTTGTGCATGAAATTGTAGGGACGATTTGAAGGTCAAGTTCATTTGTTCAATGCAATATTATACATCTTTATTCATATGATGGTGTTTGTTAAGACGAGTGCAACGGTGTAGCACATAAAGTCATTACATGTAGTACAAGGTCGTAGTACATATGTAGAGTACATTGCACGGTCACGTAGGGTTTTACCTACGCGACGATCCACGATTTGCGTTGCCCTGTCTCCATAGGATGTCATTAATGTATAACCTTGTACTACACTGAATTACCTTATGCGACACAACGTTGCGCACGTTCTTAACAAACACCATCATATTATGAGTAAATATGTATGATATTTCATTTAAACAAATGAACTTGACCTTCAAATCTCCCCTACAATTTCATGCACAAAAAGCTATTTACACCACCCAATGCCACTCGCATAAATCACTTAGGATGTAATTAAGTAACTTGCAAACGCATCTCTAATTTTAAAAGGTTGCAGATGCGCTGCATTTCCTTCTTCTAACGCGATCACTCTCGGGTGTACAGTGTTTGATGCTGGTGTTCTATTGGTTGCGGGTGCAACGCATACCTCTCTTTTCCGGATAAAATTGTGTAAGATACACGTCGCCATCACAATGTAGTCGACGTGGTCGGGGGTTGCTTGAATTCGTCTATTGTATATTCTAAATTTTGGTGACAAAATGCCAAATGCATTTTCAACATAACGCCTGGCTATAGTCAACCGATAGTTGAAGTTACTTTTTTCGTCTGTGGTTAATTGAGGTCCCGGAAATGGCCTCATGAGATATCTTCTTAGGGGAAATGCCTCATCCCCTACAATAACGTACGGTGCTGATACAGAAGTGCCCGGCAGAGGCTCATCGGGGGGTAAACGGAATGTGCCGTTTTCCAATGCCTCCCCTAAATTGGAGTGAGCTAGTATGCCACCGTCGCTATTTTTTCCGTAACTTCCCACATCCACCGCGATAAAATTATACTGGGCGTCCACCAGTGCCAGCAGCACTGTGGAAAATGTTTTTTTGTAATAGAAATACAAACTTCCACTATTTGCTGGAGCTTGTATTTGGATATGTTTCCCATCTATTGCTCCTATACAATTTGGGAACCCGGTACGTTGGAAAAACTCTGCACTGATTGCTTTCCATTGTTCTTCGGTTGGAAGAGGCATTGCTTCTTGCATTAGTGTTTTAACTATCGCGTTGCACGTTTCATGTGCAATCACCGATGCGGTGGTGTGCCCAATTCGATAATTATAAGAAATTGATTTAAACGAATCTCCTGTAGTAAGATACCTAAATCAGAAATTAAAAACCATATTTAATTGAAAAGTAAAAAAAAGTCGGAAAACATTTATACACAGCGCAATATTGTTTTTAACATAATATCGCAATATATGTACAGGATGTTTTATAACAAATTCGCTTGTACTATTTCTTATAAGACACTCTGTACAGTATTATACTTCCTACTTCCTATTCTGTAATTACTGTATAATTGAAATTATTATTACTGTCTTTTTAGCATTGGAATGCAAGAATAGATGGGGAAATATAAGGGACCAATTCCGCCGCAATTTGGCCAAAAAGCCAAAAAGTGGGCAAGCCGCGGAAAAGCCAAAACCATATAAATATGGTAAAGTTTTAGAATTTCTATTGCCCCACATGAGCGAGAGGGACACAATATCAAACATCCCCACACGAAAGGTCCCACGTATCATAAGTTCCGTGATAGTGGACAAAAATAATCTACCCATCGTCCGCGTGGAATCAGCAACTGCGGGTAACCGACCAACTCAGGAGCCTGTGGCCGAGCCACATGAAAAAATTACACCCGTCGTCCCCGTGCAATTGGGAACAGCGGGAAACGGACAAAGCCAGGAGGCTGTGGCCGAGCCACAAGAGCACATACGTGCAGCGACAAGAAAACGGAACAGATCCGTCTGCGAGCACGATTCAACACCGGCAACCGTACTTATGGAATATATTTTACGCAACAACGACGAACGCAACATTCCCGAGCATCCGATGAGATGTCCTTCTTAAAAAGTATGGGACAGATTTTAGTAACTTTATCGCCACGTGCCCAACATGCAGCCAGGGGGCGCATTTTTAACATCGTGCAGCAACTCGAATACGAAAGTTTGAATCCATCAGCCAGGGAGCAACAGTCGTTGTCGAGTTGGTTGCCACCTCATACCCATGCTTATGATGGTCCCTCCACGTCCCAGGGATTCTCACCAGCTCCTCCCATACACCACGACTACCCCGAAGTACAGGATGAAAATCACGACTACGAGGCAGACAATCCCCAATAGTTGGAAGTTCTTTTTTGTAAGACAATTAATTTGTATTATGACGAAGTGTTACTCCGAAAAGTGTATCTATTTTGTTAATATTTCACCGTGTACTTGTTGTATTTTATGTTTATGTTTATATGTATTGTATGTTTATATGTATTGTATGTTTATATGTTTGTATTTTGCGTATTCAGTCGGAAGCAGGTACACCTCACCTTGGATGAGGGGAGTACATATGAGGAGGATTCCTCTAGAGGGTTTTTTTAGTGGATATACCAAATTGGGAGTCCCACATAACCCGTGGCCTAATGTTACGGGTATGCGTAAAGCATTTTCTCCCTCTTAAAAAAAAAAAAAAAAAAACCTCACCTGGATATTTCTTAACGTATTCCAGATAGAAAGAAATGTTTATATTGTAATTGCATGGTTCGAGAGCACAAATTTATTAGACCAGACAAATTTTTTCTTACATTATTATTTAAACAGATACGATGGTCAAGTTTGATTTTTTTAAATGGAACTATATATTTTTTTACAAATCACTTGATAGTGCGTTTCAAGACAAATTCAATAACCTGTAATGCATACACATTATTTCAAATAGTTTTCGATATTGCGTTTGCAAATTTACTCCTTTTGACTGGAAGAGAACGCGCCCGAATAGGAAGCACCGAGGGTGGTCTTGTTTACGCCACGGGTGGCACGCGCTAGACATTGCCTCTTGAAACAGATACCCACCAATAGTCTATGCCAGGAGTGGCAGCCCCAAAGGCTAGACAATAAGAAAAATGCCACCAATATAGCAATTAATAAGTATTACCCAACATCAATACGTTTCGTGGAGGGACACGGGTACATTACAGGTTATTGAATCTGTCTTGAAACGCACTACCAATTGATTTCTAAAAAAATATATAGTTCTATTTAAAAAACCAAGCTTGACCATCGTATCTTTTAAAATAATAATCTAAGAAAAAATTTGTCGCGGCTAGTAAATTAGCTCCCTTCAACCATGCAATTGCATATAAACATTTCTTTCTATTCTGAATACGTTAGGAAATATCCAGCTGTTTACTGTTCCCGCGGACACCCTGCATATTTGTATTCTGCGGTTTGTGCACGTTTATTATTACTATTTTCTGTTATTTCCTGCACATGTAACAAATAAACTTCTGTACCTACCTCAGACAGATTGCTAAGCGTTCTCTCGGTGATATCGACCGCTTCCAGTTTGTATCGTTTCTGCTTATTAGTAGTTCGATTCTATCCAGTAGGGCATCAAACGTATTTCTGGACGTCTTGAAGTAATTGTAAAATTTGTCCTCATGGTCAATTAGCGTATTGTAAATTTGATATTCTCCTTGCTGGCTTCTATTTTTCCACAGAGGGTGGACACTCCACCTTCTCTGCCTTCTTCTGTTTTGAGGTTCTTCCAATATAATTGCCATTATAGCTAAGTGCTCCATAGGAAATGAATAAGGCATTACGAATGACAGAACTCAAAGGTCTTTACTGGTCGAAAATTTGTTCAGAACTGATCAGTCACTCGCTTTCGACCAGCTAAAAAGGCGTAGGCAATAAAGTCATGAAGCTACACCTCGGGACCTTCGCTTGTCAGGTATGACTCCTCTAGGGTAAATCCCGGAGACGCGGTCGTGCCGGAGAGTTGGTCGAGTCGCCATATTTCAGACTCTATACGGAAAAACACGTTAAAGTGCAGACGAATTACTTCTACAGAAGCCAAACAGTTGAATGAATAGCGTCATTTCGCTTCCTTCTGTGTTTTTTTATTATTTATAGGCTATAAAAGATAAATTGAGGTTACATTTAACCTCTTTTCTCAACCAGTGGTGTACAGAATCGTATTTAAAATATACTTCTAAGTTTATTTCCGTTTAATGTTTGGGATACCAAGATAGTAGAGATATTGAGGGCCAATGCAGCCAAAGTATTTGGCCATATTAACTCTTCCTCTGAAAGCTAACGAGAAGACCATCTCTCGCTGCAGAAAGGTGAGATGGTCGAGTTATGATTTTTTTTATTATTTTTGTTTATTTTTATTTTTATTATTATTTTTGTTTATTTAGTTTATTTCTTCACTTTTGTATTCATTTGCCTTACTAACCGCCAGTACGTAGTTCACTTTTTCTTTCATGTGTTCTTTACTTGTTTAGCGTAAACAAATTAAATATCAATGAATCTGTAATTGTATTCACTCATAAATAATTTTACTTTATTAGTTTTAATAGCCATTTTATATTAGGTCGACCGCGTCTCTCGGATTTACCCTACGTGTTGGGAGCATAGGGCACGCACTCCAGTCGTCTCAACGAGTGGCCACCGAGCACGGGCCCAGCGGGCGACGAGGAGCCGCCGAGCACGGCCGGGCCCGGCCGTGCTTCGATGACTCAGAGGCTCCGAGCTCTCCATAAGCTTTAGCATAGAGATTCCGCCCGGCACGGACGGCTCGGTGGCTGTATAAACGGACCTTAAGGCGAATAGTCGAGGGAGCTTAATAACTGACCATCTTGAGATGGGGACCGCTAAGGTACATTGCCAAGGCGGTCCCTGATTGGGGAATAAAAGGGGTAAGACTTATGTTGAGGTATTTTGGTGGAGTTGCGGAGTGGTTTGTGAGGGAGACTTGAGATAATACAGCGCGCAAATTTGGTGCGTCATCACAAAATAATTCAAAAAAAATGAAAAAATAATTGAAAAAAAAATTGAAAAAATAATTGAAAAACAATTTTTAAAAAAATTAAAAATAATTGAAAAATAATTGAAAAATAAATGAAAAATAATTGAAAAAAAATTGAAAAAAAAAAATTGATTAAAATTGAAAAAAAATAATTGAAAAATAATCGAAAATATTGAAAAATTAAAGAAAAAAATTGAAAAATAATTTTAAAAAAATTGAAAAAACAATGAAAAATAATTGAAAAATCCACCCTCCAGAATCGAAATATTAATTAAAATCGCAAAAACTGAATGTGTTGGTGAAGCGATCGCGTATAAATTCGGTTATATATAAAACAAACAATAAAATCGTTTGTCCAACGATTCAATTCGGTAGTTTAGATGTAGAAGACGTTTCTCCATCCCAAGATTTCGTTTGTGCACCCTCCAGAATCGAATTATTAAATAAAATAACCAAGAATTACGATTACGGTTGAAGCGATCGCGTATAAGTGAGATTATTTATTAAACAAAGAATAAAAACGTTTGTCCAACGATTCAATTCGGTAGTATAGATGTAGAAGACGTTTATCCACCTGTAGATTTCGTTTTTCCAACCTCCAGAATCGAATTATTAATTAAAATCGCGAAAAAGCAAGGTATTGGTGAAGCGATCGCGTACAAGTTCGATTATTTATTATGCAAACAGTAAAATTGTTTGTCCAACGATTCAATTCGGTAGTTTAGATGTAGAAGACGTTTCTCCACCCCAAGATTTCGTTTGTGCACCCTCCAGAATCGAATTATTAATTAAAATCACGATAAGGAAGGTATTGGTGAAGCGATCGCGTATAAGTTCGATTATTTAATAAACAAACAGTAAAATCGTTTGTCCAACGATTCAATTCGGTAGTATAGATCTAGAAGACGTTTATCCACCCGTAGATTTCGTTTTTCCAACCTCCAGAATCGAATTATTAATTAAAATCACGAAAAAGCAAGGTATTGGTGAAGCGTTCGCGTATAAGTTCGATTATTTATTATTCAAACAGTAAAATTGTTTGTCCAACGATTCAATTCGGTAGTTTAGATGTAGAAGACGTTTCTCCATCCCACGATTTCGTTTGTGCACCCTCCAGAATCGAATTATTAAATAAAATAACCAAGAATTACGATTACGGTTGAAGCGATCGCGTATAAGTGAGATTATTTATTAAACGAACAATCAAATCGATTGTCCAACGATTCAATTCGGTAGAGTAGATGTAGAATACGTTTGGGCACCCCAAGATTTCGTTTATCCACCCTCCAGAATCGAAATATTAATTAAAATCGCAAAAACTGAATGTGTTGGTGAAGCGATCGCGTATAAATTCGATTATATATTAAACAAACAATAAAATCGTTTGTCCAACGATTCAATTCGGTAGTGTAGATGTAGAAGACGTTTCTCCGACCCAAGATTTCGTTTGTGCACCCTCCAGAATCGAATTATTAATTAAAATAACCAAGAAGTACGATTACGGTTCAAGCGATCGCGTATAAGTGAGATTATTTATTAAACGAACAATCAAATCGATTGTCCAACGATTCAATTCGGTAGTGTAGATGTAGAATACGTTTGTACACCCCAAGATATGGTTTGTCCGCCCTCCAGAATCGAATTTTTAATTAAAATCGCGAAAAAGAAAGGTATTGGTGAAGCGATCGCGTATAAGTTCGATTATTTATTAAACAAACAATAAAATCGTTTGCCCAACCATTCAATTCGGTAGTGTAGATGCAGAATACGTTTATCCACCCCAAGATTTGGATTGTCCGCCCTCCAGAATCGAATTATTAATTAAAATCGCGAAAAAGGAAGGAATTGGTGAAGCGATCGCGTATAAGTTCGAATATTTATTAAACACACAATAAAATTGTTTGTCCAACGATTCAATTCGGTAGTGTAGATGTAGAAGACGTTTGTCCACCCCAAGGTTTTGTTTGTGCACCCTCCAGAATCGAATTATTAATTAAAATAACCAAGAAGTACGATTACGGTTGAAGCGATCGCGTATAAGTGAGATTATTTATTAAACGAACAATCAAATCGATTGTCCAACGATTCAATTCGGTAGTGTAGATGTAGGAGAAGTTAGTCCACGCCTAGATTTCGTTTGTCCGCCCTCCAGAATCGAATTATTAATTAAAGTCGCGAAAAAGAAAGGTATTGGTGAAGCGATCGCGTATAATTTCGATTATTTAATAAACAAACAATAAAATCTTTGTCCAACGATTCAATTCGGTAGTATAGATGTAGAAGACGTTTATCCACCCGTAGATTTCGTTTGTCCACCCCCCAGAACCGAATTATTAATTAAAATCACGATAAAGAAAGGTATTGCTGAAGCGATCGCGTATAAGTTCGATTATTTAATAAACAAACAATAAAATCGTTTGTCCAACGATTCAGTTCGGTAGTATAGATGTAGAAGACGTTTCTCCACCCGTAGATTTCGTTTTTCCAACCTTCAGAATCGAATTATTAATTAAAATCGCGAAAAAGCAAGGTATTGGTGAAGCGATCGCGTATAAGTTCGATTATTTATTATACAAACAGTAAAATTGTTTGTCCAACGATTCAATTCGGTAGTTTAGATGTAGAAGACGTTTCTCCACCCCCAGATTTCGTTTGTGCACCCTCCAGAATCGAATTATTAAATAAAATAACCAAGAAGTACGATTACGGTTGAAGCGATCGCGTATAAGTGAGATTATTTATTAAACGAACAATCAAATCGATTGTCCAACGATTCAATTCGGTAGAGTAGATGTAGAATACGTTTGGGCACCCCAAGATTTCGTTTATCCACCCTCCAGAATCGAAATATTAATTAAAATCGCAAAAACTGAATGTGTTGGTGAAGCGATCGCGTATAAATTCGATTATATATTAAACAAACAATAAAATCGTTTGTCCAACGATTCAATTCGGTAGTGTAGATGTAGAAGACGTTTCTCCGACCCAAGATTTCGTTTGTGCACCCTCCAGAATCGAATTATTAATTAAAATAACCAAGAAGTACGATTACGGTTCAAGCGATCGCGTATAAGTGAGATTATTTATTAAACGAACAATCAAATCGATTGTCCAACGATTCAATTCGGTAGTGTAGATGTAGAATACGTTTGTACAGCCCAAGATATGGTTTGTCCGCCCTCCAGAATCGAATTTTTAATTAAAATCGCGAAAAAGAAAGGTATTGGTGAAGCGATCGCGTATAAGTTCGATTATTTATTAAACAAACAATAAAATCGTTTGCCCAACCATTCAATTCGGTAGTGTAGATGCAGAATACGTTTGTCCACCCCAAGATTTGGATTGTCCGCCCTCCAGAATCGAATTATTAATTAAAATCGCGAAAAAGGAAGGAATTGGTGAAGCGATCGCGTATAAGTTCGAATATTTATTAAACACACAATAAAATTGTTTGTCCAACGATTCAATTCGGTAGTGTAGATGTAGAAGACGTTTGTCCACCCCAAGATTTTGTTTGTGCACCCTCCAGAATCGAATTATTAATTAAAATAACCAAGAAGTACGATTACGGTTGAAGCGATCGCGTATAAGTGAGATTATTTATTAAACGAACAATCAAATCGATTGTCCAACGATTCAATTCGGTAGTGTAGATGTAGGAGAAGTTAGTCCACGCCTAGATTTCGTTTGTCCGCCCTCCAGAATCGAATTATTAATTAAAGTCGCGAAAAAGAAAGGTATTGGTGAAGCGATCGCGTATAATTTCGATTATTTAATAAACAAACAATAAAATCTTTGTCCAACGATTCAATTCGGTAGTATAGATGTAGAAGACGTTTATCCACCCGTAGATTTCGTTTGTCCACCCCCCAGAACCGAATTATTAATTAAAATCACGATAAAGAAAGGTATTGCTGAAGCGATCGCGTATAAGTTCGATTATTTAATAAACAAACAATAAAATCGTTTGTCCAACGATTCAGTTCGGTAGTATAGATGTAGAAGACGTTTCTCCACCCGTAGATTTCGTTTTTCCAACCTTCAGAATCGAATTATTAATTAAAATCGCGAAAAAGCAAGGTATTGGTGAAGCGATCGCGTATAAGTTCGATTATTTATTATACAAACAGTAAAATTGTTTGTCCAACGATTCAATTCGGTAGTTTAGATGTAGAAGACGTTTCTCCACCCCCAGATTTCGTTTGTGCACCCTCCAGAATCGAATTATTAAATAAAATAACCAAGAAGTACGATTACGGTTGAAGCGATCGCGTATAAGTGAGATTATTTATTAAACGAACAATCAAATCGATTGTCCAACGATTCAATTCGGTAGAGTAGATGTAGAATACGTTTGGGCACCCCAAGATTTCGTTTATCCACCCTCCAGAATCGAAATATTAATTAAAATCGCAAAAACTGAATGTGTTGGTGAAGCGATCGCGTATAAATTCGATTATATATTAAACAAACAATAAAATCGTTTGTCCAACGATTCAATTCCGTAGTGTAGATGTAGAAGACGTTTCTCCGACCCAAGATTTCGTTTGTGCACCCTCCAGAATCGAATTATTAATTAAAATAACCAAGAAGTACGATTACGGTTCAAGCGATCGCGTATAAGTGAGATTATTTATTAAACGAACAATCAAATCGATTGTCCAACGATTCAATTCGGTAGTGTAGATGTAGAATACGTTTGTACAGCCCAAGATATGGTTTGTCCGCCCTCCAGAATCGAATTTTTAATTAAAATCGCGAAAAAGAAAGGTATTGGTGAAGCGATCGCGTATAAGTTCGATTATTTATTAAACAAACAATAAAATCGTTTGCCCAACCATTCAATTCGGTAGTGTAGATGCAGAATACGTTTGTCCACCCCAAGATTTGGATTGTCCGCCCTCCAGAATCGAATTATTAATTAAAATCGCGAAAAAGGAAGGAATTGGTGAAGCGATCGCGTATAAGTTCGAATATTTATTAAACACACAATAAAATTGTTTGTCCAACGATTCAATTCGGTAGTGTAGATGTAGAAGACGTTTGTCCACCCCAAGATTTTGTTTGTGCACCCTCCAGAATCGAATTATTAATTAAAATAACCAAGAAGTACGATTACGGTTGAAGCGATCGCGTATAAGTGAGATTATTTATTAAACGAACAATCAAATCGATTGTCCAACGATTCAATTCGGTAGTGTAGATGTAGGAGAAGTTAGTCCACGCCTAGATTTCGTTTGTCCGCCCTCCAGAATCGAATTATTAATTAAAGTCGCGAAAAAGAAAGGTATTGGTGAAGCGATCGCGTATAAGTTCGATTATTTAATAAACAAACAATAAAATCGTTTGTCCAACGATTCAGTTCGGTAGTATAGATGTAGAAGACGTTTCTCCACCCGTAGATTTCGTTTTTCCAACCTACAGAATCGAATTATTAATTAAAATCGCGAAAAAGCAAGGTATTGGTGAAGCGATCGCGTATAAGTTCGATTATTTATTATACAAACAGTAAAATTGTTTGTCCAACGATTCAATTCGGTACTGTAGATGTAGAAGACGATTATCCACCCAGAGATTTGGTTTGTCCGCCCTTCAGAATCGTATAATTAATTAAAATAACCAAGATGTACGATTACGGTTGAAGCGATCGCGTATAAGTTCGATTATTTATTAAACAAACAATGAAATCGTATGTCCAACGATTCAATTCGGTAGTGTAGATGTAGAAGACGTTTATCCACACCAAGATTTGGTTTGTCCGCCCTCCAGAATCGAATTATTAATTACAATCGCGAAAAAGAAAGGTATTGGTGAAGCGATAGCGTATAAGTTCGATTATTTAATAAATAAACAATAAAATCGTTTGTCCAACGATTCAATTCGGTACTGTAGATGTAGAAGACGTTTCTCCACCCGTAGATTTCGTTTTTCCAACCTCCAGAATCGAATTATTAATTAAAATCGCGAAAAAGCAAGGTATTGGTGAAGCGATCGCGTATAAGTTCGATTATTTATTATACAAACAATAAAATCTTTGTCCAACGATTCAATTCGGTAGTGTAGATGTATAAGACGTTTATCCACACCAAGATTTGGTTTGTCCGCCCTCCAGAATCGAATTGTTAATTAAAATCGCGAAAAAGAGAGGTATTGGTGAAGCGATCGGGTATAAGTTCGATTATTTGTTAATCAATCAATAAAATCTTTGTCCAACGTTTCAATTCGCTAGTGTAGATGTATAAGACGTTTATCCACACCAAGATTTGGTTTTTCCGCCCTCCAGAATCGAATTATTAATTAAAATCGCGAAAAAGCAAGGTATTGGTGAAGCGATCGCGTATAAGTTCGATTATTTATTATACAAACAGTAAAATTGTTTGTCCAACAATTCAATTCGGTAGTTTAGATGTATAAGACGTTTCTCCACCCCAAGATTTCGTTTGTGCACCCTCCAGAATCGAATTAATTAATAAAACAACCAAGAAGTACGATTACGGTTGAAGCGATCGCGTATAAGTGAGATTATTTATTAAACGAACAATCAAATCGATTGTCCAACCATTCAATTCGGTAGAGTAGATGTAGAATACGTTTGTCCACCCCAAGATTAGGTTTGTCCGCCCTCCAGAATCGAATTATTAAATAAAATCGCGAAAAAGGAAGGTATTGGTAAAGCGATAGCGTATAAGTTCGAGTATTTATTAAACAAACAATAAAATCGTTTGTCCAACGATTCAATTCGGTAGTATAGATGTTGAAGACGTTTATCCACCCGTAGATTTCGTTTTTCCAACCTCCAGAATCGAATTATTAATTAAAATCGCGAAAAAGAAAGGTATTGGTGAAGCGATCGTGTATAAGTTCGATTTTTAATTAAACAAACAATGAAATCGTTTGTTCAACGACGCAGTTCGGTAGTGTAGATGCAGAAGACGTCCGTCCACCCCAAGCTTTCGTTTGTGCACCCTCCGGAATCGTATTATTAATTAAAATAACCATGAAGTACGATTACGGTTGAAGCGATCGCGTATAAGTTCGATTATTTATTAAACAAACAATAAAATGTTTTGTCCAACGTTTCAATTCGGTAGTGTAGATGTAGGAGAAGTTAGTCCACGCCTAGATTTCGTTTGTCCACCCTCCAGAATCGAATTATTAATTAAAATCGCGAAAAAGAACGGTATTGGATAAGCGATCGCGTATAAGTTCGGTTATTTACTAAACAAACAATAAAATTGTTTGCCCAACGATTCAATTCGGTAGTGTAGATGTAGAAGACGTTCGTCCACCCCTAGATTTCGTTTGTCCACCCCCCAGAACCGAATTATTAATTAAAATCACGATAACGAAAGGTATTGGTGAAGCGATCGCGTATAAGTTCGATTATTTAATAAACAAACAATAAAATCGTTTGTCCAACGATTCAATTCGGTAGTGTAGATGTAGAATACGTTTGTCCACCCCAAGATTTGGTTTGTCCGCCCTCCAGAATCGAATTATTAATTAAAATCGCGAAAAAGGAAGGTATTGGTGAAGCGATCGCGTATAAGTTCGAATATTTATTAAACACACAATATAATTGTTTGTCCAACGATTCAATTCGGTAGTGTAGATGTAGAAGACGTTTGTCCACCCCAAAATTTTGTTTTTGCACCCTCCAGAATCGAATTATTAATTAAAATAACCAAGAAGTACGATTACGGTTGAAGCGATCGCGTATAAGTGAGATTATTTATTAAACGAACAATCAAATCGATTGTCCAACGATTCAATTCGGTAGAGTAGATGTAGAATACGTTTGTCCACCCCAAGATTTGGTTTGTCCGCCCTCCAGAATCGAATTATTATTTAAAATCGCGAAAAAGAAGGTATTGGTGAAGCGGTAGCGTATAAGTTCGAATATTTATTAAACACACAATAAAATTGTTTGTCCAACGATTCAATTCGGTAGTATAGATGTAGAAGACGTTTGTCCACCGCAAGATTTTGTTTTTGCACCCTCCAGAATCGAATTATTAATTAAAATAACCAAGAATTACGATTACGGTTGAAGCGATCGCGTATAAGTGAGATTATTTATTAAACGAACAATCAAATCGATTGTCCAACCATTCAATTCGGTAGAGTAGATGTAGAATACGTTTGTCCACCCCAAGATTTGGTTTGTCCGCCCTCCAGAATCTAATTATTAATTAAAATCGCGAAAAAGAAAGGAATTGGTGAAACGATCGCGTATAAGTTCGGTTATTTATTAAACAAACAATAAAATTGTTTGTCCAACGATTCAATTCGGTACTGTAGATGTAGAAGACGTTTATCCACCTAGAGATTTGGTTTGTCCGCCCTCCAGAACCGAGTTATTATTTAAAATCGCGAAAAAGAGAGGTATTGGTGAAGCGATCGTGTATATGTTCGATTTTTAATTAAACAAACAATGAAATCGTTTGTTCAACGACGCAGTTTGGTAGTGTAGATGCAGAAGACGTCCGTCCCCCCAAGCTTTCGTTTGTGCACCCTCCAGAATCGTATTATTAATTAAAATAACCATGAAGTACGATTACGGTTGAAGCGATCGCGTATAAGTTCGAGTATTTATTAAACAAACAATAAAATCTTTGTTCAACGATTCAATTCGGTAGTGTAGATGTATAAGACGTTTATCCACACCAAGATTTGGTTTGTCCGCCCTCCAGAATCGAATTATTAATTAAAATCGCGAAAAAGAAAGGTATTGGTGAAGCGATAGCGTATAAGTTCGAGTATTTATTAAACAAACAATAAAATCGTTTGTCCAACGATTCAATTCGGTAGTATAGATGTTGAAGACGTTCATCCACCCGTAGATTTCGTTTTTCCAACCTCCAGAATCGAATTATTAATTAAAATCGCGAAAAAGCAAGGTATTGGTGAAGCGATCGCGTATAAGTTCGATTATTTAATAAACAAACAATAAAATCTTTGTCCAACGATTCAATTCGGTAGTATAGATGTAGAAGACGTTTATCCACCCGTAGATTTCGTTTGTCCACCCCCCAGAACCGAATTATTAATTAAAATCACGATAAAGAAAGGTATTGCTGAAGCGATCGCGTATAAGTTCGATTATTTAATAAACAAACAATAAAATCGTTTGTCCAACGATTCAGTTCGGTAGTATAGATGTAGAAGACGTTTCTCCACCCGTAGATTTCGTTTTTCCAACCTTCAGAATCGAATTATTAATTAAAATCGCGAAAAAGCAAGGTATTGGTGAAGCGATCGCGTATAAGTTCGATTATTTATTATACAAACAGTAAAATTGTTTGTCCAACGATTCAATTCGGTAGTTTAGATGTAGAAGACGTTTCTCCATCCCACGATTTCGTTTGTGCACCCTCCAGAATCGAATTATTAAATAAAATAACCAAGAATTACGATTACGGTTGAAGCGATCGCGTATAAGTGAGATTATTTATTAAACGAACAATCAAATCGATTGTCCAACGATTCAATTCGGTAGAGTAGATGTAGAATACGTTTGGGCACCCCAAGATTTCGTTTATCCACCCTCCAGAATCGAAATATTAATTAAAATCGCAAAAACTGAATGTGTTGGTGAAGCGATCGCGTATAAATTCGATTATATATTAAACAAACAATAAAATCGTTTGTCCAACGATTCAATTCGGTAGTGTAGATGTAGAAGACGTTTCTCCGACCCAAGATTTCGTTTGTGCACCCTCCAGAATCGAATTATTAATTAAAATAACCAAGAAGTACGATTACGGTTCAAGCGATCGCGTATAAGTGAGATTATTTATTAAACGAACAATCAAATCGATTGTCCAACGATTCAATTCGGTAGTGTAGATGTAGAATACGTTTGTACAGCCCAAGATATGGTTTGTCCGCCCTCCAGAATCGAATTTTTAATTAAAATCGCGAAAAAGAAAGGTATTGGTGAAGCGATCGCGTATAAGTTCGATTATTTATTAAACAAACAATAAAATCGTTTGCCCAACCATTCAATTCGGTAGTGTAGATGCAGAATACGTTTGTCCACCCCAAGATTTGGATTGTCCGCCCTCCAGAATCGAATTATTAATTAAAATCGCGAAAAAGGAAGGAATTGGTGAAGCGATCGCGTATAAGTTCGAATATTTATTAAACACACAATAAAATTGTTTGTCCAACGATTCAATTCGGTAGTGTAGATGTAGAAGACGTTTGTCCACCCCAAGATTTTGTTTGTGCACCCTCCAGAATCGAATTATTAATTAAAATAACCAAGAAGTACGATTACGGTTGAAGCGATCGCGTATAAGTGAGATTATTTATTAAACGAACAATCAAATCGATTGTCCAACGATTCAATTCGGTAGTGTAGATGTAGGAGAAGTTAGTCCACGCCTAGATTTCGTTTGTCCGCCCTCCAGAATCGAATTATTAATTAAAGTCGCGAAAAAGAAAGGTATTGGTGAAGCGATCGCGTATAATTTCGATTATTTAATAAACAAACAATAAAATCTTTGTCCAACGATTCAATTCGGTAGTATAGATGTAGAAGACGTTTATCCACCCGTAGATTTCGTTTGTCCACCCCCCAGAACCGAATTATTAATTAAAATCACGATAAAGAAAGGTATTGCTGAAGCGATCGCGTATAAGTTCGATTATTTAATAAACAAACAATAAAATCGTTTGTCCAACGATTCAGTTCGGTAGTATAGATGTAGAAGACGTTTCTCCACCCGTAGATTTCGTTTTTCCAACCTTCAGAATCGAATTATTAATTAAAATCGCGAAAAAGCAAGGTATTGGTGAAGCGATCGCGTATAAGTTCGATTATTTATTATACAAACAGTAAAATTGTTTGTCCAACGATTCAATTCGGTAGTTTAGATGTAGAAGACGTTTCTCCACCCCCAGATTTCGTTTGTGCACCCTCCAGAATCGAATTATTAAATAAAATAACCAAGAAGTACGATTACGGTTGAAGCGATCGCGTATAAGTGAGATTATTTATTAAACGAACAATCAAATCGATTGTCCAACGATTCAATTCGGTAGAGTAGATGTAGAATACGTTTGGGCACCCCAAGATTTCGTTTATCCACCCTCCAGAATCGAAATATTAATTAAAATCGCAAAAACTGAATGTGTTGGTGAAGCGATCGCGTATAAATTCGATTATATATTAAACAAACAATAAAATCGTTTGTCCAACGATTCAATTCCGTAGTGTAGATGTAGAAGACGTTTCTCCGACCCAAGATTTCGTTTGTGCACCCTCCAGAATCGAATTATTAATTAAAATAACCAAGAAGTACGATTACGGTTCAAGCGATCGCGTATAAGTGAGATTATTTATTAAACGAACAATCAAATCGATTGTCCAACGATTCAATTCGGTAGTGTAGATGTAGAATACGTTTGTACAGCCCAAGATATGGTTTGTCCGCCCTCCAGAATCGAATTTTTAATTAAAATCGCGAAAAAGAAAGGTATTGGTGAAGCGATCGCGTATAAGTTCGATTATTTATTAAACAAACAATAAAATCGTTTGCCCAACCATTCAATTCGGTAGTGTAGATGCAGAATACGTTTGTCCACCCCAAGATTTGGATTGTCCGCCCTCCAGAATCGAATTATTAATTAAAATCGCGAAAAAGGAAGGAATTGGTGAAGCGATCGCGTATAAGTTCGAATATTTATTAAACACACAATAAAATTGTTTGTCCAACGATTCAATTCGGTAGTGTAGATGTAGAAGACGTTTGTCCACCCCAAGATTTTGTTTGTGCACCCTCCAGAATCGAATTATTAATTAAAATAACCAAGAAGTACGATTACGGTTGAAGCGATCGCGTATAAGTGAGATTATTTATTAAACGAACAATCAAATCGATTGTCCAACGATTCAATTCGGTAGTGTAGATGTAGGAGAAGTTAGTCTACGCCTAGATTTCGTTTGTCCGCCCTCCAGAATCGAATTATTAATTAAAGTCGCGAAAAAGAAAGGTATTGGTGAAGCGATCGCGTATAATTTCGATTATTTAATAAACAAACAATAAAATCTTTGTCCAACGATTCAATTCGGTAGTATAGATGTAGAAGACGTTTATCCACCCGTAGATTTCGTTTGTCCACCCCCCAGAACCGAATTATTAATTAAAATCACGATAAAGAAAGGTATTGGTGAAGCGATCGCGTATAAGTTCGATTATTTAATAAACAAACAATAAAATCGTTTGTCCAACGATTCAGTTCGGTAGTATAGATGTAGAAGACGTTTCTCCACCCGTAGATTTCGTTTTTCCAACCTACAGAATCGAATTATTAATTAAAATCGCGAAAAAGCAAGGTATTGGTGAAGCGATCGCGTATAAGTTCGATTATTTATTATACAAACAGTAAAATTGTTTGTCCAACGATTCAATTCGGTACTGTAGATGTAGAAGACGATTATCCACCCAGAGATTTGGTTTGTCCGCCCTTCAGAATCGTATAATTAATTAAAATAACCAAGATGTACGATTACGGTTGAAGCGATCGCGTATAAGTTCGATTATTTATTAAACAAACAATGAAATCGTATGTCCAACGATTCAATTCGGTAGTGTAGATGTAGAAGACGTTTATCCACACCAAGATTTGGTTTGTCCGCCCTCCAGAATCGAATTATTAATTACAATCGCGAAAAAGAAAGGTATTGGTGAAGCGATAGCGTATAAGTTCGATTATTTAATAAATAAACAATAAAATCGTTTGTCCAACGATTCAATTCGGTACTGTAGATGTAGAAGACGTTTCTCCACCCGTAGATTTCGTTTTTCCAACCTCCAGAATCGAATTATTAATTAAAATCGCGAAAAAGCAAGGTATTGGTGAAGCGATCGCGTATAAGTTCGATTATTTATTATACAAACAATAAAATCTTTGTCCAACGATTCAATTCGGTAGTGTAGATGTATAAGACGTTTATCCACACCAAGATTTGGTTTGTCCGCCCTCCAGAATCGAATTGTTAATTAAAATCGCGAAAAAGAGAGGTATTGGTGAAGCGATCGGGTATAAGTTCGATTATTTGTTAATCAATCAATAAAATCTTTGTCCAACGTTTCAATTCGGTAGTGTAGATGTATAAGACGTTTATCCACACCAAGATTTGGTTTTTCCGCCCTCCAGAATCGAATTATTAATTAAAATCGCGAAAAAGCAAGGTATTGGTGAAGCGATCGCGTATAAGTTCGATTATTTATTATACAAACAGTAAAATTGTTTGTCCAACAATTCAATTCGGTAGTTTAGATGTATAAGACGTTTCTCCACCCCAAGATTTCGTTTGTGCACCCTCCAGAATCGAATTAATTAATAAAACAACCAAGAAGTACGATTACGGTTGAAGCGATCGCGTATAAGTGAGATTATTTATTAAACGAACAATCAAATCGATTGTCCAACCATTCAATTCGGTAGAGTAGATGTAGAATACGTTTGTCCACCCCAAGATTAGGTTTGTCCGCCCTCCAGAATCGAATTATTAAATAAAATCGCGAAAAAGGAAGGTATTGGTAAAGCGATAGCGTATAAGTTCGAGTATTTATTAAACAAACAATAAAATCGTTTGTCCAACGATTCAATTCGGTAGTATAGATGTTGAAGACGTTTATCCACCCGTAGATTTCGTTTTTCCAACCTCCAGAATCGAATTATTAATTAAAATCGCGAAAAAGAAAGGTATTGGTGAAGCGATCGTGTATAAGTTCGATTTTTAATTAAACAAACAATGAAATCGTTTGTTCAACGACGCAGTTCGGTAGTGTAGATGCAGAAGACGTCCGTCCACCCCAAGCTTTCGTTTGTGCACCCTCCGGAATCGTATTATTAATTAAAATAACCATGAAGTACGATTACGGTTGAAGCGATCGCGTATAAGTTCGATTATTTATTAAACAAACAATAAAATCTTTTGTCCAACGTTTCAATTCGGTAGTGTAGATGTAGGAGAAGTTAGTCCACGCCTAGATTTCGTTTGTCCACCCTCCAGAATCGAATTATTAATTAAAATCGCGAAAAAGAACGGTATTGGATAAGCGATCGCGTATAAGTTCGGTTATTTACTAAACAAACAATAAAATTGTTTGCCCAACGATTCAATTCGGTAGTGTAGATGTAGAAGACGTTCGTCCACCCCTAGATTTCGTTTGTCCACCCCCCAGAACCGAATTATTAATTAAAATCACGATAACGAAAGGTATTGGTGAAGCGATCGCGTATAAGTTCGATTATTTAATAAACAAACAATAAAATCGTTTGTCCAACGATTCAATTCGGTAGTGTAGATGTAGAATACGTTTGTCCACCCCAAGATTTGGTTTGTCCGCCCTCCAGAATCGAATTATTAATTAAAATCGCGAAAAAGGAAGGTATTGGTGAAGCGATCGCGTATAAGTTCGAATATTTATTAAACACACAATATAATTGTTTGTCCAACGATTCAATTCGGTAGTGTAGATGTAGAAGACGTTTGTCCACCCCAAAATT
Organism: Andrena bucephala; assembly: GCA_947577245.1. NCBI lineage: Eukaryota > Metazoa > Arthropoda > Insecta > Hymenoptera > Andrenidae > Andrena > Andrena bucephala. The sequence goes on along the minus strand of OX387716.1, from coordinate 29,901,199 downwards.
TTGTTTTTGCACCCTCCAGAATCGAATTATTAATTAAAATAACCAAGAAGTACGATTACGGTTGAAGCGATCGCGTATAAGTGAGATTATTTATTAAACGAACAATCAAATCGATTGTCCAACGATTCAATTCGGTAGAGTAGATGTAGAATACGTTTGTCCACCCCAAGATTTGGTTTGTCCGCCCTCCAGAATCGAATTATTATTTAAAATCGCGAAAAAGAAGGTATTGGTGAAGCGGTAGCGTATAAGTTCGAATATTTATTAAACACACAATAAAATTGTTTGTCCAACGATTCAATTCGGTAGTATAGATGTAGAAGACGTTTGTCCACCGCAAGATTTTGTTTTTGCACCCTCCAGAATCGAATTATTAATTAAAATAACCAAGAATTACGATTACGGTTGAAGCGATCGCGTATAAGTGAGATTATTTATTAAACGAACAATCAAATCGATTGTCCAACCATTCAATTCGGTAGAGTAGATGTAGAATACGTTTGTCCACCCCAAGATTTGGTTTGTCCGCCCTCCAGAATCTAATTATTAATTAAAATCGCGAAAAAGAAAGGAATTGGTGAAACGATCGCGTATAAGTTCGGTTATTTATTAAACAAACAATAAAATTGTTTGTCCAACGATTCAATTCGGTACTGTAGATGTAGAAGACGTTTATCCACCTAGAGATTTGGTTTGTCCGCCCTCCAGAACCGAGTTATTATTTAAAATCGCGAAAAAGAGAGGTATTGGTGAAGCGATCGTGTATATGTTCGATTTTTAATTAAACAAACAATGAAATCGTTTGTTCAACGACGCAGTTTGGTAGTGTAGATGCAGAAGACGTCCGTCCCCCCAAGCTTTCGTTTGTGCACCCTCCAGAATCGTATTATTAATTAAAATAACCATGAAGTACGATTACGGTTGAAGCGATCGCGTATAAGTTCGAGTATTTATTAAACAAACAATAAAATCTTTGTTCAACGATTCAATTCGGTAGTGTAGATGTATAAGACGTTTATCCACACCAAGATTTGGTTTGTCCGCCCTCCAGAATCGAATTATTAATTAAAATCGCGAAAAAGAAAGGTATTGGTGAAGCGATAGCGTATAAGTTCGAGTATTTATTAAACAAACAATAAAATCGTTTGTCCAACGATTCAATTCGGTAGTATAGATGTTGAAGACGTTCATCCACCCGTAGATTTCGTTTTTCCAACCTCCAGAATCGAATTATTAATTAAAATCGCGAAAAAGCAAGGTATTGGTGAAGCGATCGCGTATAAGTTCGATTATTTATTATACAAACAGTAAAATTGTTTGTCCAACGATTCAATTCGGTAGTTTAGATGTAGAAGACGTTTCTCCACCCCAAGATTTGGTTTGTCCGCCCTCCAGAATCGAATTATTATTTAAAATCGCGAAAAAGAAGGTATTGGTGAAGCGGTAGCGTATAAGTTCGAATATTTATTAAACACACAATAAAATTGTTTGTCCAACGATTCAATTCGGTAGTATAGATGTAGAAGACGTTTGTCCACCCCAAGATTTTGTTTTTGCACCCTCCAGAATCGAATTATTAATTAAAATAACCAAGAAGTACGATTACGGTTGAAGCGATCGCGTATAAGTGAGATTATTTATTAAACGAACAATCAAATCGATTGTCCAACGATTCAATTCGGTAGAGTAGATGTAGAATACGTTTGTCCACCCCAAGATTTGGTTTGTCCGCCCTCCAGAATCGAATTATTATTTAAAATCGCGAAAAAGAAGGTATTGGTGAAGCGGTAGCGTATAAGTTCGAGTATTTATTAAACAAACAATAAAATCGTTTGTCCAACGATTCAATTCGGTACTGTAGATGTAGAAGACGATTATCCACCCAGAGATTTGGTTTGTCCGCCCTTCCGAATCGTATAATTAATTAAAATAACCAAGAAGTACGATTACGGTTGAAGCGATAGCGTATAAGTTCGATTATTTATTAAACAAACAATAAAATCGTATGTCCAACGATTCAATTCGGTAGTGTAGATGTAGAAGACGTTTATCCACACCAAGATTTGGTTTGTCCGCCCTCCAGAATCGAATTATTAATTAAAATCGCGAAAAAGAAAGGTATTGGTGAAGCGATAGCGTATAAGTTCGAGTATTTACTAAACAAACAATAAAATCGTTTGTCCAACGTTTCAATTCGATACTGTAGATGTAGAAGACGATTATCCACCCAGAGATTTGGTTTGTCCGCCCTTCAGAATCGAATTACTAATTAAAATCGCGAAAAAGAAAGGAATTGGTGAAACGATCGCGTATAAGTTCGGTTATTTATTAAACAAACAATAAAATCGTTTGTCCAACGATTCAATTCGGTAGTGTAGATGTAGAACCCGTTTATCCACCCAGAGATTTGGTTTGTCCGCCCTCCAGAACCGAGTTATTAATTAAAATCGCGAAAAAGAAAGGTATTGGTGAAGCGATCGTGTATAAGTTCGATTTTTAATTAAACAAACAATGAAATCGTTTGTTCAACGACGCAGTTTGGTAGTGTAGATGCAGAAGACGTCCGTCCCCCCAAGCTTTCGTTTGTGCACCCTCCAGAATCGTATTATTAATTAAAATAACCATGAAGTACGATTACGGTTGAAGCGATCGCGTATAAGTTCGAGTATTTATTAAACAAACAATAAAATCTTTGTCCAACGATTCAATTCGGTAGTGTAGATGTATAAGACGTTTATCCACACCAAGATTTGGTTTGTCCGCCCTCCAGAATCGAATTGTTAATTAAAATCGCGAAAAAGAGAGGTATTGGTGAAGCGATCGGGTATAAGTTCGATTATTTATTAAACAAACAATAAAATCTTTGTCCAACGATTCAATTCGGTAGTGTAGATGTATAAGACGTTTATCCACACCAAGATTTGGTTTGTCCGCCCTCCAGAATCGAATTATTAATTAAAATCGCGAAAAAGAAAGGTATTGGTGAGGCGATAGCGTATAAGTTCGAGTATTTATTAAACAAACAATAAAATCGTTTGTCCAACGATTCAATTCGGTAGTATAGATGTTGAAGACGTTTATCCACCTGTAGATTTCGTTTTTCCAACCTCCAGAATCGAATTATTAATTAAAATCGCGAAAAAGCAAGGTATTGGTGAAGCGATCGCGTATAAGTTCGATTATTTATTATACAAACAGTAAAATTGTTTGTCCAACGATTCAATTCGGTAGTTTAGATGTAGAAGACGTTTATCCACACCAAGATTTGGTTTTGTGGAGTTATTTTTCATTTGGAAGTTGGTATGAGTGGAGAGTGAATGGGCCTGATGCATGGGGACAGTATGCACTCTCTGGCGTGATGGTTGAGAGAGCGGATCGAAAGCGTGTCACATCAGTATTATCTTAAATATATATATATCGTAATTATTATTCCATGTTGAGTGTTATATTAAATAACCTTCCTCATTTACCACAAATTGGTAGCAGAGCGTGGTTATAGGTTCTGAAAGAATATTTTTCGTGTAATAAGAGATTCGAACACGTAAAACACGTGCTTCGCAATGGCGGACAATTGGAACCTAATGAGTGTTGAACCGTTGGACGATTCAAATTATTTCCTTTGGAAGGAAAAGATAGAGGGAATCTTAAGGTCAAAGAAAATATGGAAGAAGGTGATCGGAATGAAACCGCCTGAAAAACCGGATGAAGATGCGAGAGATTACGAAGTCAAATTCAAAGTCTGGAATGAATGGGACGACGATAACTATGCTGCACGAACGATAATCCGGAATACAATGAACAAAGCACAACTATTAAAATATAGTTATGAGAGAAGTGCGGACAAGCTGTGGAGTATGATAAAGAATAATATGGCAGCAGAAACAGAACAACTAAAAGCCAGATCATTGAGTGAGTTATCCAATTTACATATGAAGAAGGAAGAGACTGTGAACGAATTTATAAACCGTGCTGAAGCACTAAAAAATCAGTGTATGCAGTTAGGAAAAACCGTAGATGACTATGAGTTAATAATGTACATATTGAGGGGCTTGCGATCAGAGTTTGACCAGAACGTAAGGGTGTTGGAATGCCAGAGAAATGTAACAGTGAACGATGTAAGGTATACACTTCAACAGGAAGAACTACGCAAAGAAAAAAGGAAAGAAGGGAAGGGGCCTAGAGACCATGAAAATGTTAGAAAAGTGAGAGACAAAATGAAGAGTGACTTATACTGTTATAACTGTGGTAAAAAAGGTCACAAGTCGGATGAGTGCTACGGGAAACAAAGATGCTTCAACTGCCAGGGATACAACCACGTTGCAGCAAATTGTAAGGAGCCAAGAAAACCTGGATCATCACGAGGAAGAGGAGGTCGTGGAAATTTCCATGGGAATGAACGTGCAAGAGGACGTGGAACCGGACGCGGTGAAGCAACGATGAGAGTAGATGAGGAAGCTGTACGATCTGTAAGTGAGGATATATGCCCAAAGGAAACAATGGACAATGAACAGAGGTATTTAGAAAGTAAAAAACATAGTGACTTTACATGGTTGCTCGATTCAGGATCAACAAGTCATATGACAAGTGATACAAAGATATTTGATAGGTTAGAAAACGATGAGAGAGAAATATATTTAGCTGATAAGGAAGGAAAAAGGTTAACTTCTAATGGAATAGGGGAAGTAGTGTTAGAACAATCAAACATTGAAAACAGAATTAGGTTAAAGAATGTATTAAGCGTGCCAGGTTTGAATACAAACTTGTTGTCAGTAGCAAAAATTACTGATTATGGATACAAAGTAACATATGATAAACATGGTGCAATAGTTTATAAAGCAGAAGGAGAAGTTGAGTTGATGGCAGTGAGAGAGGGAAATAGTTATTATGTCAACTCTATTGTAAAAAGGTCAGAAAGGATAAACACAGCGAATGGAAACGACATTTGGCATAAAAGACTGGACCATGTGAACAAGGGTATAATAGAAGAAATGAAGAATGAAGGCTTGGTGGATGGTATGAGGGAATCTAATCAAATCAATATTCAGTGTGAATCTTGTGTAGAAGGAAAAACATGCAGGAAAACCCACTCAAGGTTAGTCGAAAGAAGAACCAGCAGAATATTAGAGTTGTGGCACATGGACTTAATCGGACCAATAAAACCATCAACTAAAGGAGGTAAAGAATATATATTTACGATTATTGATGATTATTCCAGAGTGATTATGGTACAATTATTAGGAGCAAAAAGTGATGCACCTGAAGAGCTGAAGAAATTGATTACGCTAAAGGAAAATCAATCTGGAATGAAGCTAAAAGCAATACGATCAGACAATGGTGGTGAGTTTATTGGAAAGGATTTAAAAAATTGGTTGGAACAAAAGGGTATTAGACACGAGTTCAGTCCAGCAAGGACGCCGCAATGCAATGGAGTAGCAGAGAGAGGAAATAGGACGCTTATTGAGATGACAAGAGCTATGATGTCGGATTCTCAGATGCCCATGCCATTTTGGGGTGAAGCGGTGTGCACCGCAGCACATATAAGGAACAGAATAAAATCGAATGTCCATGGGAAAACACCATATGAGATGTGGCACGGCAGAAGACCGAACATAACCTACATGAAGAGATTCGGTAGCGCTGCATACGTGCTAAACAAGGAGGTTCAAAAAGGAAAATTTGAACCAAAGACTATCAAAGGGATTTTTGTTGGCTACGCTCCAAATAATACATACAGGGTATATATTCCTGAAACTGGAAAAATAAAAAATGACTGTGACGTCAAGTTTGACGAAAATAAAAAGGGAATAGATTTACTAGATAACAAACAGCAAGAGGAGAATATTCGTGATAATGATCTAATTATCCTGGGGATAGATCATGAAAATAGAGAAGGAGTGCAGGATCATGTAGAAGAACTAGAAGAAATTGTAGAGGAAAATGATGGAGAATTTCGCGAAGAAAATGAAGAATTCTCAGAAAATGATGATGAAGAATACCAAGATGCATGTGAAGATGAAGAGGACCTGGAAGACATAGGAATCGAAGAACAACAAATCGAAGTAAGAAATAAAGGACGACCTAAAGGGATAACACAATCAGTTATGGAGGTACGCAAGAATCTGGAAAGAGAGAAACTAGAGCAAAGAGATCAGGATAGAGGGGTGAGAAGATCTAAAAGGACAAAGAATAAAGAGTCAGCAATGATGATAAAAGATGAAGAAATTCCGAACAATATAGAAGAGGCCAAAGGTTCTGCAAATTGGAGAAAATGGGAAGAGGCAATGAAAGACGAGATGAGATCGATGGAAAACCATGCAGTATGGGATATAGTACCACGCCCAAAAAACAAAAAGGTGATAAAAAGCAGATGGGTATTCAGCATTAAAGAAGACCCAAATACGAAAGGGTGTCGTTACAAGGCACGCCTTGTGGCACTCGGATGTGGACAGAGACCGGGATATGACTATCAAGAGACCTTCGCCCCAGTCATCAGAACAGAGACAATAAGACTACTTTTTAGCCTGAGTGCAAGGGAAAAGAAAAAAATAAAAATGTACGACGTAAAGACTGCATTTTTGCATGGGATTCTAAAGGAAAATATTTTTATGGAACTGCCTAAGGGATGTGATAAGAAGCAAGGTCATGTATGCAAGCTAAAGAAGAGCATATATGGTCTGAAACAGGCTGGAAAATGCTGGAATGAATTCTTGACTGATATATTAAAGAAGAATGGGATGCGCCAATCACCAGGTGATCCCTGTTTGTTCTACATCAAAGATAAGTCGGATTATATGTTTTGTGGAGTCCATGTAGATGACATGGTGGTAATGGCAAGTAATGAAGAATTTGAAAAAACATGTATGAAGAAAATAAGCAGAGAAATAGATATGAAAGATTTGGGGAACGCCAAGGTCGTTTTGGGAATGGAGATAGAACAACACAGAGAGAATATTTATGTGCACCAAAGAGAATATATAAAGAGACTATTAGACATGTATGGAATGGAAGAATGCAATGCCATAACATCACCAATCGACGCTAATGTGAAGATGGAAAATGATAAAACAAGCAGAAGCTGTGATACCAGGACATATCAGGAGCTGATAGGCAGATTGATGTATCTTAGTGTATATACAAGACCAGATATAGATTTTGCATTGAGTTGCCTATCACAATTCAATAGCAATCCTAAGGAGATCCATATGACAGCATTGAAGAGAGTACTAAGATACTTAAAGGGATCAATTGATTACCGATTGGTGTTCAGAGGGACGGATACAATCAAAGGGATCGAATGTCAAGCAGATGCCTCGTGGGACCGTACAAAGGACGCGAAATCGTTTTTCTGGACTGTTAGTTTACGTGAATGGTGATTTGGTTCACTGGAGAAGTAAAAAACAAAGAAGTGTAGAGTTATCTTCAACAGAGAGTGAATTAGAAGCAATGACTGAAGCTGTGAAAGAAGTGGTTTGGTTTGATGGACTGTTAAAAGACATTGAGATGGGAGACAAATGGACAAAGATAATTAGATGCGATAGTCTGAATGCGGTGAAGCTGGCGAATGGTGGTAATTATAAAACAAAGTCTAAATTATTGAACAGAAAATGTTATTTTATTCGAGAGGCTTTGAAGCAGGAGGACCTGCAGATATCACATGTATCGAGTGACAGAATGATTGCGGATTGTCTGACAAAACCTGTTAGTGGTAAAAGTCTATTAAAGAACGTAAAAATGTTCTTAGATATTGGAGATCAATGAAAACAAGGGGGGAAATTGTGGAGATATTTTTCATTTGGAAGTTGGTATGAGTGGAGAGTGAATGGGCCTGATGCATGGGGAGAGTATGCACTCTCTGGCGTGATGGTTGAGAGAGCGGAACGAAAGCGTGTCACATCAGTATTATCTTAAATATATATATATATCGTAATTATTATTCCATGTTGAGTGTTATATTAAATAACCTTCCTCATTTACCACAGGTTTGCCCGCCCTCCAGAATCGAATTATTAATTAAAATCGCGAAAAAGAGAGGTATTGGTGAAGCGATCGGGTATAAGTTCGATTATTTATTAAACAAACAATAAAATCTTTGTCCAACGATTCAATGCGGTAGTGTAGATGTATAAGACGTTTATCCTCCCGTAGATTTCGTTTTTCCAACCTCCAGAATCGAATTATTAATTAAAATCGCGAAAAAGCAAGGTATTGGTGAGGCGATCGCGTATAAGTTCGATTATTTATTATACAAACAGTAAAATTGTTTGTCCAACGATTCAATTCGGTAGTTTAGATGTAGAAGACGTTTCTCCACCCCAAGATTTCGTTTGTGCACCCTCCAGAATCGAATTATTAAATAAAATAACCAAGAAGTACGATTACGGTTGAAGCGATCGCGTATAAGTGAGATTATTTATTAAACGAACAATCAAATCGATTGTCCAACCATTCAATTCGGTAGAGTAGATGTAGAATACGTTTGTCCACCCCAAGATTTGGTTTGTCCGCCCTCCAGAATCGAATTATTAATTAAAATCGCGAAAAAGAAAGGTATTGGTAAAGCGATCGCGTATAAGTTCGATTATTTAGTAAACAAACAATAAAATTGTTTGTCCAACGATTCAATTCGGGACTGTAGATGTAGAAGACGTTTATCCACCCAGAGATTTGGTTTGTCCGCCCTCCAGAACCGAATTATTAATTAAAATCGCGAAAAAGAAAGGAATTGGTGAAACGATCGCGTATAAGTTCGGTTATTTATTAAACAAACACTAAAATCGTTTGTCCAACGATTCAATTCGGTAGTGTAGATGTAGAAGACGTTTGTCCACCCCAAGATTTCGTTTGTGCACCCTCCAGAATCGAATTATTAATTAAAATAACAAAGAAGTACGATTACGGTTGAAGCGATCGCGTATAAGTTGGATTATTTATTAAACAAACAATAAAATCGTTTGTCCAACGATTCAATCCGGTAGTGTAGATGTAGAAGACGTTTATCCACAACAAGATTTGGTTTGTCCGCCCTCCAGAATCGAATTATTAATTAAAATCGCGAAAAAGAGAGGTATTGGTGAAGCGATCGGGTATAAGTTCGATTATTTATTAAACAAACAATAAAATCTTCGTCCAACGATTCAATTCGGTAGTGTAGATGTATAAGACGTTTATCCACACCAAGATTTGGTTTGTCCGCCCTCCAGAATCGAATTATTAATTAAAATCGCGAAAAAGAGAGGTATTGGTGAAGCGATCGGGTATAAGTTCGATTATTTATTAAACAAACAATAAAATCTTTGTCCAACGATTCAATTCGGTAGTGTAGATGTATAAGACGTTTATCCACACCAAGATTTGGTTTGTCCGCCCTCCAGAATCGAATTATTAATTAAAATCGGGAAAAAGAGAGGTATTGGGGAAGCGATCGGGTATAAGTTCGATTATTTATTAAACAAACAATAAAATCTTTGTCCAACGATTCAATTCGCTAGTGTAGATGTATAAGACGTTTATCCACCCGTAGATTTCGTTTTTCCAACCTCCAGAATCGAATTATTAATTAAAATCGCGAAAAAGCAAGGTATTGGTGAAGCGATCGCGTATAAGTTCGATTATTTATTATACAAACAGTAAAATTGTTTGTCCAACGATTCAATTCGGTAGTTTAGATGTAGAAGACGTTTCTCCACCCCAAGATTTCGTTTGTGCACACTCCAGAATCGAATTATTAAATAAAATAACCAAGAAGTACGATTACGGTTGAAGCGATCGCGTATAAGTGAGATTATTTATTTAACGAACAATCAAATCGATTGTCCAACCATTCAATTCGGTAGAGTAGATGTAGAATACGTTTGTCCACCCCAAGATTTGGTTTGCCCGCCCTCCAGAATCGAATTATTAATTAAAATCGCGAAAAAGAAAGGTATTGGTGAAGCGATCGCGTATAAGTTCGATTATTTAGTAAACAAACAATAAAATTGTTTGTCCAACGATTCAATTCGGGACTGTAGATGTAGAAGACGTTTATCCACCCAGAGATTTGGTTTGTCCGCCCTCCAGAATCGAATTATTAATTAAAATCGCGAAAAAGAAAGGAATTGGTGAAACGATCGCTTATAAGTTCGGTTATTTATTAAACAAACACTAAAATCGTTTGTCCAATGATTCAATTCGGTAGTGTAGATGTAGAAGACGTTTGTCCACCCCAAGATTTCGTTTGTGCACCCTCCAGAATCGAATTATTAATTAAAATAACAAAGAAGTACGATTACGGTTGAAGCGATCGCGTATAAGTTGGATTATTTATTAAACAAACAATAAAATCGTTTGTCCAACGATTCAATCCGGTAGTGTAGATGTAGAAGACGTTTATCCACAACAAGATTTGGTTTGTCCGCCCTCCAGAATCGAATTATTAATTAAAATCGCGAAAAAGAGAGGTATTGGTGAAGCGATCGGGTATAAGTTCGATTATTTATTAAACAAACAATAAAATCTTTGTCCAACGATTCAATTCGGTAGTGTAGATGTATAAGACGTTTATCCACACCAAGATTTGGTTTGTCCGCCCTCCAGAATCGAATTATTAATTAAAATCGCGAAAAAGAGAGGTATTGGTGAAGCGATCGGGTATAAGTTCGATTATTTATTAATCAAACAATAAAATCTTTGTCCAACGATTCAATTCGGTAGTGTAGATGTATAAGACGTTTATCCACACCAGGATTTGGTTTGTCCGCCCTCCAGAATCGAATTATTAATTAAAATCGGGAAAAAGAGAGGTATTGGTGAAGCGATCGGGTATAAGTTCGATTCTTTATTAAACAAACAATAAAATCTTTGTCCAACGATTCAATTCGGTAGTGTAGATGTATAAGACGTTTATCCACACCAAGATTTGCTTTGTCCGCCCTCCAGAATCGAATTATTAATTAAAATCGCTAAAAAGAAAGGTATTGGTGAAGCGATCGGGTATAAGTTCGTTTATTTATTAATCAAACAATAAAATCTTTGTCCAACGATTCAATTCGGTAGTGTAGATGTATAAGACGTTTATCCACACCAAGATTTGCTTTGTCCGCCCTCCAGAATCGAATTATTAATTAAAATCGCTAAAAAGAAAGGTATTGGTGAAGCGATCGGGTATAAGTTCGATTATTTATTAATCAAACAATAAAATCTTTGTCCAACGATTCAATTCGGTAGTGTAGATGTATAAGACGTTTATCCACCCCTAGATTTCGTTTGTCCAACCTCCAGAATCTAATTATTAATTAAAACAGCCAAGAAGTACGATTACGATTGAAGCGATCGCTTATAAGTTCGATTATTTATTAAACGAACAATCAAATCGATTGTCCAACCATTCAATTCGGTAGAGTAGATGTAGAATACGTTTGTCCACCCAGAGATTTGGTTTGTCCGCCCTCCAGAATCGAATTATTAATTAAAATCGCGAAAAAGACAGGTATTGGTGAAGCGATCGGGTATAAGTTCGATTATTTATTAATCAAACAATAAAATCTTTGTCCAACGATTCAATTCGGTAGTGTAGATGTATAAGACGTTTATCCACACCAAGATTTGGTTTGTCCGCCCTCCAGAATCGAATTATTAATTAAAATCGGGAAAAAGAGAGGTATTGGTGAAGCGATCGGGTATAAGTTCGATTATTTATTAAACAAACAATAAAATCTTCGTCCAACGATTCAATTCGGTAGTGTAGATGTATAAGACGTTTATCCACACCAAGATTTGGTTTGTCCGCCCTCCAGAATCGAATTATTAATTAAAATCGCGAAAAAGAGAGGTATTGGTGAAGCGATCGGGTATAAGTTCGATTATTTATTAAACAAACAATAAAATCTTTGTCCAACGATTCAATTCGGTAGTGTAGATGTATAAGACGTTTATCCACACCAAGATTTGGTTTGTCCGCCCTCCAGAATCGAATTATTAATTAAAATCGGGAAAAAGAGAGGTATTGGGGAAGCGATCGGGTATAAGTTCGATTATTTATTAAACAAACAATAAAATCTTTGTCCAACGATTCAATTCGCTAGTGTAGATGTATAAGACGTTTATCCACCCGTAGATTTCGTTTTTCCAACCTCCAGAATCGAATTATTAATTAAAATCGCGAAAAAGCAAGGTATTGGTGAAGCGATCGCGTATAAGTTCGATTATTTATTATACTAACAGTAAAATTGTTTGTCCAACGATTCAATTCGGTAGTTTAGATGTAGAAGACGTTTCTCCACCCCAAGATTTCGTTTGTGCACACTCCAGAATCGAATTATTAAATAAAATAACCAAGAAGTACGATTACGGTTGAAGCGATCGCGTATAAGTGAGATTATTTATTAAACGAACAATCAAATCGATTGTCCAACCATTCAATTCGGTAGAGTAGATGTAGAATACGTTTGTCCACCCCAAGATTTGGTTTGCCCGCCCTCCAGAATCGAATTATTAATTAAAATCGCGAAAAAGAAAGGAATTGGTGAAACGATCGCGTATAAGTTCGGTTATTTATTAAACAAACACTAAAATCGTTTGTCCAACGATTCAATTCGGTAGTGTAGATGTAGAAGACGTTTGTCCACCCCAAGATTTCGTTTGTCCACCCTCCAGAATCGAATTATTAATTAAAATAACATAGAAGTACGATTACGGTTGAAGCGATCGCGTATAAGTTCGATTATTTATTAAACAAACAATAAAATCGTTTGTCCAACGATTCAATCCGGTAGTGTAGATGTAGAAGACGTTTATCCACAACAAGATTTGGTTTGTCCACCATCCAGAATCGAATTATTAATTAAAATCGCGAAAAAGAGAGGTATTGGTGAAGCGATCGGGTATAAGTTCGATTATTTATTAAACAAACAATAAAATCTTTGTCCAACGATTCAATTCGGTAGTGTAGATGTATAAGACGTTTATCCACACCAAGATTTGGTTTGTCCGACCTCCAGAATCGAATTATTAATTAAAATCGCGAAAAAGACATGTATTGGTGAAGCGATCGTGTATAAGTTCGATTATTTATTAATCAAACAATAAAATCTTTGTCCAACGATTCAATTCGGTAGTGTAGATGTATAAGACGTTTATCCACACCAAGATTTGGTTTGTCCGCCCTCCAGAATCAAATTATTAATTTAAATCGGGAAAAAGAGAGGTACTGGGGAAGCGATCGGGTATAAGTTCGATTATTTATTAAACAAACAATAAAATCTTTGTAAAACGATTCAATTCGGTAGTGTAGATGTAGAAGACGTTTATCCACCCAGAGATTTGGTTTGTCCGCCCTCCAGAATCGAATTATTAATTAAAATCGCGAAAAAGAAAGGAATTGGTGAAACGATCGCGTATAAGTTCGGTTATTTATTAAACAAACACTAAAATCGTTTGTCCAACGATTCAATTCGGTAGTGTAGATGTAGAAGACGTTTGTCCACCCCAAGATTTCGTTTGTCCACCCTCCAGAATCGAATTATTAATTAAAATAACAAAGAAGTACGATTACGGTTGAAGCGATCGCGTATAAGTTCGATTATTTATTAAACAAACAATAAAATCGTTTGTCCAACGGTTCAATCCGGTAGTGTAGATGTAGAAGACGTTTATCCACAACAAGATTTGGTTTGTCCGCCCTCCAGAATCGAATTATTAATTAAAATCGCGAAAAAGAGAGGTATTGGTGAAACGATCGGGTATAAGTTCGATTATTTATTAAACAAACAATAAAATCTTTGTCCAACGATTCAATTCGGTAGTGTAGATGTATAAGACGTTTATCCATACCAAGATTTGGTTTGTCCGCCCTCCAGAATCGAATTATTAATTAAAATCGCGAAAAAGAGAGGTATTGGTGAAGCGATCGGGTATAAGTTCGATTATTTATTAATCAAACAATAAAATCTTTGTCCAACGATTCAATTCGGTAGTGTAGATGTATAAGACGTTTATCCACACCAAGATTTGGTTTGTCCGCCCTCCAGAATCGAATTATTAATTAAAATCGGGAAAAAGAGAGGTATTGGTGAAGCGATCGGGTATAAGTTCGATTCTTTATTAAACAAACAATAAAATCTTTGTCCAACGATTCAATTCGGTAGTGTAGATGTATAAGACGTTTATCCACACCAAGATTTGCTTTGTCCGCCCTCCAGAATCGAATTATTAATTAAAATCGCTAAAAAGAAAGGTATTGGTGAAGCGATCGGGTATAAGTTCGATTATTTATTAAACAAACAATAAAATCTTTGTCCAACCATTCAATTCGGTAGAGTAGATGTAGAATACGTTTGTCCACCCAGAGATTTGGTTTGTCCGCCCTCCAGAATCGAATTATTAATTAAAATCGCGAAAAAGACAGGTATTGGTGAAGCGATCGGGTATAAGTTCGATTATTTATTAATCAAACAATAAAATCTTTGTCCAACGATTCAATTCGGTAGTGTAGATGTATAAGACGTTTATCCACACCAAGATTTGGTTTGTCCGCCCTCCAGAATCGAATTATTAATTAAAATCGGGAAAAAGAGAGGTATTGGTGAAGCGATCGGGTATAAGTTCGATTATTTATTAAACAAACAATAAAATCTTCGTCCAACGATTCAATTCGGTAGTGTAGATGTATAAGACGTTTATCCACACCAAGATTTGGTTTGTCCGCCCTCCAGAATCGAATTATTAATTAAAATCGCGAAAAAGAGAAGTATTGGTGAAGCGATCGGGTATAAGTTCGATTATTTATTAAACAAACAATAAAATCTTTGTCCAACGATTCAATTCGGTAGTGTAGATGTATAAGACGTTTATCCACACCAAGATTTGGTTTGTCCGCCCTCCAGAATCGAATTATTAATTAAAATCGGGAAAAAGAGAGGTATTGGGGAAGCGATCGGGTATAAGTTCGATTATTTATTAAACAAACAATAAAATCTTTGTCCAACGATTCAATTCGCTAGTGTAGATGTATAAGACGTTTATCCACCCGTAGATTTCGTTTTTCCAACCTCCAGAATCGAATTATTAATTAAAATCGCGAAAAAGCAAGGTATTGGTGAAGCGATCGCGTATAAGTTCGATTATTTATTATACAAACAGTAAAATTGTTTGTCCAACGATTCAATTCGGTAGTTTAGATGTAGAAGACGTTTCTCCACCCCAAGATTTCGTTTGTGCACACTCCAGAATCTAATTATTAAATAAAATAACCAAGAAGTACGATTACGGTTGAAGCGATCGCGTATAAGTGAGATTATTTATTAAACGAACAATCAAATCGATTGTCCAACCATTCAATTCGGTAGAGTAGATGTAGAATACGTTTGTCCACCCCTAGATTTGGTTTGCCCGCCCTCCAGAATCGAATTATTAATTAAAATCGCGAAAAAGAAAGGTATTGGTGAAGCGATCGCGTATAAGTTCGATTATTTAGTAAACAAACAATAAAATTGTTTGTCCAACGATTCAATTCGGGACTGTAGATGTAGAAGACGTTTATCCACCCAGAGATTTGGTTTGTCCGCCCTCCAGAATCGAATTATTAATTAAAATCGCGAAAAAGAGAGGTATTGGTGAAGCGATCGGGTATAAGTTCGATTATTTATTAAACAAACAATAAAATCTTTGTCCAACGATTCAATTCGGTAGTGTAGATGTATAAGACGTTTATCCACACCAAGATTTGGTTTGTCCGACCTCCAGAATCGAATTATTAATTAAAATCGCGAAAAAGACAGGTATTGGTGAAGCGATCGGGTATAAGTTCGATTATTTATTAATCAAACAATAAAATCTTTGTCCAACGATTCAATTCGGTAGTGTAGATGTATAAGACGTTTATCCACACCAAGATTTGGTTTGTCCGCCCTCCAGAATCAAATTATTAATTTAAATCGGGAAAAAGAGAGGTATTGGGGAAGCGATCGGGTATAAGTTCGATTATTTATTAAACAAACAATAAAATCTTTGTAAAACGATTCAATTCGGTAGTGTAGATGTAGAAGACGTTTATCCACCCAGAGATTTGGTTTGTCCGCCCTCCAGAATCGAATTATTAATTAAAATCGCGAAAAAGAAAGGAATTGGTGAAACGATCGCGTATAAGTTCGGTTATTTATTAAACAAACACTAAAATCGTTTGTCCAACGATTCAATTCGGTAGTGTAGATGTAGAAGACGTTTGTCCACCCCAAGATTTCGTTTGTCCACCATCCAGAATCGAATTATTAATTAATATAACAAAGAAGTACGATTACGGTTGAAGCGATCGCGTATAAGTTCGATTATTTATTAAACAAACAATAAAATCGTTTGTCCAACGATTCAATCCGGTAGTGTAGATGTAGAAGACGTTTATCCACAACAAGATTTGGTTTGTCCGCCCTCCAGAATCGAATTATTAATTAAAATCGCGAAAAAGAGAGGTATTGGTGAAGCGATCGGGTATAAGTTCGATTATTTATTAAACAAACAATAAAATCTTTGTCCAACGATTCAATTCGGTAGTGTAGATGTATAAGACGTTTATCCATACCAAGATTTGGTTTGTCCGCCCTCCAGAATCGAATTATTAATTAAAATCGCGAAAAAGAGAGGTATTGGTGAAGCGATCGGGTATAAGTTCGATTATTTATTAATCAAACAATAAAATCTTTGTCCAACGATTCAATTCGGTAGTGTAGATGTATAAGACGTTTATCCACACCAAGATTTGGTTTGTCCGCCCTCCAGAATCGAATTATTAATTAAAATCGCGAAAAAGAAAGGAATTGGTGAAACGATCGCGTATAAGTTCGGTTATTTATTAAACAAACACTAAAATCGTTTGTCCAACGATTCAATTCGGTAGTGTAGATGTAGAAGACGTTTGTCCACCCCAAGATTTCGTTTGTCCACCATCCAGAATCGAATTATTAATTAATATAACAAAGAAGTACGATTACGGTTGAAGCGATCGCGTATAAGTTCGATTATTTATTAAACAAACAATAAAATCGTTTGTCCAACGATTCAATCCGGTAGTGTAGATGTATAAGACGTTTATCCACACCAAGATTTGGTTTGTCCGCCCTCCAGAATCGAATTATTAATTAAAATCGGGAAAAAGAGAGGTATTGGTGAAGCGATCGGGTATAAGTTCGATTATTTATTAAACAAACAATAAAATCTTCGTCCAACGATTCAATTCGGTAGTGTAGATGTATAAGACGTTTATCCACACCAAGATTTGGTTTGTCCGCCCTCCAGAATCGAATTATTAATTAAAATCGCGAAAAAGAGAAGTATTGGTGAAGCGATCGGGTATAAGTTCGATTATTTATTAAACAAACAATAAAATCTTTGTCCAACGATTCAATTCGGTAGTGTAGATGTATAAGACGTTTATCCACACCAAGATTTGGTTTGTCCGCCCTCCAGAATCGAATTATTAATTAAAATCGGGAAAAAGAGAGGTATTGGGGAAGCGATCGGGTATAAGTTCGATTATTTATTAAACAAACAATAAAATCTTTGTCCAACGATTCAATTCGCTAGTGTAGATGTATAAGACGTTTATCCACCCGTAGATTTCGTTTTTCCAACCTCCAGAATCGAATTATTAATTAAAATCGCGAAAAAGCAAGGTATTGGTGAAGCGATCGCGTATAAGTTCGATTATTTATTATACAAACAGTAAAATTGTTTGTCCAACGATTCAATTCGGTAGTTTAGATGTAGAAGACGTTTCTCCACCCCAAGATTTCGTTTGTGCACACTCCAGAATCTAATTATTAAATAAAATAACCAAGAAGTACGATTACGGTTGAAGCGATCGCGTATAAGTGAGATTATTTATTAAACGAACAATCAAATCGATTGTCCAACCATTCAATTCGGTAGAGTAGATGTAGAATACGTTTGTCCACCCCTAGATTTGGTTTGCCCGCCCTCCAGAATCGAATTATTAATTAAAATCGCGAAAAAGAAAGGTATTGGTGAAGCGATCGCGTATAAGTTCGATTATTTAGTAAACAAACAATAAAATTGTTTGTCCAACGATTCAATTCGGGACTGTAGATGTAGAAGACGTTTATCCACCCAGAGATTTGGTTTGTCCGCCCTCCAGAATCGAATTATTAATTAAAATCGCGAAAAAGAGAGGTATTGGTGAAGCGATCGGGTATAAGTTCGATTATTTATTAAACAAACAATAAAATCTTTGTCCAACGATTCAATTCGGTAGTGTAGATGTATAAGACGTTTATCCACACCAAGATTTGGTTTGTCCGACCTCCAGAATCGAATTATTAATTAAAATCGCGAAAAAGACAGGTATTGGTGAAGCGATCGGGTATAAGTTCGATTATTTATTAATCAAACAATAAAATCTTTGTCCAACGATTCAATTCGGTAGTGTAGATGTATAAGACGTTTATCCACACCAAGATTTGGTTTGTCCGCCCTCCAGAATCAAATTATTAATTTAAATCGGGAAAAAGAGAGGTATTGGGGAAGCGATCGGGTATAAGTTCGATTATTTATTAAACAAACAATAAAATCTTTGTAAAACGATTCAATTCGGTAGTGTAGATGTAGAAGACGTTTATCCACCCAGAGATTTGGTTTGTCCGCCCTCCAGAATCGAATTATTAATTAAAATCGCGAAAAAGAAAGGAATTGGTGAAACGATCGCGTATAAGTTCGGTTATTTATTAAACAAACACTAAAATCGTTTGTCCAACGATTCAATTCGGTAGTGTAGATGTAGAAGACGTTTGTCCACCCCAAGATTTCGTTTGTCCACCATCCAGAATCGAATTATTAATTAATATAACAAAGAAGTACGATTACGGTTGAAGCGATCGCGTATAAGTTCGATTATTTATTAAACAAACAATAAAATCGTTTGTCCAACGATTCAATCCGGTAGTGTAGATGTAGAAGACGTTTATCCACAACAAGATTTGGTTTGTCCGCCCTCCAGAATCGAATTATTAATTAAAATCGCGAAAAAGAGAGGTATTGGTGAAGCGATCGGGTATAAGTTCGATTATTTATTAAACAAACAATAAAATCTTTGTCCAACGATTCAATTCGGTAGTGTAGATGTATAAGACGTTTATCCATACCAAGATTTGGTTTGTCCGCCCTCCAGAATCGAATTATTAATTAAAATCGCGAAAAAGAGAGGTATTGGTGAAGCGATCGGGTATAAGTTCGATTATTTATTAATCAAACAATAAAATCTTTGTCCAACGATTCAATTCGGTAGTGTAGATGTATAAGACGTTTATCCACACCAAGATTTGGTTTGTCCGCCCTCCAGAATCGAATTATTAATTAAAATCGGGAAAAAGAGAGGTATTGGTGAAGCGATCGGGTATAAGTTCGATTCTTTATTAAACAAACAATAAAATCTTTGTCCAACGATTCAATTCGGTAGTGTAGATGTAGAAGACGTTTATCCACCCCAAGATTTCGTTTCTGCACCCTCCATAATCGAATTATTAATTAAAATAACCAAGAAGTACGATTACGGTTGAAGCGATCGCGTATAAGTTCGATTATTTATTAAATAAACAATAAAATCGTTTGTCCAACGATTCAATTCGGTAGTGTAGATGTTGAAGACGTTTATCCACACCAAGATTTGGTTTGTCCGCCCTCCAGAATCGAATTATTAATTAAAATCGCGAAAAAGAAAGGTATTGGTGATGCGATAGCGTATAAGTTCGAGTATTTATTAAACAAACAATAAAATCGTTTGTCCAACGTTTCAATTCGATACTGTGGATGTAGAAGACGATTATCCACCCAGAGATTTGGTTTGTCCGCCCTTCAGAATCGAATTATTAATTAAAATCGCGAAAAAGAGAGGTATTGGTGAAGCAATCGGGTGTAAGTTCGATTATTTATTAAACAAACAATAAAATCTTTGTCCAACGATTCAATTCGGTAGTATAGATGTAGAAGACGTTTATCCAACCGTAGATTTCGTTTTTCTAACCTCCAGAATCGAATTATTAATTAAAATCGCGAAAAAGCAAGGTATTGGTGAAGCGATCGCGTATAAGTTCGATTATTTATTATACAAACAGTAAAATTGTTTGTCCAATGATTCAATTCGGTAGTTTAGATGTTGAAGACGTTTCTCCACCCCAAGATTTCGTTTGTGCACCCTCCAGAATCGATTTATTAAATAAAATAACCAAGAAGTACGATTACGGTTGAAGCGATCGCGTATAAGTGAGATTATTTATTAAACGAACAATCAAATGGATAGTCCAACCATTCAATTCGGTAGAGTAGATGTAGAAGACGTTTGTGCACCCCAAGATTTCGTTTGTCCACCCTCCAGAATCGAATTATTAATTAAAATCGCGAAAAAGCAAGGTATTGGTGAAGCGATCGCGTATAAGTTCGATTATTTATTGTACAAACAGTAAAATTGTTTATCCAACGATTCAATTCGGTAGTTTAGATATAGCAGACGTTTCTCCGCCCCAAGATTTCGTTTGTGCACCCTCCAGAATCGAATTATTAAATAAAATAACCAAGAAGTACGATTACGGTTGAAGCGATCGCGTATAAGTGAGATTATTTATTAAACGAACAATCAAATCGAATGTCCAACCATTCAATTCGGTAGAGTAGATGTAGAATACGTTTGTCCACCCAGAGATTTGGTTTGTTCGCCCTCCAGAATCAAATTATTAATTAAAATCGCGAAAAAGAAAGGAATTGGTGAAACGATCGCGTATAAGTTCGGTTATTTATTAAACAAACAATAAAATCGTTTGTCCAACGATTCAATTCGGTAGTCTAGATGTAGAAGACGTTTATCCACCCCTAGATTTCGTTTGTCCAACCTCCAGAATCTAATTATTAATTAAAATAACCAAGAAGTACGATTACGATTGGAGCGATCGCTTATAAGTTCGATTATTTATTAAACAAACAATAAAACAGTTTGTCCAACGATTCAATTCGGTAGTGTAGATGTAGAATACGTTTGTCCACCCCAAGATTTGGTTTGTCCGCCCTCCGGAATCGAATTATTCATTAAAATCGCGAAAAAGAAAGGTATTGGTGAAGCGATCGCGTATAAGTTCGATTATTTATTATACAAACAGTAAAATTGTTTGTCCACCGATTCAATTCGGTAGTTTAGATGTAGAAGACGTTTCTCCACCCCATAATTTCGTTTGTCCACACTCCAGAATCGAATTATTAAATAAAATAACCAAGAAGTACGATTACGGTTGAAGCGATCGCGTATAAGTGAGATTATTTATTAAACGAACAATCAAATCGATTGTCCAACCATTCAATTCGGTAGAGTAGATGTAGAATACGTTTGTCCACCCCAAGATTTGGTTTGCCCGCCCTCCAGAATCGAATTATTAATTAAAATCGCGAAAAAGAAAGGTATTGGTGAAGCGATCGCGTATAAGTTCGATTATTTAGTAAACAAACAATAAAATTGTTTGTCCAACGATTCAATTCGGGACTGTAGATGTAGAAGACGTTTATCCACCCAGAGATTTGGTTTGTCCGCCCTCCAGAATCGAATTATTAATTAAAATCGCGAAAAAGAAAGGAATTGGTGAAACGATCGCTTATAAGTTCGGTTATTTATTAAACAAACACTAAAATCGTTTGTCCAATGATTCAATTCGGTAGTGTAGATGTAGAAGACGTTTGTCCACCCCAAGATTTCGTTTGTGCACCCTCCAGAATCGAATTATTAATTAAAATAACAAAGAAGTACGATTACGGTTGAAGCGATCGCGTATAAGTTGGATTATTTATTAAACAAACAATAAAATCGTTTGTCCAACGATTCAATCCGGTAGTGTAGATGTAGAAGACGTTTATCCACAACAAGATTTGGTTTGTCCGCCCTCCAGAATCGAATTATTAATTAAAATCGCGAAAAAGAGAGGTATTGGTGAAGCGATCGGGTATAAGTTCGATTATTTATTAAACAAACAATAAAATCTTTGTCCAACGATTCAATTCGGTAGTGTAGATGTATAAGACGTTTATCCACACCAAGATTTGGTTTGTCCGCCCTCCAGAATCGAATTATTAATTAAAATCGCGAAAAAGAGAGGTATTGGTGAAGCGATCGGGTATAAGTTCGATTATTTATTAATCAAACAATAAAATCTTTGTCCAACGATTCAATTCGGTAGTGTAGATGTATAAGACGTTTATCCACACCAGGATTTGGTTTGTCCGCCCTCCAGAATCGAATTATTAATTAAAATCGGGAAAAAGAGAGGTATTGGTGAAGCGATCGGGTATAAGTTCGATTCTTTATTAAACAAACAATAAAATCTTTGTCCAACGATTCAATTCGGTAGTGTAGATGTATAAGACGTTTATCCACACCAAGATTTGCTTTGTCCGCCCTCCAGAATCGAATTATTAATTAAAATCGCTAAAAAGAAAGGTATTGGTGAAGCGATCGGGTATAAGTTCGTTTATTTATTAATCAAACAATAAAATCTTTGTCCAACGATTCAATTCGGTAGTGTAGATGTATAAGACGTTTATCCACACCAAGATTTGCTTTGTCCGCCCTCCAGAATCGAATTATTAATTAAAATCGCTAAAAAGAAAGGTATTGGTGAAGCGATCGGGTATAAGTTCGATTATTTATTAATCAAACAATAAAATCTTTGTCCAACGATTCAATTCGGTAGTGTAGATGTATAAGACGTTTATCCACCCCTAGATTTCGTTTGTCCAACCTCCAGAATCTAATTATTAATTAAAACAGCCAAGAAGTACGATTACGATTGAAGCGATCGCTTATAAGTTCGATTATTTATTAAACGAACAATCAAATCGATTGTCCAACCATTCAATTCGGTAGAGTAGATGTAGAATACGTTTGTCCACCCAGAGATTTGGTTTGTCCGCCCTCCAGAATCGAATTATTAATTAAAATCGCGAAAAAGACAGGTATTGGTGAAGCGATCGGGTATAAGTTCGATTATTTATTAATCAAACAATAAAATCTTTGTCCAACGATTCAATTCGGTAGTGTAGATGTATAAGACGTTTATCCACACCAAGATTTGGTTTGTCCGCCCTCCAGAATCGAATTATTAATTAAAATCGGGAAAAAGAGAGGTATTGGTGAAGCGATCGGGTATAAGTTCGATTATTTATTAAACAAACAATAAAATCTTCGTCCAACGATTCAATTCGGTAGTGTAGATGTATAAGACGTTTATCCACACCAAGATTTGGTTTGTCCGCCCTCCAGAATCGAATTATTAATTAAAATCGCGAAAAAGAGAGGTATTGGTGAAGCGATCGGGTATAAGTTCGATTATTTATTAAACAAACAATAAAATCTTTGTCCAACGATTCAATTCGGTAGTGTAGATGTATAAGACGTTTATCCACACCAAGATTTGGTTTGTCCGCCCTCCAGAATCGAATTATTAATTAAAATCGGGAAAAAGAGAGGTATTGGGGAAGCGATCGGGTATAAGTTCGATTATTTATTAAACAAACAATAAAATCTTTGTCCAACGATTCAATTCGCTAGTGTAGATGTATAAGACGTTTATCCACCCGTAGATTTCGTTTTTCCAACCTCCAGAATCGAATTATTAATTAAAATCGCGAAAAAGCAAGGTATTGGTGAAGCGATCGCGTATAAGTTCGATTATTTATTATACTAACAGTAAAATTGTTTGTCCAACGATTCAATTCGGTAGTTTAGATGTAGAAGACGTTTCTCCACCCCAAGATTTCGTTTGTGCACACTCCAGAATCGAATTATTAAATAAAATAACCAAGAAGTACGATTACGGTTGAAGCGATCGCGTATAAGTGAGATTATTTATTAAACGAACAATCAAATCGATTGTCCAACCATTCAATTCGGTAGAGTAGATGTAGAATACGTTTGTCCACCCCAAGATTTGGTTTGTCCGCCCTCCAGAATCGAATTATTAATTAAAATCGCGAAAAAGAAAGGAATTGGTGAAACGATCGCGTATAAGTTCGGTTATTTATTAAACAAACACTAAAATCGTTTGTCCAACGATTCAATTCGGTAGTGTAGATGTAGAAGACGTTTGTCCACCCCAAGATTTCGTTTGTCCACCATCCAGAATCGAATTATTAATTAATATAACAAAGAAGTACGATTACGGTTGAAGCGATCGCGTATAAGTTCGATTATTTATTAAACAAACAATAAAATCGTTTGTCCAACGATTCAATCCGGTAGTGTAGATGTAGAAGACGTTTATCCACAACAAGATTTGGTTTGTCCGCCCTCCAGAATCGAATTATTAATTAAAATCGCGAAAAAGAGAGGTATTGGTGAAGCGATCGGGTATAAGTTCGATTATTTATTAAACAAACAATAAAATCTTTGTCCAACGATTCAATTCGGTAGTGTAGATGTATAAGACGTTTATCCATACCAAGATTTGGTTTGTCCGCCCTCCAGAATCGAATTATTAATTAAAATCGCGAAAAAGAGAGGTATTGGTGAAGCGATCGGGTATAAGTTCGATTATTTATTAATCAAACAATAAAATCTTTGTCCAACGATTCAATTCGGTAGTGTAGATGTATAAGACGTTTATCCACACCAAGATTTGGTTTGTCCGCCCTCCAGAATCGAATTATTAATTAAAATCGGGAAAAAGAGAGGTATTGGTGAAGCGATCGGGTATAAGTTCGATTCTTTATTAAACAAACAATAAAATCTTTGTCCAACGATTCAATTCGGTAGTGTAGATGTAGAAGACGTTTATCCACCCCAAGATTTCGTTTCTGCACCCTCCAGAATCGAATTATTAATTAAAATAACCAAGAAGTACGATTACGGTTGAAGCGATCGCGTATAAGTTCGATTATTTATTAAATAAACAATAAAATCGTTTGTCCAACGATTCAATTCGGTAGTGTAGATGTTGAAGACGTTTATCCACACCAAGATTTGGTTTGTCCGCCCTCCAGAATCGAATTATTAATTAAAATCGCGAAAAAGAAAGGTATTGGTGATGCGATAGCGTATAAGTTCGAGTATTTATTAAACAAACAATAAAATCGTTTGTCCAACGTTTCAATTCGATACTGTGGATGTAGAAGACGATTATCCACCCAGAGATTTGGTTTGTCCGCCCTTCAGAATCGAATTATTAATTAAAATCGCGAAAAAGAGAGGTATTGGTGAAGCGATCGGGTGTAAGTTCGATTATTTATTAAACAAACAATAAAATCTTTGTCCAACGATTCAATTCGGTAGTATAGATGTAGAAGACGTTTATCCAACCGTAGATTTCGTTTTTCTAACCTCCAGAATCGAATTATTAATTAAAATCGCGAAAAAGCAAGGTATTGGTGAAGCGATCGCGTATAAGTTCGATTATTTATTATACAAACAGTAAAATTGTTTGTCCAATGATTCAATTCGGTAGTTTAGATGTTGAAGACGTTTCTCCACCCCAAGATTTCGTTTGTGCACCCTCCAGAATCGATTTATTAAATAAAATAACCAAGAAGTACGATTACGGTTGAAGCGATCGCGTATAAGTGAGATTATTTATTAAACGAACAATCAAATGGATAGTCCAACCATTCAATTCGGTAGAGTAGATGTAGAAGACGTTTGTGCACCCCAAGATTTCGTTTGTCCACCCTCCAGAATCGAATTATTAATTAAAATCGCGAAAAAGCAAGGTATTGGTGAAGCGATCGCGTATAAGTTCGATTATTTATTGTACAAACAGTAAAATTGTTTATCCAACGATTCAATTCGGTAGTTTAGATATAGCAGACGTTTCTCCGCCCCAAGATTTCGTTTGTGCACCCTCCAGAATCGAATTATTAAATAAAATAACCAAGAAGTACGATTACGGTTGAAGCGATCGCGTATAAGTGAGATTATTTATTAAACGAACAATCAAATCGAATGTCCAACCATTCAATTCGGTAGAGTAGATGTAGAATACGTTTGTCCACCCAGAGATTTGGTTTGTTCGCCCTCCAGAATCAAATTATTAATTAAAATCGCGAAAAAGAAAGGAATTGGTGAAACGATCGCGTATAAGTTCGGTTATTTATTAAACAAACAATAAAATCGTTTGTCCAACGATTCAATTCGGTAGTCTAGATGTAGAAGACGTTTATCCACCCCTAGATTTCGTTTGTCCAACCTCCAGAATCTAATTATTAATTAAAATAACCAAGAAGTACGATTACGATTGGAGCGATCGCTTATAAGTTCGATTATTTATTAAACAAACAATAAAACAGTTTGTCCAACGATTCAATTCGGTAGTGTAGATGTAGAATACGTTTGTCCACCCCAAGATTTGGTTTGTCCGCCCTCCGGAATCGAATTATTCATTAAAATCGCGAAAAAGAAAGGTATTGGTGAAGCGATCGCGTATAAGTTCGATTATTTATTATACAAACAGTAAAATTGTTTGTCCACCGATTCAATTCGGTAGTTTAGATGTAGAAGACGTTTCTCCACCCCATAATTTCGTTTGTCCACACTCCAGAATCGAATTATTAAATAAAATAACCAAGAAGTACGATTACGGTTGAAGCGATCGCGTATAAGTGAGATTATTTATTAAACGAACAATCAAATCGATTGTCCAACCATTCAATTCGGTAGAGTAGATGTAGAATACGTTTGTCCACCCCAAGATTTGGTTTGCCCGCCCTCCAGAATCGAATTATTAATTAAAATCGCGAAAAAGAAAGGTATTGGTGAAGCGATCGCGTATAAGTTCGATTATTTAGTAAACAAACAATAAAATTGTTTGTCCAACGATTCAATTCGGGACTGTAGATGTAGAAGACGTTTATCCACCCAGAGATTTGGTTTGTCCGCCCTCCAGAATCGAATTATTAATTAAAATCGCGAAAAAGAAAGGAATTGGTGAAACGATCGCTTATAAGTTCGGTTATTTATTAAACAAACACTAAAATCGTTTGTCCAATGATTCAATTCGGTAGTGTAGATGTAGAAGACGTTTGTCCACCCCAAGATTTCGTTTGTGCACCCTCCAGAATCGAATTATTAATTAAAATAACAAAGAAGTACGATTACGGTTGAAGCGATCGCGTATAAGTTGGATTATTTATTAAACAAACAATAAAATCGTTTGTCCAACGATTCAATCCGGTAGTGTAGATGTAGAAGACGTTTATCCACAACAAGATTTGGTTTGTCCGCCCTCCAGAATCGAATTATTAATTAAAATCGCGAAAAAGAGAGGTATTGGTGAAGCGATCGGGTATAAGTTCGATTATTTATTAAACAAACAATAAAATCTTTGTCCAACGATTCAATTCGGTAGTGTAGATGTATAAGACGTTTATCCACACCAAGATTTGGTTTGTCCGCCCTCCAGAATCGAATTATTAATTAAAATCGCGAAAAAGAGAGGTATTGGTGAAGCGATCGGGTATAAGTTCGATTATTTATTAATCAAACAATAAAATCTTTGTCCAACGATTCAATTCGGTAGTGTAGATGTATAAGACGTTTATCCACACCAGGATTTGGTTTGTCCGCCCTCCAGAATCGAATTATTAATTAAAATCGGGAAAAAGAGAGGTATTGGTGAAGCGATCGGGTATAAGTTCGATTCTTTATTAAACAAACAATAAAATCTTTGTCCAACGATTCAATTCGGTAGTGTAGATGTATAAGACGTTTATCCACACCAAGATTTGCTTTGTCCGCCCTCCAGAATCGAATTATTAATTAAAATCGCTAAAAAGAAAGGTATTGGTGAAGCGATCGGGTATAAGTTCGTTTATTTATTAATCAAACAATAAAATCTTTGTCCAACGATTCAATTCGGTAGTGTAGATGTATAAGACGTTTATCCACACCAAGATTTGCTTTGTCCGCCCTCCAGAATCGAATTATTAATTAAAATCGCTAAAAAGAAAGGTATTGGTGAAGCGATCGGGTATAAGTTCGATTATTTATTAATCAAACAATAAAATCTTTGTCCAACGATTCAATTCGGTAGTGTAGATGTATAAGACGTTTATCCACCCCTAGATTTCGTTTGTCCAACCTCCAGAATCTAATTATTAATTAAAACAGCCAAGAAGTACGATTACGATTGAAGCGATCGCTTATAAGTTCGATTATTTATTAAACGAACAATCAAATCGATTGTCCAACCATTCAATTCGGTAGAGTAGATGTAGAATACGTTTGTCCACCCAGAGATTTGGTTTGTCCGCCCTCCAGAATCGAATTATTAATTAAAATCGCGAAAAAGACAGGTATTGGTGAAGCGATCGGGTATAAGTTCGATTATTTATTAATCAAACAATAAAATCTTTGTCCAACGATTCAATTCGGTAGTGTAGATGTATAAGACGTTTATCCACACCAAGATTTGGTTTGTCCGCCCTCCAGAATCGAATTATTAATTAAAATCGGGAAAAAGAGAGGTATTGGTGAAGCGATCGGGTATAAGTTCGATTATTTATTAAACAAACAATAAAATCTTCGTCCAACGATTCAATTCGGTAGTGTAGATGTATAAGACGTTTATCCACACCAAGATTTGGTTTGTCCGCCCTCCAGAATCGAATTATTAATTAAAATCGCGAAAAAGAGAGGTATTGGTGAAGCGATCGGGTATAAGTTCGATTATTTATTAAACAAACAATAAAATCTTTGTCCAACGATTCAATTCGGTAGTGTAGATGTATAAGACGTTTATCCACACCAAGATTTGGTTTGTCCGCCCTCCAGAATCGAATTATTAATTAAAATCGGGAAAAAGAGAGGTATTGGGGAAGCGATCGGGTATAAGTTCGATTATTTATTAAACAAACAATAAAATCTTTGTCCAACGATTCAATTCGCTAGTGTAGATGTATAAGACGTTTATCCACCCGTAGATTTCGTTTTTCCAACCTCCAGAATCGAATTATTAATTAAAATCGCGAAAAAGCAAGGTATTGGTGAAGCGATCGCGTATAAGTTCGATTATTTATTATACTAACAGTAAAATTGTTTGTCCAACGATTCAATTCGGTAGTTTAGATGTAGAAGACGTTTCTCCACCCCAAGATTTCGTTTGTGCACACTCCAGAATCGAATTATTAAATAAAATAACCAAGAAGTACGATTACGGTTGAAGCGATCGCGTATAAGTGAGATTATTTATTAAACGAACAATCAAATCGATTGTCCAACCATTCAATTCGGTAGAGTAGATGTAGAATACGTTTGTCCACCCCAAGATTTGGTTTGCCCGCCCTCCAGAATCGAATTATTAATTAAAATCGCGAAAAAGAAAGGAATTGGTGAAACGATCGCGTATAAGTTCGGTTATTTATTAAACAAACACTAAAATCGTTTGTCCAACGATTCAATTCGGTAGTGTAGATGTAGAAGACGTTTGTCCACCCCAAGATTTCGTTTGTCCACCCTCCAGAATCGAATTATTAATTAAAATAACATAGAAGTACGATTACGGTTGAAGCGATCGCGTATAAGTTCGATTATTTATTAAACAAACAATAAAATCGTTTGTCCAACGATTCAATCCGGTAGTGTAGATGTAGAAGACGTTTATCCACAACAAGATTTGGTTTGTCCACCATCCAGAATCGAATTATTAATTAAAATCGCGAAAAAGAGAGGTATTGGTGAAGCGATCGGGTATAAGTTCGATTATTTATTAAACAAACAATAAAATCTTTGTCCAACGATTCAATTCGGTAGTGTAGATGTATAAGACGTTTATCCACACCAAGATTTGGTTTGTCCGACCTCCAGAATCGAATTATTAATTAAAATCGCGAAAAAGACAGGTATTGGTGAAGCGATCGTGTATAAGTTCGATTATTTATTAATCAAACAATAAAATCTTTGTCCAACGATTCAATTCGGTAGTGTAGATGTATAAGACGTTTATCCACACCAAGATTTGGTTTGTCCGCCCTCCAGAATCAAATTATTAATTTAAATCGGGAAAAAGAGAGGTACTGGGGAAGCGATCGGGTATAAGTTCGATTATTTATTAAACAAACAATAAAATCTTTGTAAAACGATTCAATTCGGTAGTGTAGATGTAGAAGACGTTTATCCACCCAGAGATTTGGTTTGTCCGCCCTCCAGAATCGAATTATTAATTAAAATCGCGAAAAAGAAAGGAATTGGTGAAACGATCGCGTATAAGTTCGGTTATTTATTAAACAAACACTAAAATCGTTTGTCCAACGATTCAATTCGGTAGTGTAGATGTAGAAGACGTTTGTCCACCCCAAGATTTCGTTTGTCCACCCTCCAGAATCGAATTATTAATTAAAATAACAAAGAAGTACGATTACGGTTGAAGCGATCGCGTATAAGTTCGATTATTTATTAAACAAACAATAAAATCGTTTGTCCAACGGTTCAATTCGGTAGTGTAGATGTATAAGACGTTTATCCATACCAAGATTTGGTTTGTCCGCCCTCCAGAATCGAATTATTAATTAAAATCGCGAAAAAGAGAGGTATTGGTGAAGCGATCGGGTATAAGTTCGATTATTTATTAATCAAACAATAAAATCTTTGTCCAACGATTCAATTCGGTAGTGTAGATGTATAAGACGTTTATCCACACCAAGATTTGGTTTGTCCGCCCTCCAGAATCGAATTATTAATTAAAATCGGGAAAAAGAGAGGTATTGGTGAAGCGATCGGGTATAAGTTCGATTCTTTATTAAACAAACAATAAAATCTTTGTCCAACGATTCAATTCGGTAGTGTAGATGTATAAGACGTTTATCCACACCAAGATTTGCTTTGTCCGCCCTCCAGAATCGAATTATTAATTAAAATCGCTAAAAAGAAAGGTATTGGTGAAGCGATCGGGTATAAGTTCGATTATTTATTAATCAAACAATAAAATCTTTGTCCAACGATTCAATTCGGTAGTGTAGATGTATAAGACGTGTATCCACACCAAGATTTGCTTTGTCCGCCCTCCAGAATCGAATTATTAATTAAAATCGCTAAAAAGAAAGGTATTGGTGAAGCGATCGGGTATAAGTTCGATTATTTATTAATCAAACAATAAAATCTTTGTCCAACGATTCAATTCGGTAGTGTAGATGTATAAGACGTTTATCCACCCCTAGATTTCGTTTGTCCAACCTCCAGAATCTAATTATTATTTAAAACAGCCAAGAAGTACGATTACGATTGAAGCGATCGCTTATAAGTTCGATTATTTATTAAACGAACAATCAAATCGATTGTCCAACCATTCAATTC
Organism: Andrena bucephala; assembly: GCA_947577245.1. Taxonomy (NCBI): domain Eukaryota; kingdom Metazoa; phylum Arthropoda; class Insecta; order Hymenoptera; family Andrenidae; genus Andrena; species Andrena bucephala. The sequence goes on along the minus strand of OX387716.1, from coordinate 29,869,905 downwards.
GGTAGAGTAGATGTAGAATACGTTTGTCCACCCAGAGATTTGGTTTGTCCGCCCTCCAGAATCGAATTATTAATTAAAATCGCGAAAAAGACAGGTATTGGTGAAGCGATCGGGTATAAGTTCGATTATTTATTAATCAAACAATAAAATCTTTGTCCAACGATTCAATTCGGTAGTGTAGATGTATAAGACGTTTATCCACACCAAGATTTGGTTTGTCCGCCCTCCAGAATCGAATTATTAATTAAAATCGGGAAAAAGAGAGGTATTGGTGAAGCGATCGGGTATAAGTTCGATTATTTATTAAACAAACAATAAAATCTTCGTCCAACGATTCAATTCGGTAGTGTAGATGTATAAGACGTTTATCCACACCAAGATTTGGTTTGTCCGCCCTCCAGAATCGAATTATTAATTAAAATCGCGAAAAAGAGAAGTATTGGTGAAGCGATCGGGTATAAGTTCGATTATTTATTAAACAAACAATAAAATCTTTGTCCAACGATTCAATTCGGTAGTGTAGATGTATAAGACGTTTATCCACACCAAGATTTGGTTTGTCCGCCCTCCAGAATCGAATTATTAATTAAAATCGGGAAAAAGAGAGGTATTGGGGAAGCGATCGGGTATAAGTTCGATTATTTATTAAACAAACAATAAAATCTTTGTCCAACGATTCAATTCGCTAGTGTAGATGTATAAGACGTTTATCCACCCGTAGATTTCGTTTTTCCAACCTCCAGAATCGAATTATTAATTAAAATCGCGAAAAAGCAAGGTATTGGTGAAGCGATCGCGTATAAGTTCGATTATTTATTATACAAACAGTAAAATTGTTTGTCCAACGATTCAATTCGGTAGTTTAGATGTAGAAGACGTTTCTCCACCCCAAGATTTCGTTTGTGCACACTCCAGAATCTAATTATTAAATAAAATAACCAAGAAGTACGATTACGGTTGAAGCGATCGCGTATAAGTGAGATTATTTATTAAACGAACAATCAAATCGATTGTCCAACCATTCAATTCGGTAGAGTAGATGTAGAATACGTTTGTCCACCCCTAGATTAGGTTTGCCCGCCCTCCAGAATCGAATTATTAATTAAAATCGCGAAAAAGAAAGGTATTGGTGAAGCGATCGCGTATAAGTTCGATTATTTAGTAAACAAACAATAAAATTGTTTGTCCAACGATTCAATTCGGGACTGTAGATGTAGAAGACGTTTATCCACCCAGAGATTTGGTTTGTCCGCCCTCCAGAATCGAATTATTAATTAAAATCGCGAAAAAGAGAGGTATTGGTGAAGCGATCGGGTATAAGTTCGATTATTTATTAAACAAACAATAAAATCTTTGTCCAACGATTCAATTCGGTAGTGTAGATGTATAAGACGTTTATCCACACCAAGATTTGGTTTGTCCGACCTCCAGAATCGAATTATTAATTAAAATCGCGAAAAAGACAGGTATTGGTGAAGCGATCGGGTATAAGTTCGATTATTTATTAATCAAACAATAAAATCTTTGTCCAACGATTCAATTCGGTAGTGTAGATGTATAAGACGTTTATCCACCCCTAGATTTCGTTTGTCCAACCTCCAGAATCTAATTATTAATTAAAACAGCCAAGAAGTACGATTACGATTGAAGCGATCGCTTATAAGTTCGATTATTTATTAAACGAACAATCAAATCGATTGTCCAACCATTCAATTCGGTAGAGTAGATGTAGAATACGTTTGTCCACCCAGAGATTTGGTTTGTCCGCCCTCCAGAATCGAATTATTAATTAAAATCGCGAAAAAGACAGGTATTGGTGAAGCGATCGGGTATAAGTTCGATTATTTATTAATCAAACAATAAAATCTTTGTCCAACGATTCAATTCGGTAGTGTAGATGTATAAGACGTTTATCCACACCAAGATTTGGTTTGTCCGCCCTCCAGAATCGAATTATTAATTAAAATCGGGAAAAAGAGAGGTATTGGTGAAGCGATCGGGTATAAGTTCGATTATTTATTAAACAAACAATAAAATCTTCGTCCAACGATTCAATTCGGTAGTGTAGATGTATAAGACGTTTATCCACACCAAGATTTGGTTTGTCCGCCCTCCAGAATCGAATTATTAATTAAAATCGCGAAAAAGAGAGGTATTGGTGAAGCGATCGGGTATAAGTTCGATTATTTATTAAACAAACAATAAAATCTTTGTCCAACGATTCAATTCGGTAGTGTAGATGTATAAGACGTTTATCCACACCAAGATTTGGTTTGTCCGCCCTCCAGAATCGAATTATTAATTAAAATCGGGAAAAAGAGAGGTATTGGGGAAGCGATCGGGTATAAGTTCGATTATTTATTAAACAAACAATAAAATCTTTGTCCAACGATTCAATTCGCTAGTGTAGATGTATAAGACGTTTATCCACCCGTAGATTTCGTTTTTCCAACCTCCAGAATCGAATTATTAATTAAAATCGCGAAAAAGCAAGGTATTGGTGAAGCGATCGCGTATAAGTTCGATTATTTATTATACTAACAGTAAAATTGTTTGTCCAACGATTCAATTCGGTAGTTTAGATGTAGAAGACGTTTCTCCACCCCAAGATTTCGTTTGTGCACACTCCAGAATCGAATTATTAAATAAAATAACCAAGAAGTACGATTACGGTTGAAGCGATCGCGTATAAGTGAGATTATTTATTAAACGAACAATCAAATCGATTGTCCAACCATTCAATTCGGTAGAGTAGATGTAGAATACGTTTGTCCACCCCAAGATTTGGTTTGCCCGCCCTCCAGAATCGAATTATTAATTAAAATCGCGAAAAAGAGAGGTATTGGTGAAGCGATCGGGTATAAGTTCGATTATTTATTAATCAAACAATAAAATCTTTGTCCAACGATTCAATTCGGTAGTGTAGATGTATAAGACGTGTATCCACACCAAGATTTGCTTTGTCCGCCCTCCAGAATCGAATTATTAATTAAAATCGCGAAAAAGAGAAGTATTGGTGAAGCGATCGGGTATAAGTTCGATTATTTATTAAACAAACAATAAAATCTTTGTCCAACGATTCAATTCGGTAGTGTAGATGTATAAGACGTTTATCCACACCAAGATTTGGTTTGTCCGCCCTCCAGAATCGAATTATTAATTAAAATCGGGAAAAAGAGAGGTATTGGGGAAGCGATCGGGTATAAGTTCGATTATTTATTAAACAAACAATAAAATCTTTGTCCAACGATTCAATTCGCTAGTGTAGATGTATAAGACGTTTATCCACCCGTAGATTTCGTTTTTCCAACCTCCAGAATCGAATTATTAATTAAAATCGCGAAAAAGCAAGGTATTGGTGAAGCGATCGCGTATAAGTTCGATTATTTATTATACAAACAGTAAAATTGTTTGTCCAACGATTCAATTCGGTAGTTTAGATGTAGAAGACGTTTCTCCACCCCAAGATTTCGTTTGTGCACACTCCAGAATCTAATTATTAAATAAAATAACCAAGAAGTACGATTACGGTTGAAGCGATCGCGTATAAGTGAGATTATTTATTAAACGAACAATCAAATCGATTGTCCAACCATTCAATTCGGTAGAGTAGATGTAGAATACGTTTGTCCACCCCTAGATTAGGTTTGCCCGCCCTCCAGAATCGAATTATTAATTAAAATCGCGAAAAAGAAAGGTATTGGTGAAGCGATCGCGTATAAGTTCGATTATTTAGTAAACAAACAATAAAATTGTTTGTCCAACGATTCAATTCGGGACTGTAGATGTAGAAGACGTTTATCCACCCAGAGATTTGGTTTGTCCGCCCTCCAGAATCGAATTATTAATTAAAATCGCGAAAAAGAGAGGTATTGGTGAAGCGATCGGGTATAAGTTCGATTATTTATTAAACAAACAATAAAATCTTTGTCCAACGATTCAATTCGGTAGTGTAGATGTATAAGACGTTTATCCACACCAAGATTTGGTTTGTCCGACCTCCAGAATCGAATTATTAATTAAAATCGCGAAAAAGACAGGTATTGGTGAAGCGATCGGGTATAAGTTCGATTATTTATTAATCAAACAATAAAATCGTTTGTCCAACGATTCAATCCGGTAGTGTAGATGTAGAAGACGTTTATCCACAACAAGATTTGGTTTGTCCGCCCTCCAGAATCGAATTATTAATTAAAATCGCGAAAAAGAGAGGTATTGGTGAAGCGATCGGGTATAAGTTCGATTATTTATTAAACAAACAATAAAATCTTTGTCCAACGATTCAATTCGGTAGTGTAGATGTATAAGACGTTTATCCATACCAAGATTTGGTTTGTCCGCCCTCCAGAATCGAATTATTAATTAAAATCGCGAAAAAGAGAGGTATTGGTGAAGCGATCGGGTATAAGTTCGATTATTTATTAATCAAACAATAAAATCTTTGTCCAACGATTCAATTCGGTAGTGTAGATGTATAAGACGTTTATCCACACCAAGATTTGGTTTGTCCGCCCTCCAGAATCGAATTATTAATTAAAATCGGGAAAAAGAGAGGTATTGGTGAAGCGATCGGGTATAAGTTCGATTCTTTATTAAACAAACAATAAAATCTTTGTCCAACGATTCAATTCGGTAGTGTAGATGTAGAAGACGTTTATCCACCCCAAGATTTCGTTTCTGCACCCTCCAGAATCGAATTATTAATTAAAATAACCAAGAAGTACGATTACGGTTGAAGCGATCGCGTATAAGTTCGATTATTTATTAAATAAACAATAAAATCGTTTGTCCAACGATTCAATTCGGTAGTGTAGATGTTGAAGACGTTTATCCACACCAAGATTTGGTTTGTCCGCCCTCCAGAATCGAATTATTAATTAAAATCGCGAAAAAGAAAGGTATTGGTGATGCGATAGCGTATAAGTTCGAGTATTTATTAAACAAACAATAAAATCGTTTGTCCAACGTTTCAATTCGATACTGTGGATGTAGAAGACGATTATCCACCCAGAGATTTGGTTTGTCCGCCCTTCAGAATCGAATTATTAATTAAAATCGCGAAAAAGAGAGGTATTGGTGAAGCGATCGGGTGTAAGTTCGATTATTTATTAAACAAACAATAAAATCTTTGTCCAACGATTCAATTCGGTAGTATAGATGTAGAAGACGTTTATCCAACCGTAGATTTCGTTTTTCTAACCTCCAGAATCGAATTATTAATTAAAATCGCGAAAAAGCAAGGTATTGGTGAAGCGATCGCGTATAAGTTCGATTATTTATTATACAAACAGTAAAATTGTTTGTCCAACGATTCAATTCGGTAGTTTAGATGTTGAAGACGTTTCTCCACCCCAAGATTTCGTTTGTGCACCCTCCAGAATCGATTTATTAAATAAAATAACCAAGAAGTACGATTACGGTTGAAGCGATCGCGTATAAGTGAGATTATTTATTAAACGAACAATCAAATGGATAGTCCAACCATTCAATTCGGTAGAGTAGATGTAGAAGACGTTTGTGCACCCCAAGATTTCGTTTGTCCACCCTCCAGAATCGAATTATTAATTAAAATCGCGAAAAAGCAAGGTATTGGTGAAGCGATCGCGTATAAGTTCGATTATTTATTGTACAAACAGTAAAATTGTTTATCCAACGATTCAATTCGGTAGTTTAGATATAGCAGACGTTTCTCCGCCCCAAGATTTCGTTTGTGCACCCTCCAGAATCGAATTATTAAATAAAATAACCAAGAAGTACGATTACGGTTGAAGCGATCGCGTATAAGTGAGATTATTTATTAAACGAACAATCAAATCGAATGTCCAACCATTCAATTCGGTAGAGTAGATGTAGAATACGTTTGTCCACCCAGAGATTTGGTTTGTTCGCCCTCCAGAATCAAATTATTAATTAAAATCGCGAAAAAGAAAGGAATTGGTGAAACGATCGCGTATAAGTTCGGTTATTTATTAAACAAACAATAAAATCGTTTGTCCAACGATTCAATTCGGTAGTGTAGATGTAGAAGACGTTTGTCCACCCCAAGATTTCGTTTGTCCACCATCCAGAATCGAATTATTAATTAATATAACAAAGAAGTACGATTACGGTTGAAGCGATCGCGTATAAGTTCGATTATTTATTAAACAAACAATAAAATCGTTTGTCCAACGATTCAATCCGGTAGTGTAGATGTAGAAGACGTTTATCCACAACAAGATTTGGTTTGTCCGCCCTCCAGAATCGAATTATTAATTAAAATCGCGAAAAAGAGAGGTATTGGTGAAGCGATCGGGTATAAGTTCGATTATTTATTAAACAAACAATAAAATCTTTGTCCAACGATTCAATTCGGTAGTGTAGATGTATAAGACGTTTATCCATACCAAGATTTGGTTTGTCCGCCCTCCAGAATCGAATTATTAATTAAAATCGCGAAAAAGAGAGGTATTGGTGAAGCGATCGGGTATAAGTTCGATTATTTATTAATCAAACAATAAAATCTTTGTCCAACGATTCAATTCGGTAGTGTAGATGTATAAGACGTTTATCCACACCAAGATTTGGTTTGTCCGCCCTCCAGAATCGAATTATTAATTAAAATCGGGAAAAAGAGAGGTATTGGTGAAGCGATCGGGTATAAGTTCGATTCTTTATTAAACAAACAATAAAATCTTTGTCCAACGATTCAATTCGGTAGTGTAGATGTAGAAGACGTTTATCCACCCCAAGATTTCGTTTCTGCACCCTCCAGAATCGAATTATTAATTAAAATAACCAAGAAGTACGATTACGGTTGAAGCGATCGCGTATAAGTTCGATTATTTATTAAATAAACAATAAAATCGTTTGTCCAACGATTCAATTCGGTAGTGTAGATGTTGAAGACGTTTATCCACACCAAGATTTGGTTTGTCCGCCCTCCAGAATCGAATTATTAATTAAAATCGCGAAAAAGAAAGGTATTGGTGATGCGATAGCGTATAAGTTCGAGTATTTATTAAACAAACAATAAAATCGTTTGTCCAACGTTTCAATTCGATACTGTGGATGTAGAAGACGATTATCCACCCAGAGATTTGGTTTGTCCGCCCTTCAGAATCGAATTATTAATTAAAATCGCGAAAAAGAGAGGTATTGGTGAAGCGATCGGGTGTAAGTTCGATTATTTATTAAACAAACAATAAAATCTTTGTCCAACGATTCAATTCGGTAGTATAGATGTAGAAGACGTTTATCCAACCGTAGATTTCGTTTTTCTAACCTCCAGAATCGAATTATTAATTAAAATCGCGAAAAAGCAAGGTATTGGTGAAGCGATCGCGTATAAGTTCGATTATTTATTATACAAACAGTAAAATTGTTTGTCCAACGATTCAATTCGGTAGTTTAGATGTTGAAGACGTTTCTCCACCCCAAGATTTCGTTTGTGCACCCTCCAGAATCGATTTATTAAATAAAATAACCAAGAAGTACGATTACGGTTGAAGCGATCGCGTATAAGTGAGATTATTTATTAAACGAACAATCAAATGGATAGTCCAACCATTCAATTCGGTAGAGTAGATGTAGAAGACGTTTGTGCACCCCAAGATTTCGTTTGTCCACCCTCCAGAATCGAATTATTAATTAAAATCGCGAAAAAGCAAGGTATTGGTGAAGCGATCGCGTATAAGTTCGATTATTTATTGTACAAACAGTAAAATTGTTTATCCAACGATTCAATTCGGTAGTTTAGATATAGCAGACGTTTCTCCGCCCCAAGATTTCGTTTGTGCACCCTCCAGAATCGAATTATTAAATAAAATAACCAAGAAGTACGATTACGGTTGAAGCGATCGCGTATAAGTGAGATTATTTATTAAACGAACAATCAAATCGAATGTCCAACCATTCAATTCGGTAGAGTAGATGTAGAATACGTTTGTCCACCCAGAGATTTGGTTTGTTCGCCCTCCAGAATCAAATTATTAATTAAAATCGCGAAAAAGAAAGGAATTGGTGAAACGATCGCGTATAAGTTCGGTTATTTATTAAACAAACAATAAAATCGTTTGTCCAACGATTCAATTCGGTAGTCTAGATGTAGAAGACGTTTATCCACCCCTAGATTTCGTTTGTCCAACCTCCAGAATCTAATTATTAATTAAAATAACCAAGAAGTACGATTACGATTGGAGCGATCGCTTATAAGTTCGATTATTTATTAAACAAACAATAAAACAGTTTGTCCAACGATTCAATTCGGTAGTGTAGATGTAGAATACGTTTGTCCACCCCAAGATTTGGTTTGTCCGCCCTCCGGAATCGAATTATTCATTAAAATCGCGAAAAAGAAAGGTATTGGTGAAGCGATCGCGTATAAGTTCGATTATTTATTATACAAACAGTAAAATTGTTTGTCCACCGATTCAATTCGGTAGTTTAGATGTAGAAGACGTTTCTCCACCCCATAATTTCGTTTGTCCACACTCCAGAATCGAATTATTAATTAAAATCGCGAAAAAGAGAGGTATTGGTGAAGCGATCGGGTATAAGTTCGATTATTTATTAAACAAACAATAAAATCGTTTGTCCAACGATTCAATTCGGTAGTGTAGATGTAGAAGACGTTTATCCACCCCTAGATTTCGTTTGTCCAACCTCCAGAATCTAATTATTAATTAAAATAACCAAGAAGTACGATTACGATTGAAGCGATCGCTTATAAGTTCGATTATTTATTAAACAAACAATAAAATAGTTTGTCCAACGATTCAATTCGGTAGTGTAGATGTAGAATACGTTTGTCCACCCCAAGATTTGGTTTGTCCGCCCTTCAGGATCGAATTATTAATTAAAATCGCGAAAAAGAAAGGTATTGGTGAAGCGATCCCGTATAAGTTCGAATATTTATTAAACACACAATAAAATTGTTTGTCCAACGATTCAATTCGGTAGTGTAGATGTAGAAGACGTTTGTCCACCCCAAGATTTCGTTTCTGCACCCTCCAGAATCGAATTATTAATTAAAATAACCAAGAGGTACGATTACGGTTGAAGCGATCGCGTATAAGTTCGATTATTTATTAAACAAACAATAAAATCGTTTGTCCAACGATTCAATTCGGTAGTGTAGATGTAGAATACGTTTGTCCACACCAAGATTTGGTTTGTCCGCCCTCCAGAATCGAATTAATAATTAAAATCACGATAAAGAAAGGTATTGGTGAAGCGATCGCGTATAAGTTCGATTATTTAATAAACAAACAATAAAATCGTTTGTCCAACGATTCAATTCGGTAGTATAGATGTAGAAGACGTTTATCCAACCGTAGATTTCGTTTTTCCAACCTCCAGAATCGAATTATTAATTAAAATCGCGAAAAAGCAAGGTATTGGTGAAGCGATCACGTATAAGTTCGATTATTTATTATACAAACAGTAAAATTGTTTGTCCAACGATTCAATTCGGTAGTTTAGATGTTGAAGACGTTTCTCCACCCCAAGATTTCGTTTGTGCACCCTCCAGAATCGAATTATTAAAAAAATAACCAAGAAGTACGATTACGGTTGAAGCGGTCGCGTATAAGTGAGATTATTTATTAAACGAACAATCAAATCGATTGTCCAACGATTCAATTCGGTAGAGTAGATGTAGAATACGTTTGCCCACCCCAAGATTTGGTTTGTCCGCCCTCCAGAATCGAATTATTAATTAAAATCGCGAAAAAGAAAGGTATTGGTGAAGCGATCGCGAATAAGTTCGAATATTTATTAAACAAACAATAAAATTGTTTGTCCAACGATTCAATTCGGTAGTGTAGATGTAGAAGACGTTTGTCCACCCCAAGATTTCGTTTGTGCACCCTCCAGAATCGAATTATTAATTAAAATAACCAAGAAGTACGATTACGGTTGAAGCGATCGCGTATAAGTGAGATTATTTATTAAACGAACAATCAAATCGATTGTCCAACGATTCAATTCGGTAGAGTAGATGTAGAATACGTTTGTCCACCCCAAGATTTGGTTTGTCCGCCCTCCAGAATCGAATTATTAATTAAAATCGCGAAAATGAAAGGTATTGGTGAAGCGATCGGGTATAAGTTCGATTATTTATTAATCAAACAATAAAATCTTTGTCCAACGATTCAATTCGGTAGTGTAGATGTATAAGACGTTTATCCACACCAAGATTTGGTTTGTCCGCCCTCCAGAATCGAATTATTAATTAAAATCGGGAAAAAGAGAGGTATTGGTGAAGCGATCGGGTATAAGTTCGATTATTTATTAAACAAACAATAAAATCTTTGTCCAACGATTCAATTCGGTAGTGTAGATGTATAAGACGTTTATCCACACCAAGATTTTCTTTGTCCGCCCTCCAGAAACGAATTATTAATTAAAATCGCTAAAAAGAAAGGTATTGGTGAAGCGATTGGGTATAAGTTCGATTATTTATTAATCAAACAGTAAAATCTTTGTCCAACGATTCAATTCGGTAGTGTAAATGTATAAGACGTTTATCCACACCAAGATTTCGTTTGTGCACCCTCCAGAATCGAATTATTAAATATAATAACCAAGAAGTACGATTACGGTTGAAGCGATCGCGTATAAGTGAGATTATTTATTAAACGAACAATAAAATCGTTTGTCCAACGATTCAATTCGGTAGTGTAGATGTAGAAGACGTTTATCCACACCAAGATTTGGTTTGTCCGCCCTCCAGAATCGAATTATTAATTAAAATAACCAAGAAGTACTATTACGGTTGAAGCGAACGCGTATAAGTTCGATTATTTATTAAACAAACAGTAAAATCGTTTGTCCAACGATTCAATTCGGTAGTGTAGATGTAGAATACGTTTGTCCACCCCAAGATTTGGTTTGTCCGCCCTCCAGAATCGAATTATTAATTAAAATCGCGAAAAAGAACGGTATTGGATAAGCGATCGCGTATAAGTTCGATTATTTACTAAACAAACAATAAAACCGTTTGCCCAACGATTCAATTCGGTAGTGTAGATGTAGAAGACGTTCGTCCACCCCTAGATTTCGTTTGTCCACCCCCCAGAACCGAATTATTAATTAAAATCACGATAAAGAAAGGTATTGGTGAAGCGAACGCGTATAAGTTCGATTATTTATTAAACAAACAGTAAAATCGTTTGTCCAACGATTCAATTCGGTAGTGTAGATGTAGAATACGTTTGTCCACCCCAAGATTTGGTTTGTCCGCCCTCCAGAATCGAATTATTAATTAAAATCGCGAAAAAGAACGGTATTGGATAAGCGATCGCGTATAAGTTCGATTATTTAATAAACAAACCATAAAATCGTTTGTCCAACGATTCAATTCGGTAGTCTAGATGTTGAAGTCGTTTCTCCACCCCAAGATTTCGTTTGTGCACCCTCCAGAATCGAATTATTAAATAAAATAACCAAGAAGTACGATTACGGTTGAAGCGATCGCGTATAAGTGAGATTATTTATTAAACGAACAATCAAATCGATTGTCCAACGATTCAATTCGGTAGAGTAGATGTAGAATACGTCGGTCCACCCCAAGATTTGGTTTGTCCGCCCTCCAGAATCGAATTATTAATTAAAATCGCGAAAAAGAAAGGTATTGGTGAAGCGATCGCGTATAAGTTCGAATATTTATTAAACAAACAATAAAATTGTTTGTCCAACGATTCAATTCGGTAGTGTAGATGTAGAAGACGTTTCTCCACCCCAAGATTTCGTTTGTGCACACTCCAGAATCGAATTATTAAATAAAATAACCAAGAAGTACGATTACGGTTGAAGCGATCGCGTATAAGTGAGATTATTTATTAAACGAACAATCAAATCGATTGTCCAACCATTCAATTCGGTAGAGTAGATGTAGAATACGTTTGTCCACCCCAAGATTTGGTTTGTCCGCCCTCCAGAATCGAATTATTAATTAAAATCGCGAAAAAGAAAGGTATTGGTGAAGCGATCGCGTATAAGTTCGATTATTTAGTAAACAAACAATAAAATTGTTTGTCCAACGATTCAATTCGGTACTGTAGATGTAGAAGACGTTTATCCACCCAGAGATTTGGTTTGTCCGCCCTCCAGAATCGAATTATTAATTAAAATCGCGAAAAAGAGAGGTATTGGTGAAGCGATCGGGTATAAGTTGGATTATTTATTAAACAAACAATAAAATCTTTGTCCAACGATTCAATTTGGTAGTGTAGATGTATAAGACGTTTATCCACACCAAGATTTGGTTTGTCCGCCCTCCAGAATCGAATTATTAATTAAAATCGCGAAAAAGAGAGGTATTGGTGAAGCGATCGGGTATAAGTTCGATTATTTATTAATCAAACAATAAAATCTTTGTCCAACGAATCAATTCGGTAGTGTAGATGTATAAGACGTTTATCCACACTAAGATTTGGTTTGTCCGCCCTCCAGAATCGAATTATTAATTAAAATCGGGAAAAAGAGAGGTATTGGTGAAGCGATCGGGTATAAGTTCGATTATTTATTAAACAAACAATAAAATCTTTGTCCAACGATTCAATTCGGTAGTGTAGATGTATAAGACGTTTATCCACACCAAGATTTTCTTTGTCCGCCCTCCAGAATCCAATTATTAATTAAAATCGCTAAAAAGAAAGGTATTGGTGAAGCGATCGGGTATAAGTTCGATTATTTATTAATCAAACAATAAAATCTTTGTCCAACGATTCAATTCGGTAGTGTAAATGTATAAGACGTTTATCCACACCAAGATTTCGTTTGTGCACCCTCCAGAATCGAATTATTAAATAAAATAACCAAGAAGTACGATTACGGTTGAAGCGATCGCGTATAAGTGAGATTATTTATTAAACGAACAATAAAATCGTTTGTCCAACGATTCAATTCGGTAGTGTAGATGTAGAAGACGTTTATCCACACCAAGATTTGGTTTGGCCGCCCTCCAGAATCGAATTATTAATTAAAATCGCGAAAAAGAAAGGTATTGGTGAAGCGATAGCGTATAAGTTCGAGTATTTATTAAACAAACAATAAAATCGTTTGTCCAACGTTTCAATTCGGTACTGTAGATGTAGAAGACGTTTATCCACCCAGAGATTTGGTTTGTCCGCCCTTCAGAATCGAATTATTAATTAAAATCGCGAAAAAGGAAGGAATTGGTGAAACGATCGCGTATAAGTTCGGTTATTTATTAAACAAACAATAAAATCGTTTGTCCAACGATTCAATTCGGTAGTGTAGATTTAGAAGACGTTTATCCACCCCTAGATTTCGTTTGTCCAACCTCCAGAATCGAATTATTAATTAAAATAACCAAGAAGTACGATTACGATTGAAGCGATCGCGTATAAGTTCGATTATTTATTAAACAAACAATAAAATCGTTTGTCCAACGATTCAATTCGGTAGTGTAGATGTAGAATACGTTTGTCCACCCCAAGATTTGGTTTGTCCGCCCTCCAGAATCGAATTATTAATTAAAATCGCGAAAAAGAAAGGTATTGGTGAAGCGATCGCGTATAAGTTCGAATATTTATTAAACACAAAATAAAATTGATTGACCAACGATTCAATTCGGTAGTGTAGATGTAGAAGACGTTTGTCCACCCGTAGATTTCGATTTTCCAACCTCCAGAATCGAATTATTAATTAAAATCGCGAAAAAGCAAGGTATTGGTGAAGCGATCGCGTATAAGTTCAATTATTTATTATACAAACAGTAAAATTGTTTGTCCAACGATTCAATTCGGTAGTTTAGATGTAGAAGACGTTTCTCCACCCCAAGATTTCGTTTGTGCACCCTCCAGAATCGAATTATTAAATAAAATTACCAAGAAGTACGATAACGGTTGAAGCTATCGCGTATAAGTGAGATTATTTATTAAACGAACAATCAAATCGATTGTCCAACGATTCAATTCGGTAGAGTAGATGTAGAATACGATTGTCCACCCCAAGATTTGGTTTGTCCGCCCTCCAGAATTGAATTATTAATTAAAATAGCGAAAAAGAAAGGTATTGTTGAAGCGATAGCGTATAAGTTCGAGTATTTATTAAACAAACAATAAAATCGTTTGTCCAACGATTCAATTCGGTACTGTAGATGTAGAAGACGATTATCCACCCAGAGATTTGGTTTGTCCGCCCTTCAGAATCGTATAATTAATTAAAATAACCAAGAAGTACGATTACGGTTGAAGCGATCGCGTATAAGTTCGATTATTTATTAATCAAACAATAAAATCTTTGTTCAACGATTCAATTCGGTAGTGTAGATGTAGAAGACGTTTATCCACCCAGAGATTTGGTTTGTCCGCCCTCCAGAATCGAATTATTAGTTAAAATCGCGAAAAAGAAAGGTATTGGTGAAGCGATCGGGTATAAGTTCGATTATTTATTAAACAAACAATAAAATCTTTGTTCAACGATTCAATTCGGTAGTGTAGATGTAGAAGACGTTTATCCACCCAGAGATTTCGTTTGTCCAACCTCCAGAATCGAATTATTAATTAAAATAACCAAGAAGTACGATTACGGTTGAAGCGATCTCGTATAAGTTCGATTATTTATTAAACAAACAATAAAATCGATTATCCAACGATTAAATTCGGTAGTGTAGATGTAGAATATGTTTTTCCACCCCAAGATTTGGTTTGTCCGCCCTCCAGAATCGAATTATTAATTAAAATCGCGAAAAAGCAAGGTATTGGTGAAGCGATCGCGTATAAGTTCGATTATTTATTATACAAACAGTAAAATTGTTTGTCCAACGATTCAATTCGGTAGTTTAGATGTTGAAGACGTTTCTCCACCCCAAGATTTCGTTTGTGCACCCTCCAGAATCGAATTATTAAATAAAATAACCAAGAAGTACGATTACGGTTGAAGCGGTCGCGTATAAGTGAGATTATTTATTAAACGAACAATCAAATCGATTGTCCAACGATTCAATTCGGTAGAGTAGATGTAGAATACGTTTGCCCACCCCAAGATTTGGTTTGTCCGCCCTCCAGAATCGAATTATTAATTAAAATCGCGAAAAAGAAAGGTATTGGTGAAGCGATCGCGAATAAGTTCGAATATTTATTAAACAAACAATAAAATTGTTTGTCCAACGATTCAATTCGGTAGTGTAGATGTAGAAGACGTTTGTCCACCCCAAGATTTCGTTTGTGCACCCTCCAGAATCGAATTATTAATTAAAATAACCAAGAAGTACGATTACGGTTGAAGCGATCGCGTATAAGTGAGATTATTTATTAAACGAACAATCAAATCGATTGTCCAACGATTCAATTCGGTAGAGTAGATGTAGAATACGTTTGTCCACCCCAAGATTTGGTTTGTCCGCCCTCCAGAATCGAATTATTAATTAAAATCGCGAAAAAGAAAGGTATTGGTGAAGCGATCGGGTATAAGTTCGATTATTTATTAATCAAACAATAAAATCTTTGTCCAACGATTCAATTCGGTAGTGTAGATGTATAAGACGTTTATCCACACCAAGATTTGGTTTGTCCGCCCTCCAGAATCGAATTATTAATTAAAATCGGGAAAAAGAGAGGTATTGGTGAAGCGATCGGGTATAAGTTCGATTATTTATTAAACAAACAATAAAATCTTTGTCCAACGATTCAATTCGGTAGTGTAGATGTATAAGACGTTTATCCACACCAAGATTTTCTTTGTCCGCCCTCCAGAAACGAATTATTAATTAAAATCGCTAAAAAGAAAGGTATTGGTGAAGCGATTGGGTATAAGTTCGATTATTTATTAATCAAACAGTAAAATCTTTGTCCAACGATTCAATTCGGTAGTGTAAATGTATAAGACGTTTATCCACACCAAGATTTCGTTTGTGCACCCTCCAGAATCGAATTATTAAATATAATAACCAAGAAGTACGATTACGGTTGAAGCGATCGCGTATAAGTGAGATTATTTATTAAACGAACAATAAAATCGTTTGTCCAACGATTCAATTCGGTAGTGTAGATGTAGAAGACGTTTATCCACACCAAGATTTGGTTTGTCCGCCCTCCAGAATCGAATTATTAATTAAAATAACCAAGAAGTACTATTACGGTTGAAGCGAACGCGTATAAGTTCGATTATTTATTAAACAAACAGTAAAATCGTTTGTCCAACGATTCAATTCGGTAGTGTAGATGTAGAATACGTTTGTCCACCCCAAGATTTGGTTTGTCCGCCCTCCAGAATCGAATTATTAATTAAAATCGCGAAAAAGAACGGTATTGGATAAGCGATCGCGTATAAGTTCGATTATTTACTAAACAAACAATAAAACCGTTTGCCCAACGATTCAATTCGGTAGTGTAGATGTAGAAGACGTTCGTCCACCCCTAGATTTCGTTTGTCCACCCCCCAGAACCGAATTATTAATTAAAATCACGATAAAGAAAGGTATTGGTGAAGCGATCGCGTATAAGTTCGATTATTTAATAAACAAACCATAAAATCGTTTGTCCAACGATTCAATTCGGTAGTCTAGATGTTGAAGTCGTTTCTCCACCCCAAGATTTCGTTTGTGCACCCTCCAGAATCGAATTATTAAATAAAATAACCAAGAAGTACGATTACGGTTGAAGCGATCGCGTATAAGTGAGATTATTTATTAAACGAACAATCAAATCGATTGTCCAACGATTCAATTCGGTAGAGTAGATGTAGAATACGTCGGTCCACCCCAAGATTTGGTTTGTCCGCCCTCCAGAATCGAATTATTAATTAAAATCGCGAAAAAGAAAGGTATTGGTGAAGCGATCGCGTATAAGTTCGAATATTTATTAAACAAACAATAAAATTGTTTGTCCAACGATTCAATTCGGTAGTGTAGATGTAGAAGACGTTTCTCCACCCCAAGATTTCGTTTGTGCACACTCCAGAATCGAATTATTAAATAAAATAACCAAGAAGTACGATTACGGTTGAAGCGATCGCGTATAAGTGAGATTATTTATTAAACGAACAATCAAATCGATTGTCCAACCATTCAATTCGGTAGAGTAGATGTAGAATACGTTTGTCCACCCCAAGATTTGGTTTGTCCGCCCTCCAGAATCGAATTATTAATTAAAATCGCGAAAAAGAAAGGTATTGGTGAAGCGATCGCGTATAAGTTCGATTATTTAGTAAACAAACAATAAAATTGTTTGTCCAACGATTCAATTCGGTACTGTAGATGTAGAAGACGTTTATCCACCCAGAGATTTGGTTTGTCCGCCCTCCAGAATCGAATTATTAATTAAAATCGCGAAAAAGAGAGGTATTGGTGAAGCGATCGGGTATAAGTTGGATTATTTATTAAACAAACAATAAAATCTTTGTCCAACGATTCAATTTGGTAGTGTAGATGTATAAGACGTTTATCCACACCAAGATTTGGTTTGTCCGCCCTCCAGAATCGAATTATTAATTAAAATCGCGAAAAAGAGAGGTATTGGTGAAGCGATCGGGTATAAGTTCGATTATTTATTAATCAAACAATAAAATCTTTGTCCAACGAATCAATTCGGTAGTGTAGATGTATAAGACGTTTATCCACACTAAGATTTGGTTTGTCCGCCCTCCAGAATCGAATTATTAATTAAAATCGGGAAAAAGAGAGGTATTGGTGAAGCGATCGGGTATAAGTTCGATTATTTATTAAACAAACAATAAAATCTTTGTCCAACGATTCAATTCGGTAGTGTAGATGTATAAGACGTTTATCCACACCAAGATTTTCTTTGTCCGCCCTCCAGAATCCAATTATTAATTAAAATCGCTAAAAAGAAAGGTATTGGTGAAGCGATCGGGTATAAGTTCGATTATTTATTAATCAAACAATAAAATCTTTGTCCAACGATTCAATTCGGTAGTGTAAATGTATAAGACGTTTATCCACACCAAGATTTCGTTTGTGCACCCTCCAGAATCGAATTATTAAATAAAATAACCAAGAAGTACGATTACGGTTGAAGCGATCGCGTATAAGTGAGATTATTTATTAAACGAACAATAAAATCGTTTGTCCAACGATTCAATTCGGTAGTGTAGATGTAGAAGACGTTTATCCACACCAAGATTTGGTTTGGCCGCCCTCCAGAATCGAATTATTAATTAAAATCGCGAAAAAGAAAGGTATTGGTGAAGCGATAGCGTATAAGTTCGAGTATTTATTAAACAAACAATAAAATCGTTTGTCCAACGTTTCAATTCGGTACTGTAGATGTAGAAGACGTTTATCCACCCAGAGATTTGGTTTGTCCGCCCATCAGAATCGAATTATTAATTAAAATCGCGAAAAAGGAAGGAATTGGTGAAACGATCGCGTATAAGTTCGGTTATTTATTAAACAAACAATAAAATCGTTTGTCCAACGATTCAATTCGGTAGTGTAGATTTAGAAGACGTTTATCCACCCCTAGATTTCGTTTGTCCAACCTCCAGAATCGAATTATTAATTAAAATAACCAAGAAGTACGATTACGATTGAAGCGATCGCGTATAAGTTCGATTATTTATTAAACAAACAATAAAATCGTTTGTCCAACGATTCAATTCGGTAGTGTAGATGTAGAATACGTTTGTCCACCCCAAGATTTGGTTTGTCCGCCCTCCAGAATCGAATTATTAATTAAAATCGCGAAAAAGAAAGGTATTGGTGAAGCGATCGCGTATAAGTTCGAATATTTATTAAACACAAAATAAAATTGATTGTCCAACGATTCAATTCGGTAGTGTAGATGTAGAAGACGTTTGTCCACCCGTAGATTTCGATTTTCCAACCTCCAGAATCGAATTATTAATTAAAATCGCGAAAAACCAAGGTATTGGTGAAGCGATCGCGTATAAGTTCGATTATTTATTATACAAACAGTAAAATTGTTTGTCCAACGATTCAATTCGGTAGTTTAGATGTAGAAGACGTTTCTCCACCCCAAGATTTCGTTTGTGCACCCTCCAGAATCGAATTATTAAATAAAATTACCAAGAAGTACGATAACGGTTGAAGCTATCGCGTATAAGTGAGATTATTTATTAAACGAACAATCAAATCGATTGTCCAACGATTCAATTCGGTAGAGTAGATGTAGAATACGATTGTCCACCCCAAGATTTGGTTTGTCCGCCCTCCAGAATTGAATTATTAATTAAAATAGCGAAAAAGAAAGGTATTGTTGAAGCGATAGCGTATAAGTTCGAGTATTTATTAAACAAACAATAAAATCGTTTGTCCAACGATTCAATTCGGTACTGTAGATGTAGAAGACGATTATCCACCCAGAGATTTGGTTGTCCGCCCTTCAGAATCGTATAATTAATTAAATTAACCAAGAAGTACGATTACGGTTGAAGCGATCGCGTATAAGTTCGATTATTTATTAAACAAACAATAAAATCTTTGTTCAACGATTCAATTCGGTAGTGTAGATGTAGAAGACGTTTATCCACCCAGAGATTTGGTTTGTCCGCCCTCCAGAATCGAATTATTAGTTAAAATCGCGAAAAAGAAAGGTATTGGTGAAGCGATCGGGTATAAGTTCGATTATTTATTAAACAAACAATAAAATCTTTGTTCAACGATTCAATTCGGTAGTGTAGATGTAGAAGACGTTTATCCACCCAGAGATTTCGTTTGTCCAACCTCCAGAATCGAATTATTAATTAAAATAACCAAGAAGTACGATTACGGTTGAAGCGATCTCGTATAAGTTCGATTATTTATTAAACAAACAATAAAATCGATTATCCAACGATTAAATTCGGTAGTGTAGATGTAGAATATGTTTTTCCACCCCAAGATTTGGTTTGTCCGCCCTCCAGAATCGAATTATTAATTAAAATCGCGAAAAAGAAAGGTATTGGTGAAGCGATCGCGTATAAGTTCGATTATTTATTATACAAACAGTAAAATTGTTTGTCCAACGATTCAATTCGGTAGTTTAGATGTAGAAGACGTTTCTCCACCCCAAGATTTCGTTTGTGCACCCTCCAGAATCGAATTATTAAATAAAATTACCAAGAAGTACGATTACGGTTGAAGCGATCGCGTATAAGTGAGATTATTTATTAAACGAACAATCAAATCGATTGTCCAACGATTCAATTCGGTAGAGTAGATGTAGAAGACGTTTGTGCACCCCAAGATTTCGTTTGCCCACCCTCCAGAATCGAATTATTAATTAAAATCGCGAAAAAGGAATGTTTTGGTGAGGCGATCGCGTATAAGTTCGATTATTTATTAAACAAACAATAAAATCGTTTGTCCAACGTTTCAATTCGGTAGTGTAGATGTAGGAGAAGTTAGTCCACGCCTAGATTTCGTTTGTCCACCCTCCTGAATCGAATTATTAATTAAAATCGCGAAAAAGAACGGTATTGGATAAGCGTTCGCGTATAAGTTCGATTATTTACTAAACAAACAATAAAATTGTTTGCCCAACGATTCAATTCGGTAGTGTAGATGTAGAAGACGTTCGTCCACCCCTAGATTTCGTTTGTCCACCCCCCAGAACCGAATTATTAATTAAAATCACGATAAATAAAGGTATTGGTGAAGCGATCGCGTATAAGTTCGATTATTTAATAAACAAACAATAAAATCGTTTGTCCAACGATTCAATTCGGTAGTATAGATGTAGAAGACGTTTATCCACCCGTAGATTTCGTTTTTCCAACCTCCAGAATCGAATTATTAATTAAAATCGCGAAAAAGCAAGGTATTGGTGAAGCGATCGCGTATAAGTTCGATTATTTATTATACAAACAGTAAAATCGTTTGTCCAACGATTCAATTCGGTAGTGTAGATGTAGAAGTCGTTTGTGCACCCCAAGATTTGGTTTGTCCGCCCTCCAGAATGGAATTATTAATTAAAATCGCGAAAAAGAAAGGTATTGGTGAAGCGATCGCGTATAAGTTCGATTATTTATTATACAAACAGTAAAATCGTTTGTCCAACGATTCAATTCGGTAGTTTAGATGTAGAAGACGTTTCTCCACCCCAAGATTTCGTTTGTGCACCCTCCAGAATCGAATTATTAAATAAAATAACCAAGAAGTACGATTACGGTTGAAGCGATCGCGTATAAGTGAGATTATTTATTAAACGAACAATCAAATCGATTGTCCAACCATTCAATTCGGTAGAGTAGATGTAGAATACGTTTGTCCACCCCTAGATTTGGTTTGCCCGCCCTCCAGAATCGAATTATTAATTAAAATCGCGAAAAAGAAAGGTATTGGTGAAGCGATCGCGTATAAGTTCGATTATTTAGTAAACAAACAATAAAATTGTTTGTCCAACGATTCAATTCGGGACTGTAGATGTAGAAGACGTTTATCCACCCAGAGATTTGGTTTGTCCGCCCTCCAGAATCGAATTATTAATTAAAATCGCGAAAAAGAGAGGTATTGGTGAAGCGATCGGGTATAAGTTCGATTATTTATTAAACAAACAATAAAATCTTTGTCCAACGATTCAATTCGGTAGTGTAGATGTATAAGACGTTTATCCACACCAAGATTTGGTTTGTCCGACCTCCAGAATCGAATTATTAATTAAAATCGCGAAAAAGACAGGTATTGGTGAAGCGATCGGGTATAAGTTCGATTATTTATTAATCAAACAATAAAATCTTTGTCCAACGATTCAATTCGGTAGTGTAGATATATAAGACGTTTATCCACACCAAGATTTGGTTTGTCCGCCCTCCAGAATCAAATTATTAATTTAAATCGGGAAAAAGAGAGGTATTGGGGAAGCGATCGGGTATAAGTTCGATTATTTATTAAACAAACAATAAAATCTTTGTAAAACGATTCAATTCGGTAGTGTAGATGTAGAAGACGTTTATCCACCCAGAGATTTGGTTTGTCCGCCCTCCAGAATCGAATTATTAATTAAAATCGCGAAAAAGAAAGGAATTGGTGAAACGATCGCGTATAAGTTCGGTTATTTATTAAACAAACACTAAAATCGTTTGTCCAACGATTCAATTCGGTAGTGTAGATGTAGAAGACGTTTGTCCACCCCAAGATTTCGTTTGTCCACCATCCAGAATCGAATTATTAATTAATATAACAAAGAAGTACGATTACGGTTGAAGCGATCGCGTATAAGTTCGATTATTTATTAAACAAACAATAAAATCGTTTGTCCAACGATTCAATCCGGTAGTGTAGATGTAGAAGACGTTTATCCACAACAAGATTTGGTTTGTCCGCCCTCCAGAATCGAATTATTAATTAAAATCGCGAAAAAGAGAGGTATTGGTGAAGCGATCGGGTATAAGTTCGATTATTTATTAAACAAACAATAAAATCTTTGTCCAACGATTCAATTCGGTAGTGTAGATGTATAAGACGTTTATCCATACCAAGATTTGGTTTGTCCGCCCTCCAGAATCGAATTATTAATTAAAATCGCGAAAAAGAGAGGTATTGGTGAAGCGATCGGGTATAAGTTCGATTATTTATTAATCAAACAATAAAATCTTTGTCCAACGATTCAATTCGGTAGTGTAGATGTATAAGACGTTTATCCACACCAAGATTTGGTTTGTCCGCCCTCCAGAATCGAATTATTAATTCAAATCGGGAAAAAGAGAGGTATTGGTGAAGCGATCGGGTATAAGTTCGATTCTTTATTAAACAAACAATAAAATCTTTGTCCAACGATTCAATTCGGTAGTGTAGATGTAGAAGACGTTTATCCACCCCAAGATTTCGTTTCTGCACCCTCCAGAATCGAATTATTAATTAAAATAACCAAGAAGTACGATTACGGTTGAAGCGATCGCGTATAAGTTCGATTATTTATTAAATAAACAATAAAATCGTTTGTCCAACGATTCAATTCGGTAGTGTAGATGTTGAAGACGTTTATCCACACCAAGATTTGGTTTGTCCGCCCTCCAGAATCGAATTATTAATTAAAATCGCGAAAAAGAAAGGTATTGGTGATGCGATAGCGTATAAGTTCGAGTATTTATTAAACAAACAATAAAATCGTTTGTCCAACGTTTCAATTCGATACTGTGGATGTAGAAGACGATTATCCACCCAGAGATTTGGTTTGTCCGCCCTTCAGAATCGAATTATTAATTAAAATCGCGAAAAAGAGAGGTATTGGTGAAGCGATCGCGTATAAGTTCGATTATTTATTATACAAACAGTAAAATCGTTTGTCCAACGATTCAATTCGGTAGTGTAGATGTAGAAGTCGTTTGTGCACCCCAAGATTTGGTTTGTCCGCCCTCCAGAATGGAATTATTAATTAAAATCGCGAAAAAGAAAGGTATTGGTGAAGCGATCGCGTATAAGTTCGATTATTTATTATACAAACAGTAAAATCGTTTGTCCAACGATTCAATTCGGTAGTTTAGATGTAGAAGACGTTTCTCCACCCCAAGATTTCGTTTGTGCACCCTCCAGAATCGAATTATTAAATAAAATAACCAAGAAGTACGATTACGGTTGAAGCGATCGCGTATAAGTGAGATTATTTATTAAACGAACAATCAAATCGATTGTCCAACCATTCAATTCGGTAGAGTAGATGTAGAATACGTTTGTCCACCCCTAGATTTGGTTTGCCCGCCCTCCAGAATCGAATTATTAATTAAAATCGCGAAAAAGAAAGGTATTGGTGAAGCGATCGCGTATAAGTTCGATTATTTAGTAAACAAACAATAAAATTGTTTGTCCAACGATTCAATTCGGGACTGTAGATGTAGAAGACGTTTATCCACCCAGAGATTTGGTTTGTCCGCCCTCCAGAATCGAATTATTAATTAAAATCGCGAAAAAGAGAGGTATTGGTGAAGCGATCGGGTATAAGTTCGATTATTTATTAAACAAACAATAAAATCTTTGTCCAACGATTCAATTCGGTAGTGTAGATGTATAAGACGTTTATCCACACCAAGATTTGGTTTGTCCGACCTCCAGAATCGAATTATTAATTAAAATCGCGAAAAAGACAGGTATTGGTGAAGCGATCGGGTATAAGTTCGATTATTTATTAATCAAACAATAAAATCTTTGTCCAACGATTCAATTCGGTAGTGTAGATATATAAGACGTTTATCCACACCAAGATTTGGTTTGTCCGCCCTCCAGAATCAAATTATTAATTTAAATCGGGAAAAAGAGAGGTATTGGGGAAGCGATCGGGTATAAGTTCGATTATTTATTAAACAAACAATAAAATCTTTGTAAAACGATTCAATTCGGTAGTGTAGATGTAGAAGACGTTTATCCACCCAGAGATTTGGTTTGTCCGCCCTCCAGAATCGAATTATTAATTAAAATCGCGAAAAAGAAAGGAATTGGTGAAACGATCGCGTATAAGTTCGGTTATTTATTAAACAAACACTAAAATCGTTTGTCCAACGATTCAATTCGGTAGTGTAGATGTAGAAGACGTTTGTCCACCCCAAGATTTCGTTTGTCCACCATCCAGAATCGAATTATTAATTAATATAACAAAGAAGTACGATTACGGTTGAAGCGATCGCGTATAAGTTCGATTATTTATTAAACAAACAATAAAATCGTTTGTCCAACGATTCAATCCGGTAGTGTAGATGTAGAAGACGTTTATCCACAACAAGATTTGGTTTGTCCGCCCTCCAGAATCGAATTATTAATTAAAATCGCGAAAAAGAGAGGTATTGGTGAAGCGATCGGGTATAAGTTCGATTATTTATTAAACAAACAATAAAATCTTTGTCCAACGATTCAATTCGGTAGTGTAGATGTATAAGACGTTTATCCATACCAAGATTTGGTTTGTCCGCCCTCCAGAATCGAATTATTAATTAAAATCGCGAAAAAGAGAGGTATTGGTGAAGCGATCGGGTATAAGTTCGATTATTTATTAATCAAACAATAAAATCTTTGTCCAACGATTCAATTCGGTAGTGTAGATGTATAAGACGTTTATCCACACCAAGATTTGGTTTGTCCGCCCTCCAGAATCGAATTATTAATTAAAATCGGGAAAAAGAGAGGTATTGGTGAAGCGATCGGGTATAAGTCCGATTCTTTATTAAACAAACAATAAAATCTTTGTCCAACGATTCAATTCGGTAGTGTAGATGTAGAAGACGTTTATCCACCCCAAGATTTCGTTTCTGCACCCTCCAGAATCGAATTATTAATTAAAATAACCAAGAAGTACGATTACGGTTGAAGCGATCGCGTATAAGTTCGATTATTTATTAAATAAACAATAAAATCGTTTGTCCAACGATTCAATTCGGTAGTGTAGATGTTGAAGACGTTTATCCACACCAAGATTTGGTTTGTCCGCCCTCCAGAATCGAATTATTAATTAAAATCGCGAAAAAGAAAGGTATTGGTGATGCGATAGCGTATAAGTTCGAGTATTTATTAAACAAACAATAAAATCGTTTGTCCAACGTTTCAATTCGATACTGTGGATGTAGAAGACGATTATCCACCCAGAGATTTGGTTTGTCCGCCCTTCAGAATCGAATTATTAATTAAAATCGCGAAAAAGAGAGGTATTGGTGAAGCGATCGGGTGTAAGTTCGATTATTTATTAAACAAACAATAAAATCTTTGTCCAACGATTCAATTCGGTAGTATAGATGTAGAAGACGTTTATCCAACCGTAGATTTCGTTTTTCTAACCTCCAGAATCGAATTATTAATTAAAATCGCGAAAAAGCAAGGTATTGGTGAAGCGATCGCGTATAAGTTCGATTATTTATTATACAAACAGTAAAATTGTTTGTCCAACGATTCAATTCGGTAGTTTAGATGTTGAAGACGTTTCTCCACCCCAAGATTTCGTTTGTGCACCCTCCAGAATCGATTTATTAAATAAAATAACCAAGAAGTACGATTACGGTTGAAGCGATCGCGTATAAGTGAGATTATTTATTAAACGAACAATCAAATGGATAGTCCAACCATTCAATTCGGTAGAGTAGATGTAGAAGACGTTTGTGCACCCCAAGATTTCGTTTGTCCACCCTCCAGAATCGAATTATTAATTAAAATCGCGAAAAAGCAAGGTATTGGTGAAGCGATCGCGTATAAGTTCGATTATTTATTGTACAAACAGTAAAATTGTTTATCCAACGATTCAATTCGGTAGTTTAGATATAGCAGACGTTTCTCCGCCCCAAGATTTCGTTTGTGCACCCTCCAGAATCGAATTATTAAATAAAATAACCAAGAAGTACGATTACGGTTGAAGCGATCGCGTATAAGTGAGATTATTTATTAAACGAACAATCAAATCGAATGTCCAACCATTCAATTCGGTAGAGTAGATGTAGAATACGTTTGTCCACCCAGAGATTTGGTTTGTTCGCCCTCCAGAATCAAATTATTAATTAAAATCGCGAAAAAGAAAGGAATTGGTGAAACGATCGCGTATAAGTTCGGTTATTTATTAAACAAACAATAAAATCGTTTGTCCAACGATTCAATTCGGTAGTCTAGATGTAGAAGACGTTTATCCACCCCTAGATTTCGTTTGTCCAACCTCCAGAATCTAATTATTAATTAAAATAACCAAGAAGTACGATTACGATTGGAGCGATCGCTTATAAGTTCGATTATTTATTAAACAAACAATAAAACAGTTTGTCCAACGATTCAATTCGGTAGTGTAGATGTAGAATACGTTTGTCCACCCCAAGATTTGGTTTGTCCGCCCTCCGGAATCGAATTATTCATTAAAATCGCGAAAAAGAAAGGTATTGGTGAAGCGATCGCGTATAAGTTCGATTATTTATTATACAAACAGTAAAATTGTTTGTCCACCGATTCAATTCGGTAGTTTAGATGTAGAAGACGTTTCTCCACCCCATAATTTCGTTTGTCCACACTCCAGAATCGAATTATTAATTAAAATCGCGAAAAAGAGAGGTATTGGTGAAGCGATCGGGTATAAGTTCGATTATTTATTAAACAAACAATAAAATCGTTTGTCCAACGATTCAATTCGGTAGTGTAGATGTAGAAGACGTTTATCCACCCCTAGATTTCGTTTGTCCAACCTCCAGAATCTAATTATTAATTAAAATAACCAAGAAGTACGATTACGATTGAAGCGATCGCTTATAAGTTCGATTATTTATTAAACAAACAATAAAATAGTTTGTCCAACGATTCAATTCGGTAGTGTAGATGTAGAATACGTTTGTCCACCCCAAGATTTGGTTTGTCCGCCCTTCAGGATCGAATTATTAATTAAAATCGCGAAAAAGAAAGGTATTGGTGAAGCGATCCCGTATAAGTTCGAATATTTATTAAACACACAATAAAATTGTTTGTCCAACGATTCAATTCGGTAGTGTAGATGTAGAAGACGTTTGTCCACCCCAAGATTTCGTTTCTGCACCCTCCAGAATCGAATTATTAATTAAAATAACCAAGAGGTACGATTACGGTTGAAGCGATCGCGTATAAGTTCGATTATTTATTAAACAAACAATAAAATCGTTTGTCCAACGATTCAATTCGGTAGTGTAGATGTAGAATACGTTTGTCCACACCAAGATTTGGTTTGTCCGCCCTCCAGAATCGAATTAATAATTAAAATCACGATAAAGAAAGGTATTGGTGAAGCGATCGCGTATAAGTTCGATTATTTAATAAACAAACAATAAAATCGTTTGTCCAACGATTCAATTCGGTAGTATAGATGTAGAAGACGTTTATCCAACCGTAGATTTCGTTTTTCCAACCTCCAGAATCGAATTATTAATTAAAATCGCGAAAAAGCAAGGTATTGGTGAAGCGATCACGTATAAGTTCGATTATTTATTATACAAACTGTAAAATTGTTTGTCCAACGATTCAATTCGGTAGTTTAGATGTTGAAGACGTTTCTCCACCCCAAGATTTCGTTTGTGCACCCTCCAGAATCGAATTATTAAAAAAATAACCAAGAAGTACGATTACGGTTGAAGCGGTCGCGTATAAGTGAGATTATTTATTAAACGAACAATCAAATCGATTGTCCAACGATTCAATTCGGTAGAGTAGATGTAGAATACGTTTGCCCACCCCAAGATTTGGTTTGTCCGCCCTCCAGAATCGAATTATTAATTAAAATCGCGAAAAAGAAAGGTATTGGTGAAGCGATCGCGAATAAGTTCGAATATTTATTAAACAAACAATAAAATTGTTTGTCCAACGATTCAATTCGGTAGTGTAGATGTAGAAGACGTTTGTCCACCCCAAGATTTCGTTTGTGCACCCTCCAGAATCGAATTATTAATTAAAATAACCAAGAAGTACGATTACGGTTGAAGCGATCGCGTATAAGTGAGATTATTTATTAAACGAACAATCAAATCGATTGTCCAACGATTCAATTCGGTAGAGTAGATGTAGAATACGTTTGTCCACCCCAAGATTTGGTTTGTCCGCCCTCCAGAATCGAATTATTAATTAAAATCGCGAAAAAGAAAGGTATTGGTGAAGCGATCGGGTATAAGTTCGATTATTTATTAATCAAACAATAAAATCTTTGTCCAACGATTCAATTCGGTAGTGTAGATGTATAAGACGTTTATCCACACCAAGATTTGGTTTGTCCGCCCTCCAGAATCGAATTATTAATTAAAATCGGGAAAAAGAGAGGTATTGGTGAAGCGATCGGGTATAAGTTCGATTATTTATTAAACAAACAATAAAATCTTTGTCCAACGATTCAATTCGGTAGTGTAGATGTATAAGACGTTTATCCACACCAAGATTTTCTTTGTCCGCCCTCCAGAAACGAATTATTAATTAAAATCGCTAAAAAGAAAGGTATTGGTGAAGCGATTGGGTATAAGTTCGATTATTTATTAATCAAACAGTAAAATCTTTGTCCAACGATTCAATTCGGTAGTGTAAATGTATAAGACGTTTATCCACACCAAGATTTCGTTTGTGCACCCTCCAGAATCGAATTATTAAATATAATAACCAAGAAGTACGATTACGGTTGAAGCGATCGCGTATAAGTGAGATTATTTATTAAACGAACAATAAAATCGTTTGTCCAACGATTCAATTCGGTAGTGTAGATGTAGAAGACGTTTATCCACACCAAGATTTGGTTTGTCCGCCCTCCAGAATCGAATTATTAATTAAAATAACCAAGAAGTACTATTACGGTTGAAGCGAACGCGTATAAGTTCGATTATTTATTAAACAAACAGTAAAATCGTTTGTCCAACGATTCAATTCGGTAGTGTAGATGTAGAATACGTTTGTCCACCCCAAGATTTGGTTTGTCCGCCCTCCAGAATCGAATTATTAATTAAAATCGCGAAAAAGAACGGTATTGGATAAGCGATCGCGTATAAGTTCGATTATTTACTAAACAAACAATAAAACCGTTTGCCCAACGATTCAATTCGGTAGTGTAGATGTAGAAGACGTTCGTCCACCCCTAGATTTCGTTTGTCCACCCCCCAGAACCGAATTATTAATTAAAATCACGATAAAGAAAGGTATTGGTGAAGCGATCGCGTATAAGTTCGATTATTTAATAAACAAACCATAAAATCGTTTGTCCAACGATTCAATTCGGTAGTCTAGATGTTGAAGTCGTTTCTCCACCCCAAGATTTCGTTTGTGCACCCTCCAGAATCGAATTATTAAATAAAATAACCAAGAAGTACGATTACGGTTGAAGCGATCGCGTATAAGTGAGATTATTTATTAAACGAACAATCAAATCGATTGTCCAACGATTCAATTCGGTAGTGTAGATGTAGAATACGTTTGTCCACCCCAAGATTTGGTTTGTCCGCCCTCCGGAATCGAATTATTCATTAAAATCGCGAAAAAGAAAGGTATTGGTGAAGCGATCGCGTATAAGTTCGATTATTTATTATACAAACAGTAAAATTGTTTGTCCACCGATTCAATTCGGTAGTTTAGATGTAGAAGACGTTTCTCCACCCCATAATTTCGTTTGTCCACACTCCAGAATCGAATTATTAATTAAAATCGCGAAAAAGAGAGGTATTGGTGAAGCGATCGGGTATAAGTTCGATTATTTATTAAACAAACAATAAAATCGTTTGTCCAACGATTCAATTCGGTAGTGTAGATGTAGAAGACGTTTATCCACCCCTAGATTTCGTTTGTCCAACCTCCAGAATCTAATTATTAATTAAAATAACCAAGAAGTACGATTACGATTGAAGCGATCGCTTATAAGTTCGATTATTTATTAAACAAACAATAAAATAGTTTGTCCAACGATTCAATTCGGTAGTGTAGATGTAGAATACGTTTGTCCACCCCAAGATTTGGTTTGTCCGCCCTTCAGGATCGAATTATTAATTAAAATCGCGAAAAAGAAAGGTATTGGTGAAGCGATCCCGTATAAGTTCGAATATTTATTAAACACACAATAAAATTGTTTGTCCAACGATTCAATTCGGTAGTGTAGATGTAGAAGACGTTTGTCCACCCCAAGATTTCGTTTCTGCACCCTCCAGAATCGAATTATTAATTAAAATAACCAAGAGGTACGATTACGGTTGAAGCGATCGCGTATAAGTTCGATTATTTATTAAACAAACAATAAAATCGTTTGTCCAACGATTCAATTCGGTAGTGTAGATGTAGAATACGTTTGTCCACACCAAGATTTGGTTTGTCCGCCCTCCAGAATCGAATTAATAATTAAAATCACGATAAAGAAAGGTATTGGTGAAGCGATCGCGTATAAGTTCGATTATTTAATAAACAAACAATAAAATCGTTTGTCCAACGATTCAATTCGGTAGTATAGATGTAGAAGACGTTTATCCAACCGTAGATTTCGTTTTTCCAACCTCCAGAATCGAATTATTAATTAAAATCGCGAAAAAGCAAGGTATTGGTGAAGCGATCACGTATAAGTTCGATTATTTATTATACAAACTGTAAAATTGTTTGTCCAACGATTCAATTCGGTAGTTTAGATGTTGAAGACGTTTCTCCACCCCAAGATTTCGTTTGTGCACCCTCCAGAATCGAATTATTAAAAAAATAACCAAGAAGTACGATTACGGTTGAAGCGGTCGCGTATAAGTGAGATTATTTATTAAACGAACAATCAAATCGATTGTCCAACGATTCAATTCGGTAGAGTAGATGTAGAATACGTTTGCCCACCCCAAGATTTGGTTTGTCCGCCCTCCAGAATCGAATTATTAATTAAAATCGCGAAAAAGAAAGGTATTGGTGAAGCGATCGCGAATAAGTTCGAATATTTATTAAACAAACAATAAAATTGTTTGTCCAACGATTCAATTCGGTAGTGTAGATGTAGAAGACGTTTGTCCACCCCAAGATTTCGTTTGTGCACCCTCCAGAATCGAATTATTAATTAAAATAACCAAGAAGTACGATTACGGTTGAAGCGATCGCGTATAAGTGAGATTATTTATTAAACGAACAATCAAATCGATTGTCCAACGATTCAATTCGGTAGAGTAGATGTAGAATACGTTTGTCCACCCCAAGATTTGGTTTGTCCGCCCTCCAGAATCGAATTATTAATTAAAATCGCGAAAAAGAAAGGTATTGGTGAAGCGATCGGGTATAAGTTCGATTATTTATTAATCAAACAATAAAATCTTTGTCCAACGATTCAATTCGGTAGTGTAGATGTATAAGACGTTTATCCACACCAAGATTTGGTTTGTCCGCCCTCCAGAATCGAATTATTAATTAAAATCGGGAAAAAGAGAGGTATTGGTGAAGCGATCGGGTATAAGTTCGATTATTTATTAAACAAACAATAAAATCTTTGTCCAACGATTCAATTCGGTAGTGTAGATGTATAAGACGTTTATCCACACCAAGATTTTCTTTGTCCGCCCTCCAGAAACGAATTATTAATTAAAATCGCTAAAAAGAAAGGTATTGGTGAAGCGATTGGGTATAAGTTCGATTATTTATTAATCAAACAGTAAAATCTTTGTCCAACGATTCAATTCGGTAGTGTAAATGTATAAGACGTTTATCCACACCAAGATTTCGTTTGTGCACCCTCCAGAATCGAATTATTAAATATAATAACCAAGAAGTACGATTACGGTTGAAGCGATCGCGTATAAGTGAGATTATTTATTAAACGAACAATAAAATCGTTTGTCCAACGATTCAATTCGGTAGTGTAGATGTAGAAGACGTTTATCCACACCAAGATTTGGTTTGTCCGCCCTCCAGAATCGAATTATTAATTAAAATAACCAAGAAGTACTATTACGGTTGAAGCGAACGCGTATAAGTTCGATTATTTATTAAACAAACAGTAAAATCGTTTGTCCAACGATTCAATTCGGTAGTGTAGATGTAGAATACGTTTGTCCACCCCAAGATTTGGTTTGTCCGCCCTCCAGAATCGAATTATTAATTAAAATCGCGAAAAAGAACGGTATTGGATAAGCGATCGCGTATAAGTTCGATTATTTACTAAACAAACAATAAAACCGTTTGCCCAACGATTCAATTCGGTAGTGTAGATGTAGAAGACGTTCGTCCACCCCTAGATTTCGTTTGTCCACCCCCCAGAACCGAATTATTAATTAAAATCACGATAAAGAAAGGTATTGGTGAAGCGATCGCGTATAAGTTCGATTATTTAATAAACAAACCATAAAATCGTTTGTCCAACGATTCAATTCGGTAGTCTAGATGTTGAAGTCGTTTCTCCACCCCAAGATTTCGTTTGTGCACCCTCCAGAATCGAATTATTAAATAAAATAACCAAGAAGTACGATTACGGTTGAAGCGATCGCGTATAAGTGAGATTATTTATTAAACGAACAATCAAATCGATTGTCCAACGATTCAATTCGGTAGAGTAGATGTAGAATACGTCGGTCCACCCCAAGATTTGGTTTGTCCGCCCTCCAGAATCGAATTATTAATTAAAATCGCGAAAAAGAAAGGTATTGGTGAAGCGATCGCGTATAAGTTCGAATATTTATTAAACAAAGAATAAAATTGTTTGTCCAACGATTCAATTCGGTAGTGTAGATGTAGAAGACGTTTCTCCACCCCAAGATTTCGTTTGTGCACACTCCAGAATCGAATTATTAAATAAAATAACCAAGAAGTACGATTACGGTTGAAGCGATCGCGTATAAGTGAGATTATTTATTAAACGAACAATCAAATCGATTGTCCAACCATTCAATTCGGTAGAGTAGATGTAGAATACGTTTGTCCACCCCAAGATTTGGTTTGTCCGCCCTCCAGAATCGAATTATTAATTAAAATCGCGAAAAAGAAAGGTATTGGTGAAGCGATCGCGTATAAGTTCGATTATTTAGTAAACAAACAATAAAATTGTTTGTCCAACGATTCAATTCGGTACTGTAGATGTAGAAGACGTTTATCCACCCAGAGATTTGGTTTGTCCGCCCTCCAGAATCGAATTATTAATTAAAATCGCGAAAAAGAGAGGTATTGGTGAAGCGATCGGGTATAAGTTGGATTATTTATTAAACAAACAATAAAATCTTTGTCCAACGATTCAATTTGGTAGTGTAGATGTATAAGACGTTTATCCACACCAAGATTTGGTTTGTCCGCCCTCCAGAATCGAATTATTAATTAAAATCGCGAAAAAGAGAGGTATTGGTGAAGCGATCGGGTATAAGTTCGATTATTTATTAATCAAACAATAAAATCTTTGTCCAACGAATCAATTCGGTAGTGTAGATGTATAAGACGTTTATCCACACTAAGATTTGGTTTGTCCGCCCTCCAGAATCGAATTATTAATTAAAATCGGGAAAAAGATAGGTATTGGTGAAGCGATCGGGTATAAGTTCGATTATTTATTAAACAAACAATAAAATCTTTGTCCAACGATTCAATTCGGTAGTGTAGATGTATAAGACGTTTATCCACACCAAGATTTTCTTTGTCCGCCCTCCAGAATCCAATTATTAATTAAAATCGCTAAAAAGAAAGGTATTGGTGAAGCGATCGGGTATAAGTTCGATTATTTATTAATCAAACAATAAAATCTTTGTCCAACGATTCAATTCGGTAGTGTAAATGTATAAGACGTTTATCCACACCAAGATTTCGTTTGTGCACCCTCCAGAATCGAATTATTAAATAAAATAACCAAGAAGTACGATTACGGTTGAAGCGATCGCGTATAAGTGAGATTATTTATTAAACGAACAATAAAATCGTTTGTCCAACGATTCAATTCGGTAGTGTAGATGTAGAAGACGTTTATCCACACCAAGATTTGGTTTGGCCGCCCTCCAGAATCGAATTATTAATTAAAATCGCGAAAAAGAAAGGTATTGGTGAAGCGATAGCGTATAAGTTCGAGTATTTATTAAACAAACAATAAAATCGTTTGTCCAACGTTTCAATTCGGTACTGTAGATGTAGAAGACGTTTATCCACCCAGAGATTTGGTTTGTCCGCCCTTCAGAATCGAATTATTAATTAAAATCGCGAAAAAGGAAGGAATTGGTGAAACGATCGCGTATAAGTTCGGTTATTTATTAAACAAACAATAAAATCGTTTGTCCAACAATTCAATTCGGTAGTGTAGATTTAGAAGACGTTTATCCACCCCTAGATTTCGTTTGTCCAACCTCCAGAATCGAATTATTAATTAAAATAACCAAGAAGTACGATTACGATTGAAGCGATCGCGTATAAGTTCGATTATTTATTAAACAAACAATAAAATCGTTTGTCCAACGATTCAATTCGGTAGTGTAGATGTAGAATACGTTTGTCCACCCCAAGATTTGGTTTGTCCGCCCTCCAGAATCGAATTATTAATTAAAATCGCGAAAAAGAAAGGTATTGGTGAAGCGATCGCGTATAAGTTCGAATATTTATTAAACACAAAATAAAATTGATTGTCCAACGATTCAATTCGGTAGTGTAGATGTAGAAGACGTTTGTCCACCCGTAGATTTCGATTTTCCAACCTCCAGAATCGAATTATTAATTAAAATCGCGAAAAAGCAAGGTATTGGTGAAGCGATCGCGTATAAGTTCAATTATTTATTATACAAACAGTAAAATTGTTTGTCCAACGATTCAATTCGGTAGTTTAGATGTAGAAGACGTTTCTCCACCCCAAGATTTCGTTTGTGCACCCTCCAGAATCGAATTATTAAATAAAATTACCAAGAAGTACGATAACGGTTGAAGCTATCGCGTATAAGTGAGATTATTTATTAAACGAACAATCAAATCGATTGTCCAACGATTCAATTCGGTAGAGTAGATGTAGAATACGATTGTCCACCCCAAGATTTGGTTTGTCCGCCCTCCAGAATTGAATTATTAATTAAAATAGCGAAAAAGAAAGGTATTGTTGAAGCGATAGCGTATAAGTTCGAGTATTTATTAAACAAACAATAAAATCGTTTGTCCAACGATTCAATTCGGTACTGTAGATGTAGAAGACGATTATCCACCCAGAGATTTGGTTTGTCCGCCCTTCAGAATCGTATAATTAATTAAAATAACCAAGAAGTACGATTACGGTTGAAGCGATCGCGTATAAGTTCGATTATTTATTAATCAAACAATAAAATCTTTGTTCAACGATTCAATTCGGTAGTGTAGATGTAGAAGACGTTTATCCACCCAGAGATTTGGTTTGTCCGCCCTCCAGAATCGAATTATTAGTTAAAATCGCGAAAAAGAAAGGTATTGGTGAAGCGATCGGGTATAAGTTCGATTATTTATTAAACAAACAATAAAATCTTTGTTCAACGATTCAATTCGGTAGTGTAGATGTAGAAGACGTTTATCCACCCAGAGATTTCGTTTGTCCAACCTCCAGAATCGAATTATTAATTAAAATAACCAAGAAGTACGATTACGGTTGAAGCGATCTCGTATAATTTCGATTATTTATTAAACAAACAATAAAATCGATTATCCAACGATTAAATTCGGTAGTGTAGATGTAGAATATGTTTTTCCACCCCAAGATTTGGTTTGTCCGCCCTCCAGAATCGAATTATTAATTAAAATCGCGAAAAAGCAAGGTATTGGTGAAGCGATCGCGTATAAGTTCGATTATTTATTATACAAACAGTAAAATTGTTTGTCCAACGATTCAATTCGGTAGTTTAGATGTTGAAGACGTTTCTCCACCCCAAGATTTCGTTTGTGCACCCTCCAGAATCGAATTATTAAATAAAATAACCAAGAAGTACGATTACGGTTGAAGCGGTCGCGTATAAGTGAGATTATTTATTAAACGAACAATCAAATCGATTGTCCAACGATTCAATTCGGTAGTGTAGATGTATAAGACGTTTATCCACACCAAGATTTGGTTTGTCCGACCTCCAGAATCGAATTATTAATTAAAATCGCGAAAAAGACAGGTATTGGTGAAGCGATCGGGTATAAGTTCGATTATTTATTAATCAAACAATAAAATCTTTGTCCAACGATTCAATTCGGTAGTGTAGATATATAAGACGTTTATCCACACCAAGATTTGGTTTGTCCGCCCTCCAGAATCAAATTATTAATTTAAATCGGGAAAAAGAGAGGTATTGGGGAAGCGATCGGGTATAAGTTCGATTATTTATTAAACAAACAATAAAATCTTTGTAAAACGATTCAATTCGGTAGTGTAGATGTAGAAGACGTTTATCCACCCAGAGATTTGGTTTGTCCGCCCTCCAGAATCGAATTATTAATTAAAATCGCGAAAAAGAAAGGAATTGGTGAAACGATCGCGTATAAGTTCGGTTATTTATTAAACAAACACTAAAATCGTTTGTCCAACGATTCAATTCGGTAGTGTAGATGTAGAAGACGTTTGTCCACCCCAAGATTTCGTTTGTCCACCATCCAGAATCGAATTATTAATTAATATAACAAAGAAGTACGATTACGGTTGAAGCGATCGCGTATAAGTTCGATTATTTATTAAACAAACAATAAAATCGTTTGTCCAACGATTCAATCCGGTAGTGTAGATGTAGAAGACGTTTATCCACAACAAGATTTGGTTTGTCCGCCCTCCAGAATCGAATTATTAATTAAAATCGCGAAAAAGAGAGGTATTGGTGAAGCGATCGGGTATAAGTTCGATTATTTATTAAACAAACAATAAAATCTTTGTCCAACGATTCAATTCGGTAGTGTAGATGTATAAGACGTTTATCCATACCAAGATTTGGTTTGTCCGCCCTCCAGAATCGAATTATTAATTAAAATCGCGAAAAAGAGAGGTATTGGTGAAGCGATCGGGTATAAGTTCGATTATTTATTAATCAAACAATAAAATCTTTGTCCAACGATTCAATTCGGTAGTGTAGATGTATAAGACGTTTATCCACACCAAGATTTGGTTTGTCCGCCCTCCAGAATCGAATTATTAATTCAAATCGGGAAAAAGAGAGGTATTGGTGAAGCGATCGGGTATAAGTTCGATTCTTTATTAAACAAACAATAAAATCTTTGTCCAACGATTCAATTCGGTAGTGTAGATGTAGAAGACGTTTATCCACCCCAAGATTTCGTTTCTGCACCCTCCAGAATCGAATTATTAATTAAAATAACCAAGAAGTACGATTACGGTTGAAGCGATCGCGTATAAGTTCGATTATTTATTAAATAAACAATAAAATCGTTTGTCCAACGATTCAATTCGGTAGTGTAGATGTTGAAGACGTTTATCCACACCAAGATTTGGTTTGTCCGCCCTCCAGAATCGAATTATTAATTAAAATCGCGAAAAAGAAAGGTATTGGTGATGCGATAGCGTATAAGTTCGAGTATTTATTAAACAAACAATAAAATCGTTTGTCCAACGTTTCAATTCGATACTGTGGATGTAGAAGACGATTATCCACCCAGAGATTTGGTTTGTCCGCCCTTCAGAATCGAATTATTAATTAAAATCGCGAAAAAGAGAGGTATTGGTGAAGCGATCGCGTATAAGTTCGATTATTTATTATACAAACAGTAAAATCGTTTGTCCAACGATTCAATTCGGTAGTGTAGATGTAGAAGTCGTTTGTGCACCCCAAGATTTGGTTTGTCCGCCCTCCAGAATGGAATTATTAATTAAAATCGCGAAAAAGAAAGGTATTGGTGAAGCGATCGCGTATAAGTTCGATTATTTATTATACAAACAGTAAAATCGTTTGTCCAACGATTCAATTCGGTAGTTTAGATGTAGAAGACGTTTCTCCACCCCAAGATTTCGTTTGTGCACCCTCCAGAATCGAATTATTAAATAAAATAACCAAGAAGTACGATTACGGTTGAAGCGATCGCGTATAAGTGAGATTATTTATTAAACGAACAATCAAATCGATTGTCCAACCATTCAATTCGGTAGAGTAGATGTAGAATACGTTTGTCCACCCCTAGATTTGGTTTGCCCGCCCTCCAGAATCGAATTATTAATTAAAATCGCGAAAAAGAAAGGTATTGGTGAAGCGATCGCGTATAAGTTCGATTATTTAGTAAACAAACAATAAAATTGTTTGTCCAACGATTCAATTCGGGACTGTAGATGTAGAAGACGTTTATCCACCCAGAGATTTGGTTTGTCCGCCCTCCAGAATCGAATTATTAATTAAAATCGCGAAAAAGAGAGGTATTGGTGAAGCGATCGGGTATAAGTTCGATTATTTATTAAACAAACAATAAAATCTTTGTCCAACGATTCAATTCGGTAGTGTAGATGTATAAGACGTTTATCCACACCAAGATTTGGTTTGTCCGACCTCCAGAATCGAATTATTAATTAAAATCGCGAAAAAGACAGGTATTGGTGAAGCGATCGGGTATAAGTTCGATTATTTATTAATCAAACAATAAAATCTTTGTCCAACGATTCAATTCGGTAGTGTAGATATATAAGACGTTTATCCACACCAAGATTTGGTTTGTCCGCCCTCCAGAATCAAATTATTAATTTAAATCGGGAAAAAGAGAGGTATTGGGGAAGCGATCGGGTATAAGTTCGATTATTTATTAAACAAACAATAAAATCTTTGTAAAACGATTCAATTCGGTAGTGTAGATGTAGAAGACGTTTATCCACCCAGAGATTTGGTTTGTCCGCCCTCCAGAATCGAATTATTAATTAAAATCGCGAAAAAGAAAGGAATTGGTGAAACGATCGCGTATAAGTTCGGTTATTTATTAAACAAACACTAAAATCGTTTGTCCAACGATTCAATTCGGTAGTGTAGATGTAGAAGACGTTTGTCCACCCCAAGATTTCGTTTGTCCACCATCCAGAATCGAATTATTAATTAATATAACAAAGAAGTACGATTACGGTTGAAGCGATCGCGTATAAGTTCGATTATTTATTAAACAAACAATAAAATCGTTTGTCCAACGATTCAATCCGGTAGTGTAGATGTAGAAGACGTTTATCCACAACAAGATTTGGTTTGTCCGCCCTCCAGAATCGAATTATTAATTAAAATCGCGAAAAAGAGAGGTATTGGTGAAGCGATCGGGTATAAGTTCGATTATTTATTAAACAAACAATAAAATCTTTGTCCAACGATTCAATTCGGTAGTGTAGATGTATAAGACGTTTATCCATACCAAGATTTGGTTTGTCCGCCCTCCAGAATCGAATTATTAATTAAAATCGCGAAAAAGAGAGGTATTGGTGAAGCGATCGGGTATAAGTTCGATTATTTATTAATCAAACAATAAAATCTTTGTCCAACGATTCAATTCGGTAGTGTAGATGTATAAGACGTTTATCCACACCAAGATTTGGTTTGTCCGCCCTCCAGAATCGAATTATTAATTAAAATCGGGAAAAAGAGAGGTATTGGTGAAGCGATCGGGTATAAGTTCGATTCTTTATTAAACAAACAATAAAATCTTTGTCCAACGATTCAATTCGGTAGTGTAGATGTAGAAGACGTTTATCCACCCCAAGATTTCGTTTCTGCACCCTCCAGAATCGAATTATTAATTAAAATAACCAAGAAGTACGATTACGGTTGAAGCGATCGCGTATAAGTTCGATTATTTATTAAATAAACAATAAAATCGTTTGTCCAACGATTCAATTCGGTAGTGTAGATGTTGAAGACGTTTATCCACACCAAGATTTGGTTTGTCCGCCCTCCAGAATCGAATTATTAATTAAAATCGCGAAAAAGAAAGGTATTGGTGATGCGATAGCGTATAAGTTCGAGTATTTATTAAACAAACAATAAAATCGTTTGTCCAACGTTTCAATTCGATACTGTGGATGTAGAAGACGATTATCCACCCAGAGATTTGGTTTGTCCGCCCTTCAGAATCGAATTATTAATTAAAATCGCGAAAAAGAGAGGTATTGGTGAAGCGATCGGGTGTAAGTTCGATTATTTATTAAACAAACAATAAAATCTTTGTCCAACGATTCAATTCGGTAGTATAGATGTAGAAGACGTTTATCCAACCGTAGATTTCGTTTTTCTAACCTCCAGAATCGAATTATTAATTAAAATCGCGAAAAAGCAAGGTATTGGTGAAGCGATCGCGTATAAGTTCGATTATTTATTATACAAACAGTAAAATTGTTTGTCCAACGATTCAATTCGGTAGTTTAGATGTTGAAGACGTTTCTCCACCCCAAGATTTCGTTTGTGCACCCTCCAGAATCGATTTATTAAATAAAATAACCAAGAAGTACGATTACGGTTGAAGCGATCGCGTATAAGTGAGATTATTTATTAAACGAACAATCAAATGGATAGTCCAACCATTCAATTCGGTAGAGTAGATGTAGAAGACGTTTGTGCACCCCAAGATTTCGTTTGTCCACCCTCCAGAATCGAATTATTAATTAAAATCGCGAAAAAGCAAGGTATTGGTGAAGCGATCGCGTATAAGTTCGATTATTTATTGTACAAACAGTAAAATTGTTTATCCAACGATTCAATTCGGTAGTTTAGATATAGCAGACGTTTCTCCGCCCCAAGATTTCGTTTGTGCACCCTCCAGAATCGAATTATTAAATAAAATAACCAAGAAGTACGATTACGGTTGAAGCGATCGCGTATAAGTGAGATTATTTATTAAACGAACAATCAAATCGAATGTCCAACCATTCAATTCGGTAGAGTAGATGTAGAATACGTTTGTCCACCCAGAGATTTGGTTTGTTCGCCCTCCAGAATCAAATTATTAATTAAAATCGCGAAAAAGAAAGGAATTGGTGAAACGATCGCGTATAAGTTCGGTTATTTATTAAACAAACAATAAAATCGTTTGTCCAACGATTCAATTCGGTAGTCTAGATGTAGAAGACGTTTATCCACCCCTAGATTTCGTTTGTCCAACCTCCAGAATCTAATTATTAATTAAAATAACCAAGAAGTACGATTACGATTGGAGCGATCGCTTATAAGTTCGATTATTTATTAAACAAACAATAAAACAGTTTGTCCAACGATTCAATTCGGTAGTGTAGATGTAGAATACGTTTGTCCACCCCAAGATTTGGTTTGTCCGCCCTCCGGAATCGAATTATTCATTAAAATCGCGAAAAAGAAAGGTATTGGTGAAGCGATCGCGTATAAGTTCGATTATTTATTATACAAACAGTAAAATTGTTTGTCCACCGATTCAATTCGGTAGTTTAGATGTAGAAGACGTTTCTCCACCCCATAATTTCGTTTGTCCACACTCCAGAATCGAATTATTAATTAAAATCGCGAAAAAGAGAGGTATTGGTGAAGCGATCGGGTATAAGTTCGATTATTTATTAAACAAACAATAAAATCGTTTGTCCAACGATTCAATTCGGTAGTGTAGATGTAGAAGACGTTTATCCACCCCTAGATTTCGTTTGTCCAACCTCCAGAATCTAATTATT
Source organism: Andrena bucephala (assembly GCA_947577245.1). Taxonomy (NCBI): domain Eukaryota; kingdom Metazoa; phylum Arthropoda; class Insecta; order Hymenoptera; family Andrenidae; genus Andrena; species Andrena bucephala. The sequence continues at coordinate 29,828,044 of OX387716.1, read as the reverse complement.
AATTAAAATAACCAAGAAGTACGATTACGATTGAAGCGATCGCTTATAAGTTCGATTATTTATTAAACAAACAATAAAATAGTTTGTCCAACGATTCAATTCGGTAGTGTAGATGTAGAATACGTTTGTCCACCCCAAGATTTGGTTTGTCCGCCCTTCAGGATCGAATTATTAATTAAAATCGCGAAAAAGAAAGGTATTGGTGAAGCGATCCCGTATAAGTTCGAATATTTATTAAACACACAATAAAATTGTTTGTCCAACGATTCAATTCGGTAGTGTAGATGTAGAAGACGTTTGTCCACCCCAAGATTTCGTTTCTGCACCCTCCAGAATCGAATTATTAATTAAAATAACCAAGAGGTACGATTACGGTTGAAGCGATCGCGTATAAGTTCGATTATTTATTAAACAAACAATAAAATCGTTTGTCCAACGATTCAATTCGGTAGTGTAGATGTAGAATACGTTTGTCCACACCAAGATTTGGTTTGTCCGCCCTCCAGAATCGAATTAATAATTAAAATCACGATAAAGAAAGGTATTGGTGAAGCGATCGCGTATAAGTTCGATTATTTAATAAACAAACAATAAAATCGTTTGTCCAACGATTCAATTCGGTAGTATAGATGTAGAAGACGTTTATCCAACCGTAGATTTCGTTTTTCCAACCTCCAGAATCGAATTATTAATTAAAATCGCGAAAAAGCAAGGTATTGGTGAAGCGATCACGTATAAGTTCGATTATTTATTATACAAACTGTAAAATTGTTTGTCCAACGATTCAATTCGGTAGTTTAGATGTTGAAGACGTTTCTCCACCCCAAGATTTCGTTTGTGCACCCTCCAGAATCGAATTATTAAAAAAATAACCAAGAAGTACGATTACGGTTGAAGCGGTCGCGTATAAGTGAGATTATTTATTAAACGAACAATCAAATCGATTGTCCAACGATTCAATTCGGTAGAGTAGATGTAGAATACGTTTGCCCACCCCAAGATTTGGTTTGTCCGCCCTCCAGAATCGAATTATTAATTAAAATCGCGAAAAAGAAAGGTATTGGTGAAGCGATCGCGAATAAGTTCGAATATTTATTAAACAAACAATAAAATTGTTTGTCCAACGATTCAATTCGGTAGTGTAGATGTAGAAGACGTTTGTCCACCCCAAGATTTCGTTTGTGCACCCTCCAGAATCGAATTATTAATTAAAATAACCAAGAAGTACGATTACGGTTGAAGCGATCGCGTATAAGTGAGATTATTTATTAAACGAACAATCAAATCGATTGTCCAACGATTCAATTCGGTAGAGTAGATGTAGAATACGTTTGTCCACCCCAAGATTTGGTTTGTCCGCCCTCCAGAATCGAATTATTAATTAAAATCGCGAAAAAGAAAGGTATTGGTGAAGCGATCGGGTATAAGTTCGATTATTTATTAATCAAACAATAAAATCTTTGTCCAACGATTCAATTCGGTAGTGTAGATGTATAAGACGTTTATCCACACCAAGATTTGGTTTGTCCGCCCTCCAGAATCGAATTATTAATTAAAATCGGGAAAAAGAGAGGTATTGGTGAAGCGATCGGGTATAAGTTCGATTATTTATTAAACAAACAATAAAATCTTTGTCCAACGATTCAATTCGGTAGTGTAGATGTATAAGACGTTTATCCACACCAAGATTTTCTTTGTCCGCCCTCCAGAAACGAATTATTAATTAAAATCGCTAAAAAGAAAGGTATTGGTGAAGCGATTGGGTATAAGTTCGATTATTTATTAATCAAACAGTAAAATCTTTGTCCAACGATTCAATTCGGTAGTGTAAATGTATAAGACGTTTATCCACACCAAGATTTCGTTTGTGCACCCTCCAGAATCGAATTATTAAATATAATAACCAAGAAGTACGATTACGGTTGAAGCGATCGCGTATAAGTGAGATTATTTATTAAACGAACAATAAAATCGTTTGTCCAACGATTCAATTCGGTAGTGTAGATGTAGAAGACGTTTATCCACACCAAGATTTGGTTTGTCCGCCCTCCAGAATCGAATTATTAATTAAAATAACCAAGAAGTACTATTACGGTTGAAGCGAACGCGTATAAGTTCGATTATTTATTAAACAAACAGTAAAATCGTTTGTCCAACGATTCAATTCGGTAGTGTAGATGTAGAATACGTTTGTCCACCCCAAGATTTGGTTTGTCCGCCCTCCAGAATCGAATTATTAATTAAAATCGCGAAAAAGAACGGTATTGGATAAGCGATCGCGTATAAGTTCGATTATTTACTAAACAAACAATAAAACCGTTTGCCCAACGATTCAATTCGGTAGTGTAGATGTAGAAGACGTTCGTCCACCCCTAGATTTCGTTTGTCCACCCCCCAGAACCGAATTATTAATTAAAATCACGATAAAGAAAGGTATTGGTGAAGCGATCGCGTATAAGTTCGATTATTTAATAAACAAACCATAAAATCGTTTGTCCAACGATTCAATTCGGTAGTCTAGATGTTGAAGTCGTTTCTCCACCCCAAGATTTCGTTTGTGCACCCTCCAGAATCGAATTATTAAATAAAATAACCAAGAAGTACGATTACGGTTGAAGCGATCGCGTATAAGTGAGATTATTTATTAAACGAACAATCAAATCGATTGTCCAACGATTCAATTCGGTAGAGTAGATGTAGAATACGTCGGTCCACCCCAAGATTTGGTTTGTCCGCCCTCCAGAATCGAATTATTAATTAAAATCGCGAAAAAGAAAGGTATTGGTGAAGCGATCGCGTATAAGTTCGAATATTTATTAAACAAAGAATAAAATTGTTTGTCCAACGATTCAATTCGGTAGTGTAGATGTAGAAGACGTTTCTCCACCCCAAGATTTCGTTTGTGCACACTCCAGAATCGAATTATTAAATAAAATAACCAAGAAGTACGATTACGGTTGAAGCGATCGCGTATAAGTGAGATTATTTATTAAACGAACAATCAAATCGATTGTCCAACCATTCAATTCGGTAGAGTAGATGTAGAATACGTTTGTCCACCCCAAGATTTGGTTTGTCCGCCCTCCAGAATCGAATTATTAATTAAAATCGCGAAAAAGAAAGGTATTGGTGAAGCGATCGCGTATAAGTTCGATTATTTAGTAAACAAACAATAAAATTGTTTGTCCAACGATTCAATTCGGTACTGTAGATGTAGAAGACGTTTATCCACCCAGAGATTTGGTTTGTCCGCCCTCCAGAATCGAATTATTAATTAAAATCGCGAAAAAGAGAGGTATTGGTGAAGCGATCGGGTATAAGTTGGATTATTTATTAAACAAACAATAAAATCTTTGTCCAACGATTCAATTTGGTAGTGTAGATGTATAAGACGTTTATCCACACCAAGATTTGGTTTGTCCGCCCTCCAGAATCGAATTATTAATTAAAATCGCGAAAAAGAGAGGTATTGGTGAAGCGATCGGGTATAAGTTCGATTATTTATTAATCAAACAATAAAATCTTTGTCCAACGAATCAATTCGGTAGTGTAGATGTATAAGACGTTTATCCACACTAAGATTTGGTTTGTCCGCCCTCCAGAATCGAATTATTAATTAAAATCGGGAAAAAGAGAGGTATTGGTGAAGCGATCGGGTATAAGTTGGATTATTTATTAAACAAACAATAAAATCTTTGTCCAACGATTCAATTCGGTAGTGTAGATGTATAAGACGTTTATCCACACCAAGATTTTCTTTGTCCGCCCTCCAGAATCCAATTATTAATTAAAATCGCTAAAAAGAAAGGGATTGGTGAAGCGATCGGGTATAAGTTCGATTATTTATTAATCAAACAATAAAATCTTTGTCCAACGATTCAATTCGGTAGTGTAAATGTATAAGACGTTTATCCACACCAAGATTTCGTTTGTGCACCCTCCAGAATCGAATTATTAAATAAAATAACCAAGAAGTACGATTACGGTTGAAGCGATCGCGTATAAGTGAGATTATTTATTAAACGAACAATAAAATCGTTTGTCCAACGATTCAATTCGGTAGTGTAGATGTAGAAGACGTTTATCCACACCAAGATTTGGTTTGGCCGCCCTCCAGAATCGAATTATTAATTAAAATCGCGAAAAAGAAAGGTATTGGTGAAGCGATAGCGTATAAGTTCGAGTATTTATTAAACAAACAATAAAATCGTTTGTCCAACGATTCAATTCGGTAGTGTAGATTTAGAAGACGTTTATCCACCCCTAGATTTCGTATGTCCGCCCTCCAGAATCGAATTATTAATTAAAATCGCGAAAAAGAAAGGTATTGGTGAAGCGATCGCGTATAAGTTCGAATATTTATTAAACACAAAATAAAATTGATTGTCCAACGATTCAATTCGGTAGTGTAGATGTAGAAGACGTTTGTCCACCCGTAGATTTCGATTTTCCAACCTCCAGAATCGAATTATTAATTAAAATCGCGAAAAAGCAAGGTATTGGTGAAGCGATCGCGTATAAGTTCGATTATTTATTATACAAACAGTAAAATTGTTTGTCCAACGATTCAATTCGGTAGTTTAGATGTAGAAGACGTTTCTCCACCCCAAGATTTCGTTTGTGCACCCTCCAGAATCGAATTATTAAATAAAATTACCAAGAAGTACGATAACGGTTGAAGCTATCGCGTATAAGTGAGATTATTTATTAAACGAACAATCAAATCGATTGTCCAACGATTCAATTCGGTAGAGTAGATGTAGAATACGATTGTCCACCCCAAGATTTGGTTTGTCCGCCCTCCAGAATTGAATTATTAATTAAAATAGCGAAAAAGAAAGGTATTGTTGAAGCGATAGCGTATAAGTTCGAGTATTTATTAAACAAACAATAAAATCGTTTGTCCAACGATTCAATTCGGTACTGTAGATGTAGAAGACGATTATCCACCCAGAGATTTGGTTTGTCCGCCCTTCAGAATCGTATAATTAATTAAATTAACCAAGAAGTACGATTACGGTTGAAGCGATCGCGTATAAGTTCGATTATTTATTAAACAAACAATAAAATCTTTGTTCAACGATTCAATTCGGTAGTGTAGATGTAGAAGACGTTTATCCACCCAGAGATTTGGTTTGTCCGCCCTCCAGAATCGAATTATTAGTTAAAATCGCGAAAAAGAAAGGTATTGGTGAAGCGATCGGGTATAAGTTCGATTATTTATTAAACAAACAATAAAATCTTTGTTCAACGATTCAATTCGGTAGTGTAGATGTAGAAGACGTTTATCCACCCAGAGATTTCGTTTGTCCAACCTCCAGAATCGAATTATTAATTAAAATAACCAAGAAGTACGATTACGGTTGAAGCGATCTCGTATAAGTTCGATTATTTATTAAACAAACAATAAAATCGATTATCCAACGATTAAATTCGGTAGTGTAGATGTAGAATATGTTTTTCCACCCCAAGATTTGGTTTGTCCGCCCTCCAGAATCGAATTATTAATTAAAATCGCGAAAAAGAAAGGTATTGGTGAAGCGATCGCGTATAAGTTCGATTATTTATTATACAAACAGTAAAATTGTTTGTCCAACGATTCAATTCGGTAGTTTAGATGTAGAAGACGTTTCTCCACCCCAAGATTTCGTTTGTGCACCCTCCAGAATCGAATTATTAAATAAAATTACCAAGAAGTACGATTACGGTTGAAGCGATCGCGTATAAGTGAGATTATTTATTAAACGAACAATCAAATCGATTGTCCAACGATTCAATTCGGTAGAGTAGATGTAGAAGACGTTTGTGCACCCCAAGATTTCGTTTGCCCACCCTCCAGAATCGAATTATTAATTAAAATCGCGAAAAAGGAATGTTTTGGTGAGGCGATCGCGTATAAGTTCGATTATTTATTAAACAAACAATAAAATCGTTTGTCCAACGTTTCAATTCGGTAGTGTAGATGTAGGAGAAGTTAGTCCACGCCTAGATTTCGTTTGTCCACCCTCCTGAATCGAATTATTAATTAAAATCGCGAAAAAGAACGGTATTGGATAAGCGTTCGCGTATAAGTTCGATTATTTACTAAACAAACAATAAAATTGTTTGCCCAACGATTCAATTCGGTAGTGTAGATGTAGAAGACGTTCGTCCACCCCTAGATTTCGTTTGTCCACCCCCCAGAACCGAATTATTAATTAAAATCACGATAAATAAAGGTATTGGTGAAGCGATCGCGTATAAGTTCGATTATTTAATAAACAAACAATAAAATCGTTTGTCCAACGATTCAATTCGGTAGTATAGATGTAGAAGACGTTTATCCACCCGTAGATTTCGTTTTTCCAACCTCCAGAATCGAATTATTAATTAAAATCGCGAAAAAGCAAGGTATTGGTGAAGCGATCGCGTATAAGTTCGATTATTTATTATACAAACAGTAAAATCGTTTGTCCAACGATTCAATTCGGTAGTGTAGATGTAGAAGTCGTTTGTGCACCCCAAGATTTGGTTTGTCCGCCCTCCAGAATGGAATTATTAATTAAAATCGCGAAAAAGAAAGGTATTGGTGAAGCGATCGCGTATAAGTTCGATTATTTATTATACAAACAGTAAAATCGTTTGTCCAACGATTCAATTCGGTAGTTTAGATGTAGAAGACGTTTCTCCACCCCAAGATTTCGTTTGTGCACCCTCCAGAATCGAATTATTAAATAAAATAACAAAGAAGTACGATTACGGTTGAAGCGATCGCGTATGAGTGAGATTATTTATTAAACGAACAATCAAATCGATTGTCCAACGATTCAATTCGGTAGAATAGATGTAGAATACGTTTGTCCAACCCAAGATTTGGTTTGTCCGCCCTCCAGAATTGAATTATTAATTAAAATCGCGAAAAAGAAAGGTATTGGTGAAGCGATAGCGTATAAGTTCGAATATTTATTAAACACACAATAAAATCGTTTGTCCAACGATTCAATTCGGTACTGTAGATGTAGAAGACGATTATCCACCCAGAGATTTGGTTTGTCCGCCCTTCAGAATCGTATAATTAATTAAAATATCCAAGAAGTACGATTACGGTTGAAGCGATCGCGTATAAGTTCGATTATTTATTAAACAAACAATAAAATCGTTTGTCCAACGATTCAATTCGGTAGTGTAGATGTAGAAGACGTTTGTGCACCCCAAGATTTCGTTTGCCCACCCTCCAGAAACGAATTACTAATTAAAATCGCGAAAAAGGAAGGTTTTGGTGAAGCGATCGCGTATAAGTTCGATTATTTATTAAACAAACAATAAAATCGTTTGTCCAACGTTTCAATTCGGTAGTGTAGATGTAGGAGAAGTTAGTCCACGCCTAGATTTCGTTTGTCCACCCTCCTGAATCGAATTATTAATTAAAATCGCGAAAAAGAACGGTATTGGACAAGCGATCGCGTATAAGTTCGATTATTTACTAAACAAACAATAAAATCGTTTGCCCAACGATTCAATTCGGTAGTGTAGATGTAGAAGACGTTCGTCCACCCCTAGATTTCGTTTGTCCACCCCCCAGAACCGAATTATTAATTAAAATCACGATAACGAATGGTATTGGTGAAGCGATCGCGTATATGTTCGATTATTTAATAAACAAACAATAAAATCGTTTGTCCAACGATTCAATTCGGTAGTATAGATGTAGAAGACGTTTGTGCACCCCAAGATTTCGTTTGCCCACCCTCCAGAAACGAATTATTAATTAAAATCGCGAAAAAGCAAGGTATTGGTGAAGCGATCGCGTATAAGTTCGATTATTTATTATACAAACAGTAAAATCGTTTGCCCAACGATTCAATTCGGTAGTGTAGATGTAGAATACGTTTGTCCACTCCAAGATTTGGTTTGTCCGCCCTCCAGAATCGAATTATTAATTAAAATCGCGAAAAAGAAAGGTATTGGTGAAGCGATCGCGTATAAGTTCGAATATTTATTAAACACACATTAAAATTGTTTGTCCAACGATTCAATTCGGTAGTGTAGATGTAGAAGACGTTTATCCACCCGTAGATTTCGTTTCTCCAACCTCCAGAATCGAATTATTAATTAAAATCGCGAAAAAGCAAGGTATTGGTGAAGCGATCGCGTATAAGTTCGATTATTTATTATACAAACAGTAAAATTGTTTGTCCAACGATTCAATTCAGTAGTTTAGATGTAGAGGACGTTTCTCCACCCCAAGATTTCGTTTGTGCACCCTCCAGAATCGAATTATTAAATAAAATAACAAAGAAGTACGATTACGGTTGAAGCGATCGCGTATGAGTGAGATTATTTATTAAACGAACAATCAAATCGATTCTCCAACGATTCAATTCGGTAGCGTAGATGTAGAATACGTTTGTCCACCCCATGATTTGGTTTGTCCGCCCTCCAGAATCGAATTATTAATTAAAATCGCGAAAAAGAAAGGTATTGGTGAAGCGATCGCGTATAAGTTCGATTATTTATTAAACAAACAATAAAATCGTTTGTCCAACGATTCAATTCGGGACTGTAGATGTAGAATACGTTTGTCCACCTCAAGATTTGGTTTGTCCGCCCACCCGTAACGAATTATTATTTAAAATCGCGAAAAAGGGACGCATTGTTGAAGCGATCAGGTATAAGTTCGATTATTTATTAAACAAACAATAAAATCGTTTGTCCAACGATTCAATTCGGTACTGTAGATGTAGAATACGTTTGTCCACCCCAAGGTTTGGTTTGTCCGCCCACCCGTAACGAATTATTATTTAAAATCGCGAAAAAGGAACGCATTGTTGAAGCGATCGCGTATAAGTTCGATTATTTATTAAACAAACAATAAAATTGTCTGACCAACGATTCAATTCGGTAGTGTAGATGTAGAAGACGTTTATCCACCCAGAGATTTGGTTTGTCCGCCCTCCAGAATCGAATTCTTAATTAATATCGCGAAAAAGAAAGGAATTGGTGAAACGATCGGGTATAAGTTCGATTATTTATTAAACAAACTGTTGTGCCCGAGCCGACATCTGAGCGTGTCGACACCGCGCACATACCGATTGCCACAATCGAGCGGCCGAAATCCGGCACAACCGCGTAAGGAATCTCGGAAGCGCAGAAAGACCATCCGCAGATGGCGAAACACCGAAAAACTAGGCCGAAGGCGGAGACCCCGATGGTCCCCGCTTCGTCCCGACGATAATATAATAACGTCGTACGAGCAATGCGAGCTCAGACTTGATAACGGTTTGTTACGGGAACACCATCCGATTTTCGAGACTCATGCCAAACTAGGCACAGTGTCATTGTCACCCAGATCGGGATAGAATAAACTTGTTAAAACCTTACGGTGAGTTCCAACTCTTCGACCTGCAACGATCTCCTACCTCCGGGTTCTAAACCGAATCCTCCCGTCCCGGCATAATCACCCGAACCTTCGGAGCCCGTGGACGACGATAGTGAAGGACGCCCAGGAGCACCCGAGATTCGTACCCAGAATCTCGACCCCCGGCGTCACGGCACAACAATTGGTGGCAGCGGTGGGATCCTGCTAACGTAAGGACCAAGCCTGATCAACGGTGACAACAGGACTCAGCAGAGACAACGACCCCTTAATCACAGGGGCAGTCACTCCGCAGTACCGACGGACGTCAGCAGAGGACGCCGCCAGGATAGTCTACTTCTCATAATCGACGAGCGATGCATCACCTGATATACATACTGTAAGTGCGAAATATCACTGTCAGCAAATTCAGACCGCACGCCGCAATTCCCATGCGCCGAGCAAAATCGTTAGATAAAGACATCGAGCGTAATTTAGAATTAGCCGAGCGAAAGGAACTTCTTTCGCCTAGAGCAATTCGCCGAAGTGCTCCCCGTAGATTCTTTAAAGTCCGTACAAAACGGCTCCCCGGCGAAACAATCTTCGACGCAACATTCGAAGCCTTTCGCGAAATCGGAGAGCGTACGCGACTTGCTCTAGACGTCGGAACTAGCGAAGAACGTCGCGTCTCGACTAGATTACCGATTACGTCCAGACACCTAACCGCTAGGAGGCTATACCCGTTCAACGAGTTAGATTATAGCTTAATCCCGAGCGAAGGAATAGCGAACATGTCGTCCCCTATCACAGCATCCGCGGGCGGAAATGTAGAACCGAGTGTCGCGGACCGACTAGCGAACGTGAAGAAGCTACTCACGGGACTAACCACTACTCTAGCCCAAGTAACGGACGGAATGTTAGGTATAAACGACAGGTTAGGAGCACTAGAGGCAAGGGAAGGTCCGCTACAGGACTCGATAGATAGAGAAATAAGTAGACTAAGGGAAACGATGAACTCGACACACGTCACGCCCGGCCCCTCAGGCAGGACCACGGTCCATTTCGACGATTTTCGCAATCCAGGGGAGGAACCGAGGCGCACTAGTCGATTCGTTCCCACCAACCTCGAGATAAATGACCTAACCTACGCACCGAACGTAGCAGGCACTCGAGAAATATTCCATACTATAAAAACCCTACCCCTGTTCAACGGGAAGGACCCCAAAGAATTACCTGGTTTCCTGACCGCCTGCAAGTATGTATACCACACATACCAAACAGCAGAAGAAAAAGCCCAGATTCTACGAGGGATAATCGCGTTACGGGTCGGAGGCGACGCCTTAGACGAAGTACAGACGCGCCACATATCATCCAAGCAGGACTTAGAGGACGTGTTAACTTCAGTATACAAACCTCCCCGGACAGCCTCAACTGTACAAAGGGAATTGTTATATAGTAGGCAGGGCCCCAATGAAAGCGCGCACCAATACGGAAATCGTGTATCAAAATTATTAAGGGAACTAATAGCGACCGGAATCGACGACAAGGACAGTCTGATAGAGAAAAACGCAACCGTGAAAGTATTCAAAAAACAGACGTTGACTATATTCGAGGACGGACTTCGCGACGACCTAAAGGTCTTGGTAAAGTCACAAAGACCCGCCGACTTACAGGAAGCGATCACAATAGCCATAGACGAAGAGCGGTCAAGTACGAAACGACCCGCGACGCGCGGAACAAACCCCTCCACGCAAAATAAAAATAGGACAGCATCGCGCTACTGCGACAATTGTAAACGACCAGGGCACGACACTAAAGAGTGTTGGAAAAACAAAGATAGGGAGAAGAAAAATGGGAAAAAAAAATTTCCGGAAAACAGCCGTCAAGTGCGAACAGTGACGGGCAAGGGAAAAAACGAGAAATCGACAGGGCGTAAACCAGAGAGTGAACGACCGGCCTCTAAAGAAAGACACCAGCCGCGACACAGAAGCACTGAGAGCACAAATTCCGCACAGAGCAGCCGCGATAGCTCCGAATCACCGGACCGCGACCCAGTGACTCAAAAAACTGCGAAGACCTACCGCATGGTTAAAATAGGATCCCTCGCCAAAGATGGACATACTTCAGATAGGATAGAAGTAGAGATAAAAAACAGCAAGAACAAACAAACCGTAATGCTAATAGATAACGGGGCGGAAGTATCCTTAATCGCTAAGAGAGCTCTTCCGGACAACATCGAAGTAAAAAAGTCCGACGTTATGCTAGTTTCATTCTCAGGGGAAAAAACAGGAACGTTAGAAAAAATAGATGCCACATTTAAAATAAATGGGAAAAGAGTAGTACATCCATTATACATAGTAGAAGGAAACACTTTAGCAAACGCGGACGGGATACTAGGAGTAGATTTCCTTAAAGATAACGAAGTAACCATTAGTTACCCCAAGCAAAGCTTACTGGTAAACGGAAAACCCTGGAAAACGTTAAATAGAAGCACGGAAATAACGATACCCGCACGCACACAGCAACTGATAATGGTCCCTACAGATAGCATTCGAGACGGAATAATAGAGAAACAACGGTTAGCCGAAGGAATATACTTAGGAGAGGGGCTGACGAGACCCAAAGAAGGAAAATGCGTGGCCTGTATTATAAATACAACCACGAAAACGAAAACAGTGATCGTGCCGCGAATCCAATTAAGTGAAATACCGGTTAACGAAATAATTCACTGCAACGATAGCGCCGCAGCTGTTCGAGCATTGACCGCAAAGGAATCGCTGACAACGCGCATCGCCCGAGTTTTAGAATACGTAGACCGCAAGCATATGAATAAAGAAGAAAAGGCAGCTATGGAGGAAATATGCAGGGAATATCATGATACGTTTCATTTACCGGGAGACCAATTATCAACGGCCACAGTATCCGGCCACCGAGTCCGTGTAAAAAGCGACACGACACCCTGCAATATCAAGCCCTATAGATTACCCGAAGTTCATAAGCAAGAAGTACGGAAACAGGTAGAAAAAATGCTAGAGGACGGCATCATCCGACATAGCGCCAGCCCATGGAACGCACCCTTATTAGTAGTACCTAAAAAAACTGACAACGAGGGGAATAGGAAATACCGCGTAGTAGTCGACTATAGGAAACTCAATGAAGTCACCATAGGCGACTCATTCCCACTACCCAATATCACGGACATACTAGATCAATTGGGAAAAGCGCAGTACTTTACCACCCTAGATTTGGCATCTGGATATCATCAAATTCCTATGGACGAACGCGATAAGTGCAAGACAGCATTTTCGACTCCTCAAGGGCATTTCGAATTCAATCGCATGCCGTTTGGACTGAAAAATGCACCGGCGACATTCCAGCGAGCAATGAACGCTGCGCTTATCGGGTTACAGGGGATAGACTGTTTCGTTTACCTTGGCGATATTGTCATCTACGGAGCCAGTTTGAAGGAACATAACACACGACTGAGAAAAATTCTAGACACTCTCCGAAAAAACAACCTGAAACTACAACCAGAAAAATGTGCGTTTTTACGAAAGGAAGTAGGATTTTTGGGACACATAATTACCCCTGAAGGGATCAAACCGGACCCCGAAAAGACCAGAGCGGTGAAAGAATTCCCTATTCCAACCAAACTAAAAGAACTACAAGCATTCTTGGGGTTAGCAGGGTACTACCGCAGATTCATCCCAGAATATTCAAAAACAGCTAAACCCCTATCCAGCATCACGAGCAGCAAGGTCGAGTTCATCTGGACAGCCGAGCAGCAAAACGCTTTCGACACATTAAAAGAGGCACTGACTACGGCACCCCTATTAATTTATCCAGATTTTACGAAGGAATTCGTAGTAACAACCGACGCATCGGATGTAGCAATAGGAGCGATATTGTCACAAGGGAAAATAGGGGAGGACAAACCAATCGCATACGCGAGCCGGGTACTAAACAAGGCCGAAAGAGACTATAGTACAACGGAAAAGGAACTGCTAGCTATCGTCTGGGCAGTTAAACACTTTCGACCGTACGTCTACGGTACCCCATTCAAAGTAGTTACAGACCACAAAGCACTTACATGGCTATTTAGGATACAGGACCCAGGATCCAGATTAATAAGATGGAGAATTCTATTAGCCGAGTACGACTACGAAATCGTACATAAGTCAGGAAAGAACAATACGAACGCGGACGCGTTAAGCAGAAACGTGCACGCGTTGCAAAACGAGGAAGAAGAAACATGGACAACCAACGTCTACAACGAAGAAACAAAACAACAAATTCTTTATGAATACCATTGCACACCCATAGGAGGACATCAAGGTATCAAAAGGACCACAAACGGAATAAAATTAAATTACAAATGGGAAGGAATGAATAAAGATATTGAGGAGTACATACAAAAATGTAGCACCTGTCAGAAGAATAAGTTAGGAAAGAAAACTAGGGCACCAATGGAGATCACCGATACACCACGGGCCCCCTTTGAAAAAGTAGCGCTAGACATAGTAGGGGCCCTGCCAGAGAGCAGTCAAGGGAAGATCTACATATTAACCTTCCAGGACCTCCTCACGAAGTTTAGCAAGGCGATTCCCCTGCCAAATCAGGAAGCAGCTACAGTAGCGGAAGCAGTGGTCGAGAAAATTATCTGCGAATACGGCGCACCCGAAAAGATTCTAACAGATCAAGGCAGAAATTTTCTAAGTGAAATGTTTAAAAACATATGCAAACTTTTCCGAATCACGAAAATACGGACAACCGCGTACCATCCAGAGTCTAACGGAGCATTAGAAAGATCGCATAAAACCCTAGTAGAATATTTGCGACACTATATAGATAATGACCAGCCCGACTGGGACAAATGGCTACCCTACGCGATGTTCACATATAATACAACCCCACATACGACAACAGGGTTTACGCCATACGAACTAGTCTATGGAGAGACAGCGTCAATACCGACCGCACTAAAAAATTCGCCTAAACAAACATATAATTACGAAGATTACGCGCAGCAAACAAGAGAATGTATCAGGATACATGACAGGACGAACTCAGGCCATAAAACGTGTATAATGAGCAAAACTCGCGATCAACCTAATATATATAGCAGGCGCGAATCAATCAAATTAGGCGGGGATAGAATCCACTTTACGCACCTCGGGGAACTACACATGGTAACCGATTCGTGGAAGATCGTGACCCACCTAAAAATGGACACCCTCTTCGAAAGAAATCGACAAGTAGCTTCTTATATAAACCAGTTACAACGGCGTTGTGAGAACGAAATCGCGATCCAACCGACATGTGGGGAACACCTGGACCCGCTACTCAGAAGGGCGGAAAAGCTGTATAGAAGAGTAGACCAAGTATCAGAGATGCCCATTTACGTACCGAATAGACGACGGGGGCTAATCAACGGATCAGGGACCTTAGCGAAAACCATATTCGGGACTATGGACGCGGACGACGCCAAACAAATTAACAACCATCTATCACAATTGGACGGAACACAAAATACTTTAATGGCTGCCATGAAAAATCAGGTCCAAATAACAAATAACACGCTGCATCACTTACATGACGCGGAGAGAACGATGCAGCGTAACGAGGAAATACTAGCGAAACAGACGAGACTATTACGTACGCAAATTGAGACGACTATATTACAACAAACGCGAAGAGCTGACTTAGTAGATCATTTTATTACATTGAATGCCCTACTGACCGACCTGACTCAGGACGTAGACGATGTGTTGCAATATTACACCGGCCTCAAAGGAGGAATCATCAGCACAAACGTACTGTCGAGCGCGCAGGTCACTAGGTTACTACAAACCGCGGTACAGCATCTCCCGAATGGACTCGCGTTCCCGATAGCACCCAGCTTAGAAAATACTAACGTGATCGAGAAATTATCATCGGTTACCGCGTATTTCGATAGGACTACGTTGATCGCAGTAATAACCGTCCCCCTCATTTCCTCGCAAACATTCACAGTGATCGAGGCAACGCCAGCCCCAATCCATGTTCACGGGAACTCATATGCGGTGTTAATTATAAGAACGCCGATACTCGTCATTGACGCAAGCAGTAATCAATATATGCTTACCGAGCAAGACGAGCTAAGGGGATGCAAGCAAGTAGCCGCGCAATATTACTGTGAACAACCGATGCTAGCACACAACGTGAACAACGATCTTGAGTGCGAAGCAAGCCTATCGCTGCAACCCGCGGATAAGTCCCCCAGGAATTGCGAGATAAAGTACATTGCGGCAAACCACACAATGTGGATAGGTACCTCTCACGCAGACACATGGATTTTTGCGACGCACCAGCCCGAGACACTGACTATACAGTGTGACGAACGACAGCCTGAGCACGTCGATATAGATAGGACAGGGATTCTCAAAATTACGGGAAATTGTAATATCCGAAGTAGGGACGTAGTTCTAAAAAAGCGGCGAACAACGTATAGTCAAGATTTCAAAGTGCCAACGGCACCACGCTACGCCATAATAGCAGCGTTAAATGCGACACAAAGGGGCGAACCAGCGCAACCCCTCTCGCGGTTTCAGCTAGACAAGCTTCTGAAAAATCCATCTGAATTTTCAGCACTGTACGACCAACTTAACCAAGTAGAAAATAATTTAGAGAATAACAACTCGCAACCAGGGCTAGCGACCTAGCAAATTGTACATCCAACGACAACAACTATTGTACTAGTAGTACTTAACGTATTAGTAATATATTTGTTAACACGCACCTATCAACTGCGCCATAAAATACAGATCCCTACAACACCAAAAGCGACAAAGTCCAGAGGACCGACCGAGGACAGCGAATACATCGAAGCCTTGACGATATAGGGTCCCGGGAAATTTTGTAAGCGTTAGGGAAAATTTCCCTAAGCACCCTTCCCATAAGGGGGGGGGGGGGATGTTGTGCCCGAGCCGACATCTGAGCGTGTCGACACCGCGCACATACCGATTGCCACAATCGAGCGGCCGAAATCCGGCACAACCGCGTAAGGAATCTCGGAAGCGCAGAAAGACCATCAGCATATGGCGAAACACCGAAAAACCAGGCCGAAGGCGGAGACCCCGATGGTCCCCGCTTCGTCCCGACGATAATATAATAACGTCGTACGAGTAATGCGAGCTCAGACTTGATAACGCTTTGTTACGGGAACACCATCCGATTTTCGAGACTCATGCCAAACTAGGCACAGTGTCATTGTCACCCAGATCGGGATAGAATAAACTTGTTAAAACCTTACGGTGAGATCCAACTCTTCGACCTGCAACGATCTCCTACCTCCGGGTTCTAAACCGAATCCTCCCGTCCCGGCATAATCACCCGAACCTTCGGAGCCCGTGGACGACGATAGTGAAGGACGCCCAGGAGCACCCGAGATTCGTACCCAGAATCTCGACCCCCGGCGTCACGGCACAACAAAACAATAAAATCGTTTGTCCAACGATTCAATTCGGTAGTGTAGATGTAGAAGACGTTTGTGCACCCCAAGATTTCGTTTGTCCACCCTCCAGAATCGAATTATTAATTAAAATCGCGAAAAAGAACTGTATTGGTGAAGCGATCGTGTATAAGTTCGATTATTTATTAAACAAACAATAAAATCGTTTGTCCAACGATTCAATTCGGTAGTGTAGATGTAGAAGACGTTTATCCACCCAGAGATTTGGCTTGTCCGCCCTCCAGAACCGAATTATTAATTAAAACCGCGAAAAAGAGAGGTATTGGTGAAGCGATCGCGTATAAGTTCGATTTTTTATTAAACAAACAATAACATCGTTTGTCCATCGATTCAATTCGGTAGTGTAGATGCAGGAGACGATTGTCCACCCCAAGCTTTCGTTTGTGCACCTTCCAGAATCGTATTATTAATTAAAATAACCAAGATGTACGATTACGGTTGAAGCGATCGCGTATAAGTTCGATTATTTATTAAACAAACAATAAAATCGTTTGTCCAACGATTCAATTCGGTAGTGTAGATGTAGAAGACGTTTGACCACCCCTAGATTTCGTTTGTCCACCCTCCAGAATCGAATTATTGATTAAAATCGCGAAAAAGAAAGGTATTGGTGAAGCGATCGCGTATAAATTCGATTATGTATTAAACAAACAATAACATCGTTTGTCCAACGATTCAATTCGGTAGTGTAGATGTAGAAGACGTTTATCCACCCTGAGATTTGGCTTGTCCGCCCTCCAGAACCTAATTATTAATTAAAACCGCGAAAAAGAGAGGTATTGGTGAAGCGATCGGGTATAAGTTCGATTATTTATTAAACAAACAATAAAATCGTTTGTCCAACGATTCAATTCGGTAGTGTAGGTGTAGACGACGTTTGTGCACCCCAAGATTTCGTTTATGCACCCTCCAGAATCGAAATATTAATTAAAATCGCAAAAAAGGAATGTATTGGTGAAGCGATCGCGTATAAATTCGATTATTTATTAAACAAACAATAACATCGTTTGTCCAACGATTCAATTCGGTAGTGTAAATGCAGGAGACGATTGTCCACCCCAAGCTTTCGTTTGTGCACCCTCCAGAATCGTATTATTATTTAAAATAACCAAGAAGTACGATTACGGTTGAAGCGATCGCGTATAAGTTCGATTATTTATTAAACAAACAATAAAATCGTTTGTCCAACGATTCAATTCGGTAGTGTAGATGTAGAAGACGTTTGACCACCCCTAGATTTCGTTTGTCCACCCTCCAGAATCGAATTATTAATTAAAATCGCGAAAAAGAAAGGTATTGGTGAAGCGATCGGGTATAAGTTCGATTATTTATTAAACAAACAATAAAATCGTTTGTCCAACGATTCAATTCGGTAGTGTAGATGTAGACGACGTTTGTGCACCCCAAGATTTCGTTTATGCACCCTCCAGAATCGAAATATTAACTAAAATCGCGAAAAAGAACGGTATTGGTGGAGCGATCGCGTATAAGTTCGATTATTTATTAAACAAACAATAACCTCGTTTGTCCATCGATTCAATTCGGTAGTGTAGATGCAGGAGACGATTGTCCACCCCAAGCTTTCGTTTGTGCACCTTCCAGAATCGTAGTATTAATTAAAATATCCAAGAAGTACGATTACGGTTGAAGCGATCGCGTATAAGTTCGATTATTTATTAAACAAACAATAAAATCGTTTGTCCAACGATTCAATTCGGTAGTGTAGATGTAGAAGACGTTTGACCACCCCTAGATTTCGTTTGTCCACCCTCCAGAATCGAATTATTAATTAAAATCGCGAAAAAGAAAGGTATTGGTGAAGCGATCGGGTATAAGTTCGATTATTTATTAAACAAACAATAAAATCGTTTGTCCAACGATTCAATTCGGTAGTGTAGATGTAGACGACCTTTGTGCACCCCAAGATTTCGTTTATCCACCCTCCAGAATCGAAATATTAATTAAAATCGCAAAAAAGAAATGTATTGGTGAAGCGATCGCGTATAAATTCGATTATGTATTAAACAAACAATAACATCGTTTGTCCAACGATTCAATTCGGTAGTGTAGATGTAGAAGACGTTTATCCACACCAAGATTTGGTTTGTTCGCCCTCCAGAATCGAATTATTAATTAAAATCGCGAAAAAGGAAGGTATTGGTGAAGCGATCGCGTATAATTTCGATTTTTTATTAAACAAACAATAAAATCGTTTGTCCAACGATTCAATTCGGTAGTGTAGATGTAGAAGACGTTTGTCCACCCCCCCGATTTCGTTTGTCCAACCTCCAGAATCGAATTATTAACTAAAATCGCGAAAAAGAACGGTATTGGTGGAGCGATCGCGTATAAGTTCGATTATTTATTAAACAAACAATAACCTCGTTTGTCCATCGATTCAATTCGGTAGTGTAGATGCAGGAGACGATTGTCCACCCCAAGCTTTCGTTTGTGCACCTTCCAGAATCGTATTATTAATTAAAATATCCAAGAAGTACGATTACGGTTGAAGCGATCGCGTATAAGTTCGATTATTTATTAAACAAACAATAAAATCGTTTGTCCAACGATTCAATTCGGTAGTGTAGATGTAGAAGACGTTTGACCACCCCTAGAATTCGTTTGTCCTCCCTCCAGAATCGAATTATTAATTAAAATCGCGAAAAAGAAAGGTATTGGTGAAGCGATCGGGTATAAGTTCGATTATTTATTAAACAAACAATAAAATCGTTTGTCCAACGATTCAATTCGGTAGTGTAGATGTAGACGACCTTCGTGCACCCCAAGATTTCGTTTATCCACCCTCCAGAATCGAAATATTAATTAAAATCGCAAAAAAGGAATGTATTGGTGAAGCGATCGCGTATAAATTCGATTATGTATTAAACAAACAATAACATCGTTTGAACAACGATTCAATTCGGTAGTGTAGATGTAGAAGACGTTTATCCACCCCTAGATTTCGTTTGTCCACCCTCCAGAATCGAATTATTAATTAAAATCGCGAAAAAGGAAGGTATTGGTGAAGCGATCGCGTATAAGTTCGATTTTTTATTAAACAAACAATAAAATCGTTTGTCCAACGATTCAATTCGGTAGTGTAGATGTAGAAGACGTTTGTCCACCCCCTCGATTTCGTTTGTCCAACCTCCAGAATCGAATTATTAACTAAAATCGCGAAAAAGAACGGTATTGGTGGAGCGATCGCGTATAAGTTCGATTATTTATTAAACAAACAATAACATCGTTTGTCCAACGATTCAATTCGGTAGTGTAGGTGTAGACGACGTTTGTGCACCCCAAGATTTCGTTTATGCACCCTCCAGAATCGAAATATAAATTAAAATCGCAAAAAAGGAATGTATTGGTGAAGCGATCGCGTATAAATTCGATTATTTATTAAACAAACAATAACATCGTTTGTCCAACGATTCAATTCGGTAGTGTAAATGCAGGAGACGATTGTCCACCCCAAGCTTTCGTTTGTGCACCCTCCAGGATCGTATTATTATTTAAAATAACCAAGAAGTACGATTACGGTTGAAGCGATCGCGTATAAGTTCGATTATTTATTAAACAAAA
The DNA here is from genome assembly GCA_947577245.1 of Andrena bucephala. NCBI lineage: Eukaryota > Metazoa > Arthropoda > Insecta > Hymenoptera > Andrenidae > Andrena > Andrena bucephala. The sequence continues at coordinate 29,807,618 of OX387716.1, read as the reverse complement.
AATAAAATCGTTTGTCCAACGATTCAATTCGGTAGTGTAGATGTAGAAGACGTTTGACCACCCCTAGATTTCGTTTGTCCACCCTCCAGAATCGAATTATTAATTAAAATCGCGAAAAAGAAAGGTATTGGTGAAGCGATCGGGTATAAGTTCGATTATTTATTAAACAAACAATAAAATCGTTTGTCCAACGATTCAATTCGGTAGTGTAGATGTAGACGACCTTTGTGCACCCCAAGATTTCGTTTATCCACCCTCCAGAATCGAAATATTAATTAAAATCGCAAAAAAGAAATGTATTGGTGAAGCGATCGCGTATAAATTCGATTATGTATTAAACAAACAATAACATCGTTTGTCCAACGATTCAATTCGGTAGTGTAGATGTAGAAGACGTTTATCCACACCAAGATTTGGTTTGTTCGCCCTCCAGAATCGAATTATTAATTAAAATCGCGAAAAAGGAAGGTATTGGTGAAGCGATCGCGTATAAGTTCGATTTTTTATTAAACAAACAATAAAATCGTTTGTCCAACGATTCAATTCGGTAGTGTAGATGTAGAAGACGTTTGTCCACCCCCTCGATTTCGTTTGTCCAACCTCCAGAATCGAATTATTAACTAAAATCGCGAAAAAGAACGGTATTGGTGGAGCGATCGCGTATAAGTTCGATTATTTATTAAACAAACAATAACATCGTTTGTCCAACGATTCAATTCGGTAGTGTAAATGCAGGAGACGATTGTCCACCCCAAGCTTTCGTTTGTGCACCCTCCAGAATCGTATTATTATTTAAAATAACCAAGAAGTACGATTACGGTTGAAGCGATCGCGTATAAGTTCGATTATTTATTAAACAAACAATAAAATCGTTTGTCCAACGATTCAATTCGGTAGTGTAGATGTAGAAGACGTTTATCCACACCAAGATTTGGTTTGTTCGCCCTCCAGAATCGAATTATTAATTAAAATCGCGAAAAAGGAAGGTATTGGTGAAGCGATCGCGTATAAGTTCGATTTTTTATTAAACAAACAATAAAATCGTTTGTCCAACGATTCAATTCGGTAGTGTAGATGTAGAAGACGTTTGTCCACCCCCCCGATTTCGTTTGTCCAACCTCCAGAATCGAATTATTAACTAAAATCGCGAAAAAGAACGGTATTGGTGGAGCGATCGCGTATAAGTTCGATTATTTATTAAACAAACAATAACCTCGTTTGTCCATCGATTCAATTCGGTAGTGTAGATGCAGGAGACGATTGTCCACCCCAAGCTTTCGTTTGTGCACCTTCCAGAATCGTATTATTAATTAAAATATCCAAGAAGTACGATTACGGTTGAAGCGATCGCGTATAAGTTCGATTATTTATTAAACAAACAATAAAATCGTTTGTCCAACGATTCAATTCGGTAGTGTAGATGTAGAAGACGTTTGACCACCCCTAGATTTCGTTTGTCCTCCCTCCAGAATCGAATTATTAATTAAAATCGCGAAAAAGAAAGGTATTGGTGAAGCGATCGGGTATAAGTTCGATTATTTATTAAACAAACAATATAATCGTTTGTCCAACGATTCAATTCGGTAGTGTATATGTAGACGACCTTTGTGCACCCCAAGATTTCGTTTATCCACCCTCCAGAATCGAAATATAAATTAAAATCGCAAAAAAGGAATGTATTGGTGAAGCGATCGCGTATAAATTCGATTATTTATTAAACAAACAATAACATCGTTTGTCCAACGATTCAATTCGGTAGTGTAAATGCAGGAGACGATTGTCCACCCCAAGCTTTCGTTTGTGCACTCTCCAGGATCGTATTATTATTTAAAATAACCAAGAAGTACGATTACGGTTGAAGCGATCGCGTATAAGTTCGATTATTTATTAAACAAAAAATAAAATCGTTTGTCCAACGATTCAATTCGGTAGTGTAGATGTAGAAGACGTTTGACCACCCCTAGATTTCGTTTGTCCACCCTCCAGAATCGAATTATTAATTAAAATCGCGAAAAAGAAAGGTATTGGTGAAGCGATCGGGTATAAGTTCGATTATTTATTAAACAAACAATATAATCGTTTGTCCAACGATTCAATTCGGTAGTGTATATGTAGACGACCTTTGTGCACCCCAAGATTTCGTTTATCCACCCTCCAGAATCGAAATATAAATTAAAATCGCAAAAAAGGAATGTATTGGTGAAGCGATCGCGTATAAATTCGATTATTTATTAAACAAACAATAACATCGTTTGTCCAACGATTCAATTCGGTAGTGTAAATGCAGGAGACGATTGTCCACCCCAAGCTTTCGTTTGTGCACTCTCCAGGATCGTATTATTATTTAAAATAACCAAGAAGTACGATTACGGTTGAAGCGATCGCGTATAAGTTCGATTATTTATTAAACAAACAATAAAATCGTTTGTCCAACGATTCAATTCGGTAGTGTAGATGTAGAAGACGTTTATCCACACCAAGATTTGGTTTGTTCGCCCTCCAGAATCGAATTATTAATTAAAATCGCGAAAAAGGAAGGTATTGGTGAAGCGATCGCGTATAAGTTCGATTTTTTATTAAACAAACAATAAAATCGTTTGTCCAACGATTCAATTCGGTAGTGTAGATGTAGAAGACGTTTGTCCACCCCCCCGATTTCGTTTGTCCAACCTCCAGAATCGAATTATTAACTAAAATCGCGAAAAAGAACGGTATTGGTGGAGCGATCGCGTATAAGTTCGATTATTTATTAAACAAACAATAACCTCGTTTGTCCATCGATTCAATTCGGTAGTGTAGATGCAGGAGACGATTGTCCACCCCAAGCTTTCGTTTGTGCACCTTCCAGAATCGTATTATTAATTAAAATATCCAAGAAGTACGATTACGGTTGAAGCGATCGCGTATAAGTTCGATTATTTATTAAACAAACAATAAAATCGTTTGTCCAACGATTCAATTCGGTAGTGTAGATGTAGAAGACGTTTGACCACCCCTAGATTTCGTTTGTCCTCCCTCCAGAATCGAATTATTAATTAAAATCGCGAAAAAGAAAGGTATTGGTGAAGCGATCGGGTATAAGTTCGATTATTTATTAAACAAACAATATAATCGTTTGTCCAACGATTCAATTCGGTAGTGTATATGTAGACGACCTTTGTGCACCCCAAGATTTCGTTTATCCACCCTCCAGAATCGAAATATTAATTAAAATCGCAAAAAAGGAATGTATTGGTGAAGCGATCGCGTATAAATTCGATTATGTATTAAACAAACAATAACATCGTTTGAACAACGATTCAATTCGGTAGTGTAGATGTAGAAGACGTTTATCCACCCCTAGATTTCGTTTGTCCACCCTCCAGAATCGAATTATTAATTAAAATCGCGAAAAAGAAAGGTATTGGTGAAGCGGTCGGGTATAAGTTCGATTATTTATTAAACAAACAATAAAATCGTTTGTCCAACGATTCAATTCGGTAGTGTAGGTGTAGACGACGTTTGTGCACCCCAAGATTTCGTTTATGCACCCTCCAGAATCGAAATATAAATTAAAATCGCAAAAAAGGAATGTATTGGTGAAGCGATCGCGTATAAATTCGATTATTTATTAAACAAACAATAACATCGTTTGTCCAACGATTCAATTCGGTAGTGTAAATGCAGGAGACGATTGTCCACCCCAAGCTTTCGTTTGTGCACTCTCCAGGATCGTATTATTATTTAAAATAACCAAGAAGTACGATTACGGTTGAAGCGATCGCGTATAAGTTCGATTATTTATTAAACAAAAAATAAAATCGTTTGTCCAACGATTCAATTCGGTAGTGTAGATGTAGAAGACGTTTGACCACCCCTAGATTTCGTTTGTCCACCCTCCAGAATCGAATTATTAATTAAAATCGCGAAAAAGAAAGGTATTGGTGAAGCGATCGGGTATAAGTTCGATTATTTATTAAACAAACAATAAAATCGTTTGTCCAACGATTCAATTCGGTAGTGTAGATGTAGACGACGTTTGTGCACCCCAAGATTTCGTTTATGCACCCTCCAGAATCGAAATATTAATTAAAATCGCAAAAAAGGAATGTATTGGTGAAGCGATCGCGTATAAATTCGATTATTTATTAAACAAACAATAACATCGTTTGTCCAACGATTCAATTCGGTAGTGTAAATGCAGGAGACGATTGTCCACCCCAAGCTTTCGTTTGTGCACCCTCCAGAATCGTATTATTATTTAAAATAACCAAGAAGTACGATTACGGTTGAAGCGATCGCGTATAAGTTCGATTATTTATTAAACAAACAATAAAATCGTTTGTCCAACGATTCAATTCGGTAGTGTAGATGTAGAAGACGTTTATCCACACCAAGATTTGGTTTGTTCGCCCTCCAGAATCGAATTATTAATTAAAATCGCGAAAAAGGAAGGTATTGGTGAAGCGATCGCGTATAAGTTCGATTTTTTATTAAACAAACAATAAAATCGTTTGTCCAACGATTCAATTCGGTAGTGTAGATGTAGAAGACGTTTGTCCACCCCCCCGATTTCGTTTGTCCAACCTCCAGAATCGAATTATTAACTAAAATCGCGAAAAAGAACGGTATTGGTGGAGCGATCGCGTATAAGTTCGATTATTTATTAAACAAACAATAACCTCGTTTGTCCATCGATTCAATTCGGTAGTGTAGATGCAGGAGACGATTGTCCACCCCAAGCTTTCGTTTGTGCACCTTCCAGAATCGTATTATTAATTAAAATATCCAAGAAGTACGATTACGGTTGAAGCGATCGCGTATAAGTTCGATTATTTATTAAACAAACAATAAAATCGTTTGTCCAACGATTCAATTCGGTAGTGTAGATGTAGAAGACGTTTGACCACCCCTAGATTTCGTTTGTCCACCCTCCAGAATCGAATTATTAATTAAAATCGCGAAAAAGAAAGGTATTGGTGAAGCGATCGGGTATAAGTTCGATTATTTATTAAACAAACAATAAAATCGTTTGTCCAACGATTCAATTCGGTAGTGTAGATGTAGACGACCTTTGTGCACCCCAAGATTTCGTTTATCCACCCTCCAGAATCGAAATATTAATTAAAATCGCAAAAAAGGAATGTATTGGTGAAGCGATCGCGTATAAATTCGATTATGTATTAAACAAACAATAACATCGTTTGTCCAACGATTCAATTCGATAGTGTAGATGTAGAAGACGTTTATCCACCCAGAGATTTGGCTTGTCCGCCCTCCAGAACCGAATTATTAATTAAAACCGCGAAAAAGAGAGGTATTGGTGAAGCGATCGCGTATAAGTTCGACTTTTTATTAAACAGACAATAAAATCGTTTGTCCAACGATTCAATCCGGTAGTGTAGATGTAGATGACGTTTGTCCACCCCTCGATTTCGTTTGTCCAACCTCCAGAATCGAATTATTAACTAAAATCGCGAAAAAGAATGGTATTGGTGGAGCGATCGCGTATAAGTTCGATTATTTATTAAACAAACAATAACATCGTTTGTCCATCGATTCAATTCGGTAGTGTAGATGCAGGAGACGATTGTCCACCCCAAGCTTTCGTTTGTGCACCTTCCAGAATCGTATTATTAATTAAAATAACCAAGAAGTACGATTACGGTTGAAGCGATCGCGTATAAGTTCAATTATTTATTAAACAAACAATAAAATCGTTTGTCCAACGATTCAATTCGGTAGTGTAGATGTAGAAGACGTTTGACCACCCCTAGATTTCGTTTGTCCACCCTCCAGAATCGAATTATTAATTAAAATCGCGAAAAAGAAAGGTATTGGTGAAGCGATCGGGTATAAGTTCGATTATTTATTAAACAAACAATAAAATCGTTTGTCCAACGATTCAATTCGGTAGTGTAGATGTAGACGACGTTTGTGCACCCCAAGATTTCGTTTATGCACCCTCCAGAATCGAAATATTAATTAAAATCGCAAAAAAGGAATGTATTGGTGAAGCGATCGCGTATAAATTCGATTATTTATTAAACAAACAATAACATCGTTTGTCCAACGATTCAATTCGGTAGTGTAGATGTAGAAGACGTTTATCCACACCAAGATTTGGTTTGTTCGCCCTCCAGAATCGAATTATTAATTAAAATCGCGAAAAAGGAAGGTATTGGTGAAGCGATCGCGTATAAGTTCGATTTTTTATTAAACAAACAATAAAATCGTTTGTCCAACGATTCAATTCGGTAGTGTAGATGTAGAAGACGTTTGACCACCCCTAGATTTCGTTTGTCCACCCTCCAGAATCGAATTATTAATTAAAATCGCGAAAAAGAAAGGTATTGGTGAAGCGATCGGGTATAAGTTCGATTATTTATTAAACAAACAATAAAATCGTTTGTCCAACGATTCAATTCGGTAGTGTAGATGTAGACGACCTTTGTGCACCCCAAGATTTCGTTTATCCACCCTCCAGAATCGAAATATTAATTAAAATCGCAAAAAAGGAATGTATTGGTGAAGCGATCGCGTATAAATTCGATTATGTATTAAACAAACAATAACATCGTTTGTCCAACGATTCAATTCGGTAGTGTAGATGTAGAAGACGTTTATCCACCCAGAGATTTGGCTTGTCCGCCCTCCAGAACCGAATTATTAATTAAAACCGCGAAAAAGAGAGGTATTGGTGAAGCGATCGCGTATAAGTTCGACTTTTTATTAAACAGACAATAAAATCGTTTGTCCAACGATTCAATCCGGTAGTGTAGATGTAGATGACGTTTGTCCACCCCTCGATTTCGTTTGTCCAACCTCCAGAATCGAATTATTAACTAAAATCGCGAAAAAGAATGGTATTGGTGGAGCGATCGCGTATAAGTTCGATTATTTATTAAACAAACAATAACATCGTTTGTCCATCGATTCAATTCGGTAGTGTAGATGCAGGAGACGATTGTCCACCCCAAGCTTTCGTTTGTGCACCTTCCAGAATCGTATTATTAATTAAAATAACCAAGAAGTACGATTACGGTTGAAGCGATCGCGTATAAGTTCAATTATTTATTAAACAAACAATAAAATCGTTTGTCCAACGATTCAATTCGGTAGTGTAGATGTAGAAGACGTTTGACCACCCCTAGATTTCGTTTGTCCACCCTCCAGAATCGAATTATTAATTAAAATCGCGAAAAAGAAAGGTATTGGTGAAGCGATCGGGTATAAGTTCGATTATTTATTAAACAAACAATAAAATCGTTTGTCCAACGATTCAATTCGGTAGTGTAGATGTAGACGACGTTTGTGCACCCCAAGATTTCGTTTATGCACCCTCCAGAATCGAAATATTAATTAAAATCGCAAAAAAGGAATGTATTGGTGAAGCGATCGCGTATAAATTCGATTATTTATTAAACAAACAATAACATCGTTTGTCCAACGATTCAATTCGGTAGTGTAGATGTAGAAGACGTTTATCCACACCAAGATTTGGTTTGTTCGCCCTCCAGAATCGAATTATTAATTAAAATCGCGAAAAAGGAAGGTATTGGTGAAGCGATCGCGTATAAGTTCGATTTTTTATTAAACAAACAATAAAATCGTTTGTCCAACGATTCAATTCGGTAGTGTAGATGTAGAAGACGTTTGACCACCCCTAGATTTCGTTTGTCCACCCTCCAGAATCGAATTATTAATTAAAATCGCGAAAAAGAAAGGTATTGGTGAAGCGATCGGGTATAAGTTCGATTATTTATTAAACAAACAATAAAATCGTTTGTCCAACGATTCAATTCGGTAGTGTAGATGTAGACGACCTTTGTGCACCCCAAGATTTCGTTTATCCACCCTCCAGAATCGAAATATTAATTAAAATCGCAAAAAAGAAATGTATTGGTGAAGCGATCGCGTATAAATTCGATTATGTATTAAACAAACAATAACATCGTTTGTCCAACGATTCAATTCGGTAGTGTAGATGTAGAAGACGTTTATCCACACCAAGATTTGGTTTGTTCGCCCTCCAGAATCGAATTATTAATTAAAATCGCGAAAAAGGAAGGTATTGGTGAAGCGATCGCGTATAAGTTCGATTTTTTATTAAACAAACAATAAAATCGTTTGTCCAACGATTCAATTCGGTAGTGTAGATGTAGAAGACGTTTGTCCACCCCCTCGATTTCGTTTGTCCAACCTCCAGAATCGAATTATTAACTAAAATCGCGAAAAAGAACGGTATTGGTGGAGCGATCGCGTATAAGTTCGATTATTTATTAAACAAACAATAACATCGTTTGTCCAACGATTCAATTCGGTAGTGTAAATGCAGGAGACGATTGTCCACCCCAAGCTTTCGTTTGTGCACCCTCCAGAATCGTATTATTATTTAAAATAACCAAGAAGTACGATTACGGTTGAAGCGATCGCGTATAAGTTCGATTATTTATTAAACAAACAATAAAATCGTTTGTCCAACGATTCAATTCGGTAGTGTAGATGTAGAAGACGTTTATCCACACCAAGATTTGGTTTGTTCGCCCTCCAGAATCGAATTATTAATTAAAATCGCGAAAAAGGAAGGTATTGGTGAAGCGATCGCGTATAAGTTCGATTTTTTATTAAACAAACAATAAAATCGTTTGTCCAACGATTCAATTCGGTAGTGTAGATGTAGAAGACGTTTGTCCACCCCCCCGATTTCGTTTGTCCAACCTCCAGAATCGAATTATTAACTAAAATCGCGAAAAAGAACGGTATTGGTGGAGCGATCGCGTATAAGTTCGATTATTTATTAAACAAACAATAACCTCGTTTGTCCATCGATTCAATTCGGTAGTGTAGATGCAGGAGACGATTGTCCACCCCAAGCTTTCGTTTGTGCACCTTCCAGAATCGTATTATTAATTAAAATATCCAAGAAGTACGATTACGGTTGAAGCGATCGCGTATAAGTTCGATTATTTATTAAACAAACAATAAAATCGTTTGTCCAACGATTCAATTCGGTAGTGTAGATGTAGAAGACGTTTGACCACCCCTAGATTTCGTTTGTCCTCCCTCCAGAATCGAATTATTAATTAAAATCGCGAAAAAGAAAGGTATTGGTGAAGCGATCGGGTATAAGTTCGATTATTTATTAAACAAACAATATAATCGTTTGTCCAACGATTCAATTCGGTAGTGTATATGTAGACGACCTTTGTGCACCCCAAGATTTCGTTTATCCACCCTCCAGAATCGAAATATAAATTAAAATCGCAAAAAAGGAATGTATTGGTGAAGCGATCGCGTATAAATTCGATTATTTATTAAACAAACAATAACATCGTTTGTCCAACGATTCAATTCGGTAGTGTAAATGCAGGAGACGATTGTCCACCCCAAGCTTTCGTTTGTGCACTCTCCAGGATCGTATTATTATTTAAAATAACCAAGAAGTACGATTACGGTTGAAGCGATCGCGTATAAGTTCGATTATTTATTAAACAAAAAATAAAATCGTTTGTCCAACGATTCAATTCGGTAGTGTAGATGTAGAAGACGTTTGACCACCCCTAGATTTCGTTTGTCCACCCTCCAGAATCGAATTATTAATTAAAATCGCGAAAAAGAAAGGTATTGGTGAAGCGATCGGGTATAAGTTCGATTATTTATTAAACAAACAATATAATCGTTTGTCCAACGATTCAATTCGGTAGTGTATATGTAGACGACCTTTGTGCACCCCAAGATTTCGTTTATCCACCCTCCAGAATCGAAATATAAATTAAAATCGCAAAAAAGGAATGTATTGGTGAAGCGATCGCGTATAAATTCGATTATTTATTAAACAAACAATAACATCGTTTGTCCAACGATTCAATTCGGTAGTGTAAATGCAGGAGACGATTGTCCACCCCAAGCTTTCGTTTGTGCACTCTCCAGGATCGTATTATTATTTAAAATAACCAAGAAGTACGATTACGGTTGAAGCGATCGCGTATAAGTTCGATTATTTATTAAACAAACAATAAAATCGTTTGTCCAACGATTCAATTCGGTAGTGTAGATGTAGAAGACGTTTATCCACACCAAGATTTGGTTTGTTCGCCCTCCAGAATCGAATTATTAATTAAAATCGCGAAAAAGGAAGGTATTGGTGAAGCGATCGCGTATAAGTTCGATTTTTTATTAAACAAACAATAAAATCGTTTGTCCAACGATTCAATTCGGTAGTGTAGATGTAGAAGACGTTTGTCCACCCCCCCGATTTCGTTTGTCCAACCTCCAGAATCGAATTATTAACTAAAATCGCGAAAAAGAACGGTATTGGTGGAGCGATCGCGTATAAGTTCGATTATTTATTAAACAAACAATAACCTCGTTTGTCCATCGATTCAATTCGGTAGTGTAGATGCAGGAGACGATTGTCCACCCCAAGCTTTCGTTTGTGCACCTTCCAGAATCGTATTATTAATTAAAATATCCAAGAAGTACGATTACGGTTGAAGCGATCGCGTATAAGTTCGATTATTTATTAAACAAACAATAAAATCGTTTGTCCAACGATTCAATTCGGTAGTGTAGATGTAGAAGACGTTTGACCACCCCTAGATTTCGTTTGTCCTCCCTCCAGAATCGAATTATTAATTAAAATCGCGAAAAAGAAAGGTATTGGTGAAGCGATCGGGTATAAGTTCGATTATTTATTAAACAAACAATATAATCGTTTGTCCAACGATTCAATTCGGTAGTGTATATGTAGACGACCTTTGTGCACCCCAAGATTTCGTTTATCCACCCTCCAGAATCGAAATATTAATTAAAATCGCAAAAAAGGAATGTATTGGTGAAGCGATCGCGTATAAATTCGATTATGTATTAAACAAACAATAACATCGTTTGAACAACGATTCAATTCGGTAGTGTAGATGTAGAAGACGTTTATCCACCCCTAGATTTCGTTTGTCCACCCTCCAGAATCGAATTATTAATTAAAATCGCGAAAAAGAAAGGTATTGGTGAAGCGGTCGGGTATAAGTTCGATTATTTATTAAACAAACAATAAAATCGTTTGTCCAACGATTCAATTCGGTAGTGTAGGTGTAGACGACGTTTGTGCACCCCAAGATTTGGTTTATGCACCCTCCAGAATCGAAATATAAATTAAAATCGCAAAAAAGGAATGTATTGGTGAAGCGATCGCGTATAAATTCGATTATTTATTAAACAAACAATAACATCGTTTGTCCAACGATTCAATTCGGTAGTGTAAATGCAGGAGACGATTGTCCACCCCAAGCTTTCGTTTGTGCACTCTCCAGGATCGTATTATTATTTAAAATAACCAAGAAGTACGATTACGGTTGAAGCGATCGCGTATAAGTTCGATTATTTATTAAACAAAAAATAAAATCGTTTGTCCAACGATTCAATTCGGTAGTGTAGATGTAGAAGACGTTTGACCACCCCTAGATTTCGTTTGTCCACCCTCCAGAATCGAATTATTAATTAAAATCGCGAAAAAGAAAGGTATTGGTGAAGCGATCGGGTATAAGTTCGATTATTTATTAAACAAACAATAAAATCGTTTGTCCAACGATTCAATTCGGTAGTGTAGATGTAGACGACGTTTGTGCACCCCAAGATTTCGTTTATGCACCCTCCAGAATCGAAATATTAATTAAAATCGCAAAAAAGGAATGTATTGGTGAAGCGATCGCGTATAAATTCGATTATTTATTAAACAAACAATAACATCGTTTGTCCAACGATTCAATTCGGTAGTGTAAATGCAGGAGACGATTGTCCACCCCAAGCTTTCGTTTGTGCACCCTCCAGAATCGTATTATTATTTAAAATAACCAAGAAGTACGATTACGGTTGAAGCGATCGCGTATAAGTTCGATTATTTATTAAACAAACAATAAAATCGTTTGTCCAACGATTCAATTCGGTAGTGTAGATGTAGAAGACGTTTATCCACACCAAGATTTGGTTTGTTCGCCCTCCAGAATCGAATTATTAATTAAAATCGCGAAAAAGGAAGGTATTGGTGAAGCGATCGCGTATAAGTTCGATTTTTTATTAAACAAACAATAAAATCGTTTGTCCAACGATTCAATTCGGTAGTGTAGATGTAGAAGACGTTTGTCCACCCCCCCGATTTCGTTTGTCCAACCTCCAGAATCGAATTATTAACTAAAATCGCGAAAAAGAACGGTATTGGTGGAGCGATCGCGTATAAGTTCGATTATTTATTAAACAAACAATAACCTCGTTTGTCCATCGATTCAATTCGGTAGTGTAGATGCAGGAGACGATTGTCCACCCCAAGCTTTCGTTTGTGCACCTTCCAGAATCGTATTATTAATTAAAATATCCAAGAAGTACGATTACGGTTGAAGCGATCGCGTATAAGTTCGATTATTTATTAAACAAACAATAAAATCGTTTGTCCAACGATTCAATTCGGTAGTGTAGATGTAGAAGACGTTTGACCACCCCTAGATTTCGTTTGTCCACCCTCCAGAATCGAATTATTAATTAAAATCGCGAAAAAGAAAGGTATTGGTGAAGCGATCGGGTATAAGTTCGATTATTTATTAAACAAACAATAAAATCGTTTGTCCAACGATTCAATTCGGTAGTGTAGATGTAGACGACCTTTGTGCACCCCAAGATTTCGTTTATCCACCCTCCAGAATCGAAATATTAATTAAAATCGCAAAAAAGGAATGTATTGGTGAAGCGATCGCGTATAAATTCGATTATGTATTAAACAAACAATAACATCGTTTGTCCAACGATTCAATTCGATAGTGTAGATGTAGAAGACGTTTATCCACCCAGAGATTTGGCTTGTCCGCCCTCCAGAACCGAATTATTAATTAAAACCGCGAAAAAGAGAGGTATTGGTGAAGCGATCGCGTATAAGTTCGACTTTTTATTAAACAGACAATAAAATCGTTTGTCCAACGATTCAATCCGGTAGTGTAGATGTAGATGACGTTTGTCCACCCCTCGATTTCGTTTGTCCAACCTCCAGAATCGAATTATTAACTAAAATCGCGAAAAAGAATGGTATTGGTGGAGCGATCGCGTATAAGTTCGATTATTTATTAAACAAACAATAACATCGTTTGTCCATCGATTCAATTCGGTAGTGTAGATGCAGGAGACGATTGTCCACCCCAAGCTTTCGTTTGTGCACCTTCCAGAATCGTATTATTAATTAAAATAACCAAGAAGTACGATTACGGTTGAAGCGATCGCGTATAAGTTCAATTATTTATTAAACAAACAATAAAATCGTTTGTCCAACGATTCAATTCGGTAGTGTAGATGTAGAAGACGTTTGACCACCCCTAGATTTCGTTTGTCCACCCTCCAGAATCGAATTATTAATTAAAATCGCGAAAAAGAAAGGTATTGGTGAAGCGATCGGGTATAAGTTCGATTATTTATTAAACAAACAATAAAATCGTTTGTCCAACGATTCAATTCGGTAGTGTAGATGTAGACGACGTTTGTGCACCCCAAGATTTCGTTTATGCACCCTCCAGAATCGAAATATTAATTAAAATCGCAAAAAAGGAATGTATTGGTGAAGCGATCGCGTATAAATTCGATTATTTATTAAACAAACAATAACATCGTTTGTCCAACGATTCAATTCGGTAGTGTAGATGTAGAAGACGTTTATCCACACCAAGATTTGGTTTGTTCGCCCTCCAGAATCGAATTATTAATTAAAATCGCGAAAAAGGAAGGTATTGGTGAAGCGATCGCGTATAAGTTCGATTTTTTATTAAACAAACAATAAAATCGTTTGTCCAACGATTCAATTCGGTAGTGTAGATGTAGAAGACGTTTGACCACCCCTAGATTTCGTTTGTCCACCCTCCAGAATCGAATTATTAATTAAAATCGCGAAAAAGAAAGGTATTGGTGAAGCGATCGGGTATAAGTTCGATTATTTATTAAACAAACAATAAAATCGTTTGTCCAACGATTCAATTCGGTAGTGTAGATGTAGACGACCTTTGTGCACCCCAAGATTTCGTTTATCCACCCTCCAGAATCGAAATATTAATTAAAATCGCAAAAAAGGAATGTATTGGTGAAGCGATCGCGTATAAATTCGATTATGTATTAAACAAACAATAACATCGTTTGTCCAACGATTCAATTCGGTAGTGTAGATGTAGAAGACGTTTATCCACCCAGAGATTTGGCTTGTCCGCCCTCCAGAACCGAATTATTAATTAAAACCGCGAAAAAGAGAGGTATTGGTGAAGCGATCGCGTATAAGTTCGACTTTTTATTAAACAGACAATAAAATCGTTTGTCCAACGATTCAATCCGGTAGTGTAGATGTAGATGACGTTTGTCCACCCCTCGATTTCGTTTGTCCAACCTCCAGAATCGAATTATTAACTAAAATCGCGAAAAAGAATGGTATTGGTGGAGCGATCGCGTATAAGTTCGATTATTTATTAAACAAACAATAACATCGTTTGTCCATCGATTCAATTCGGTAGTGTAGATGCAGGAGACGATTGTCCACCCCAAGCTTTCGTTTGTGCACCTTCCAGAATCGTATTATTAATTAAAATAACCAAGAAGTACGATTACGGTTGAAGCGATCGCGTATAAGTTCAATTATTTATTAAACAAACAATAAAATCGTTTGTCCAACGATTCAATTCGGTAGTGTAGATGTAGAAGACGTTTGACCACCCCTAGATTTCGTTTGTCCACCCTCCAGAATCGAATTATTAATTAAAATCGCGAAAAAGAAAGGTATTGGTGAAGCGATCGGGTATAAGTTCGATTATTTATTAAACAAACAATAAAATCGTTTGTCCAACGATTCAATTCGGTAGTGTAGATGTAGACGACGTTTGTGCACCCCAAGATTTCGTTTATGCACCCTCCAGAATCGAAATATTAATTAAAATCGCAAAAAAGGAATGTATTGGTGAAGCGATCGCGTATAAATTCGATTATTTATTAAACAAACAATAACATCGTTTGTCCAACGATTCAATTCGGTAGTGTAGATGTAGAAGACGTTTATCCACACCAAGATTTGGTTTGTTCGCCCTCCAGAATCGAATTATTAATTAAAATCGCGAAAAAGGAAGGTATTGGTGAAGCGATCGCGTATAAGTTCGATTTTTTATTAAACAAACAATAAAATCGTTTGTCCAACGATTCAATTCGGTAGTGTAGATGTAGAAGACGTTTGACCACCCCTAGATTTCGTTTGTCCACCCTCCAGAATCGAATTATTAATTAAAATCGCGAAAAAGAAAGGTATTGGTGAAGCGATCGGGTATAAGTTCGATTATTTATTAAACAAACAATAAAATCGTTTGTCCAACGATTCAATTCGGTAGTGTAGATGTAGACGACCTTTGTGCACCCCAAGATTTCGTTTATCCACCCTCCAGAATCGAAATATTAATTAAAATCGCAAAAAAGGAATGTATTGGTGAAGCGATCGCGTATAAATTCGATTATGTATTAAACAAACAATAACATCGTTTGTCCAACGATTCAATTCGGTAGTGTAGATGTAGAAGACGTTTATCCACCCAGAGATTTGGCTTGTCCGCCCTCCAGAACCGAATTATTAATTAAAACCGCGAAAAAGAGAGGTATTGGTGAAGCGATCGCGTATAAGTTCGACTTTTTATTAAACAGACAATAAAATCGTTTGTCCAACGATTCAATCCGGTAGTGTAGATGTAGATGACGTTTGTCCACCCCTCGATTTCGTTTGTCCAACCTCCAGAATCGAATTATTAACTAAAATCGCGAAAAAGAATGGTATTGGTGGAGCGATCGCGTATAAGTTCGATTATTTATTAAACAAACAATAACATCGTTTGTCCATCGATTCAATTCGGTAGTGTAGATGCAGGAGACGATTGTCCACCCCAAGCTTTCGTTTGTGCACCTTCCAGAATCGTATTATTAATTAAAATAACCAAGAAGTACGATTACGGTTGAAGCGATCGCGTATAAGTTCAATTATTTATTAAACAAACAATAAAATCGTTTGTCCAACGATTCAATTCGGTAGTGTAGATGTAGAAGACGTTTGACCACCCCTAGATTTCGTTTGTCCACCCTCCAGAATCGAATTATTAATTAAAATCGCGAAAAAGAAAGGTATTGGTGAAGCGATCGGGTATAAGTTCGATTATTTATTAAACAAACAATAAAATCGTTTGTCCAACGATTCAATTCGGTAGTGTAGATGTAGACGACGTTTGTGCACCCCAAGATTTCGTTTATGCACCCTCCAGAATCGAAATATTAATTAAAATCGCAAAAAAGGAATGTATTGGTGAAGCGATCGCGTATAAATTCGATTATTTATTAAACAAACAATAACATCGTTTGTCCAACGATTCAATTCGGTAGTGTAGATGTAGAAGACGTTTATCCACACCAAGATTTGGTTTGTTCGCCCTCCAGAATCGAATTATTAATTAAAATCGCGAAAAAGGAAGGTATTGGTGAAGCGATCGCGTATAAGTTCGATTTTTTATTAAACAAACAATAAAATCGTTTGTCCAACGATTCAATTCGGCAGTGTAGATGTAGAAGACGTTTGTCCACCCCCTCGATTTCGTTTGTCCAACCTCCAGAATCGAATTATTAACTAAAATCGCGAAAAAGAACGGTATTGGTGGAGCGATCGCGTATAAGTTCGATTATTTATTAAACAAACAATAACCTCGTTTGTCCATCGATTCAATTCGGTAGTGTAGATGCAGGAGACGATTGTCCACCCCAAGCTTTCGTTTGTGCACCTTCCAGAATCGTATTATTAATTAAAATAACCAAGATGTACGATTACGGTTGAAGCGATCGCGTATAAGTTCGATTATTTATTAAACAAACAATAAAATCGTTTGTCCAACGATTCAATTCGGTAGTGTAGATGTAGAAGACGTTTGACCACCCCTAGATTTCGTTTGTCCACCCTCCAGAATCGAATTATTAATTAAAATCGCGAAAAAGAAAGGTATTGGTGAAGCGATAGGGTATAAGTTCGATTATTTATTAAACAAACAATAAAATCGTTTGTCCAACGATTCAATTCGGTAGTGTAGATGTAGACGACGTTTGTGCACCCCAAGATTTCGTTTATACACCCTCCAGAATCGAAATATTAATTAAAATCGCAAAAAAGGAATGTATTGGTGAAGCGATCGCGTATAAATTCGATTATGTATTAAACAAACAATAACATCGTTTGTCCAAAGATTCAATTCGGTAGTGTAGATGTAGAAGGCGTTTATCCACCCTGAGATTTGGCTTGTCCGCCCTCCAGAACCGAATTATTAATTAAAACCGCGAAAAAGAGAGGTATTGGTGAAGCGATCGGGTATAAGTTCGATTATTTATTAAACAAACAATAAAATCGTTTGTCCAACGATTCAATTCGGTAGTGTAGGTGTAGACGACGTTTGTGCACCCCAAGATTTCGTTTATGCACCCTCCAGAATCGAAATATTAATTAAAATCGCAAAAAAGGAATGTATTGGTGAAGCGATCGCGTATAAATTCGATTATTTATTAAACAAACAATAACATCGTTTGTCCAACGATTCAATTCGGTAGTGTAAATGCAGGAGACGATTGTCCACCCCAAGCTTTCGTTTGTGCACCCTCCAGAATCGTATTATTATTTAAAATAACCAAGAAGTACGATTACGGTTGAAGCGATCGCGTATAAGTTCGATTATTTATTAAACAAACAATAAAATCGTTTGTCCAACGATTCAATTCGGTAGTGTAGATGTAGAAGACGTTTGACCACCCCTAGATTTCGTTTGTCCACCCTCCAGAATCGAATTATTAATTAAAATCGCGAAAAAGAAAGGTATTGGTGAAGCGATAGGGTATAAGTTCGATTATTTATTAAACAAACAATAAAATCGTTTGTCCAACGATTCAATTCGGTAGTGTAGATGTAGACGACGTTTGTGCACCCCAAGATTTCGTTTATCCACCCTCCAGAATCGAAATATTAATTAAAATCGCAAAAAAGGAATGTATTGGTGAAGCGATCGCGTATAAATTCGATTATGTATTAAACAAACAATAACATCGTTTGTCCAACGATTCAATTCGGTAGTGTAGATGTAGAAGACGTTTATCCACCCTGAGATTTGGCTTGTCCGCCCTCCAGAACCGAATTATTAATTAAAACCGCGAAAAAGGGAGGTATTGGTGAAGCGATCGGGTATAAGTTCGATTATTTATTAAACAAACAATAAAATCGTTTGTCCAACGATTCAATTCGGTAGTGTAGGTGTAGAAGACGTTTGTCCACCCCTCGATTTCGTTTGTCCAACCTCCAGAATCGAAATATTAATTAAAATCGCAAAAAAGGAATGTATTGGTGAAGCGATCGCGTATAAATTCGATTATTTATTAAACAAACAATAACATCGTTTGTCCAACGATTCAATTCGGTAGTGTAAATGCAGGAGACGATTGTCCACCCCAATCTTTCGTTTGTGCACCCTCCAGAATCGTATTATTATTTAAAATAACCAAGAAGTACGATTACGGTTGAAGCGATCGCGTATAAGTTCGATTATTTATTAAACAAACAATAAAATCGTTTGTCCAACGATTCAATTCGGTAGTGTAGATGTAGAAGACGTTTATCCACACCAAGATTAGGTTTGTTCGCCCTCCAGAATCGAATTATTAATTAAAATCGCGAAAAAGGAAGGTATTGGTGAAGCGATCGCGTATAAGTTCGATTTTTTATTAAACAAACAATAAAATCGTTTGTCCAACGATTCAATTCGGTAGTGTAGATGTAGAAGACGTTTATCCACCCAGAGATTTGGCTTGTCCGCCCTCCAGAACCGAATTATTAATTAAAACCGCGAAAAAGGGAGGTATTGGTGAAGCGATCGCGTATAAGTTCGATTTTTTATTAAACAGACAATAAAATCGTTTGTCCAACGATTCAATCCGGTAGTGTAGATGTAGAAGACGTTTGTCCACCCCTCGATTTCGTTTGTCCAACCTCCAGAATCGAATTATTAACTAAAATCGCGAAAAAGAACGGTATTGGTGGAGCGATCGCGTATAAGTTCGATTATTTATTAAACAAACAATAACATCGTTTGTCCATCGATTCAATTCGGTAGTGTAGATGCAGGAGACGATTGTCCACCGCAAGCTTTCGTTTGTGCACCTTCCGGAATAGTATTATTAATTAAAATCGCAAAAAAGGAATGTTTTGGTGAAGCGATCGCGTATAAATTCGATTATTTATTAAACAAACAATAACATCGTTTGTCCAACGATTCAATTCGGTAGTGTAAATGCAGGAGACGATTGTCCACCCCAAGCTTTCGTTTGTGCACCCTCCAGAATCGTATTATTATTTAAAATAACCAAGAAGTACGATTACGGTTGAAGCGATCGCGTATAAGTTCGATTATTTATTAAACAAACAATAAAATCGTTTGTCCAACAATTCAATTCGGTAGTGTAGATGTAGAAGACGTTTATCCACACCAAGATTTGGTTTGTTCTCCCTCCAGAATCGAATTATTAATTAAAATCGCGAAAAAGGAAAGTATTGGTGAAGCGATCGCGTATAAGTTCGAATTTTTATTAAACAAACAATAAAATCGTTTGTCCAACGATTCAATTCGATAGTGTAGATGTAGAAGATGTTTGTCCACCCGTAGATTTCGTTTGTCCACCCTCCAGAATCGAATTATTAATTAAAACCGCGAAAAAGGAAGGTATTGGTGAAGCGATCGCGTACAAGTTCCATTATTTATTAAACAAACAATAAAATCGTTTGTCCAACGATTCAATTCGGTAGTGTAGATGTAGAATACGTTTGTCCACCCGAAGATTTGGTTTGTCCGCCCTCCAGAATCGAATTATTAATTAAAATCGCGAAAAGATCGATTGGTGAAGCGATCTGGTATAAGTCCGATTTTTTATTTCACAATCGTTGAAATCGTTTGTCCAACGATTCAATTCGGTAGTGTAGATGTAGAATACGTTTGTCCACCCGAAGATTTGGTTTGTCCGCCCTCCAGAATCGAATTATTAATTAAAATCGCGAAAAGATAAGTATTGGTGAAGCGATCTGGTATAAGTCCGATTTTTTATTTCACAAACGTTGAAATCGTTTGTCCAACGATTCAATTCGGTAGTGTAGATGTAGAATACGTTTGTCCACCGGAAGATTTGGTTTGTCCGCCTTCCAGAATCGAATTATTAATTAAAATCGCGAAAAGATAAGTATTGGTGAAGCGATCTGGTATAAGTCCGATTTTTTATTTCACAAACGTTGAAATCGTTTGTCCAACGATTCAATTCGGTAGTGTAGATGTTGAAGACGTTTGTCCACCCCTAGATTTCGTTTGTCCACCCTCCAGAATCGAATTATTAATTAAAATCGCCAAAAAGAAAGGTATGGCAACTTGAAGGTGGAGGTCTGGTCTTGTCCCAGTAGGGAAGTAGTGGCTTTGGTGCTTGGTTCCCATATCCCGCAGCAAGGTTTGGAGGGTGCCTCTCGGAAGATTGTGTTGTCGGACCTTGATTGCTGCGACAGGCCCGTGCGTCGTGACCGGTCTTGTTCCAGAGTTGGCATGTTAGCTTGGGAATATTCTATTCCGAGAACCTGAGGCAGTCCCTTTCAATCTTTTTGTCCCCAAGGACGGCCAAATCGAACACTTCATCGAGCGTTTCGAAGTTGTGTAGCAGTAGGCTTGACCTTATGTGAGGTGGAAGGCCATCGACGAAAGAATCTAATGTTAGGCGATCCAAATCCTGTGGCTGATTTCGTGCGAAGTCGCGGTAATATTCCCTATCTTCTTCTAGAACGGCGAATCGGAGGTCCATAACGCGTGAAATATATTCGAACATGTGCTCGTTGGTTCCTTTAATAACGTTGGCGAGTTCTCTACGATAATGGTCCGATGTCTTAGCGGGGGAGAAGGTACGTTTAAGTCGTTTGATTAGATCATTAACGGAATCAAAGAACCGATCCTCAACAGCCAAGTATGCATGGTCTTGCAGCTTATTCCTCAACAACCTCGCTAGCTGGGGTTCGGATTACGAGGGGACCAGAGCCTTAGCCCTATTGCAGGCTCTCGTGAATTTCTCTATAGGTATATTATGCCCGTTAAAAGTTGGGACTGTTTCTATGGCGTCCCTTAATGTGATCTGGGGCGATGGACCGTGGTCCAAAACATTATTATAATTTATTTCCTGTTTCTTATCGTACCGAGAGGAATTGGGGGTGGCGAAATTGTTTGCCGTTAGCGGGGGTGCAAGAAGTTTTTCCATCATGTCGCGGATGCCCTGAATCTGACCGGGGAGACCTTCTAACGCGGGGCCGTCTAAACCGGTGGTAACGCCAGAACGCGTATTGGATTCCGGGTTTACTACAAATTTCGCGTGCAAGCTTTCGATTTCGGCTTGTTTCTGCCGCAATTTCTGTACCCGTTCCATTAATTCGGCGGTCGCGGCGTCTACAGTATTAGAGGAAGGGCCCGCGTCTTGGTCCATTGCGCAGGAGTCGTCAGTATCGCCGTATTCGGACATATCAAATTCGTTCGTCTCTATTTGTATTGATTGGCGTTAAGAGTGATTTAACAGTTTCGGCGTCCGGTAGCCGTTATTTAAACTTAGGGTGTTCTACTTCTAGAGCCAAACATTATTAATCCGTAGTGGTTTCTATTTGAGAGGAGGAAACGTTCAGTGCACTCGGCGCAACTACTTAATGGACGCGTTTTGAGTAAGGGGTTTTTGCAACGAGGGCACTTAGGGAATACATTGTCTAGTGTATAATAATGTTCCTGATATATTTCATCCACTTCAGCTGGATCCAAATCGAAACAGTTTAGGCAAATATCATAGTCTTCCGTGGTCGTTGCTACGCCACCTGAAACACAGGTCAGTTCATTCGTATATGCCGATAAGTTCAGAAATCTGTGACACAGGTTCGACAGATGCCGACGTTGGAATCTATCACACATACTTAGATGACCAAAATTATGTCGCGTCAGGCAGTTTGTTTAGACTCCGGGGTCTTCTATACGTGGATAAATATTATCTAATTGATTCTAGCTCCTATTTGAAAGGAAGTACCACTGTGTGCACACGGCACAATTGGTTGCGGGACGCGTTTGTAGTAAGACTGTATTGCACCGAGGGCAATTAGGAAATGTATAGGGCGTTTGGTAGTAATGAATTTGATATACTGTCACCGTGTGTGTTGGATCTAGCTGGGAGCAATTTAAACAAATGTCGTCGCCTTCGTTATTTGTTGCTATGCTCCCAGAAACGCAGACCATCCGCTGCATAGATGCCGTCAAACTTTGTAATTGGCGGCTCCTGTAAGCTGGTTTCCACGGAATAACGTGTTCTATGCACATGCAAAATATTGGGACTTTGTGGGTACTGTATGTCAAAGAATTTATTTTCTATCAACGGTAGACGAAGATCCCACCGCGCTGTCACCAAAATTATGTCACGTCCCGGGTGAGGTCTTTAGGACGATGGCATAGACGGGGTAATATTGGAGGGAACTCAGACGCGAATGCGAGATTCGAGGCACTGAGGATTGAGGGAATGCAGGCGCGAATGCCAGATTCATGGCACTGCGGAGAGTTAGGATTCAGGCGCGAATGCCAGATTTGTGGCACTGAATGATTTAAGGGAATGCAGGCGCGAATGCCAGATTCTTGGCACAGCGGAGAGTTATGATTCAGGTGCGAATGCCAGATTCATGGCACTGAATGGTTTGAGGGAATGCAGGCGCGAATGCCAGATTCGTGGCACTGCGGAGAGTTAGGATTCAGACGCGAATGCCAGATTCGTGGCTCTGAATGGATTAAGGGAATGCAGGCACGAATGCCAGATTCGTGGCACTGCGGAGAGTTAGGATTCAGGCGCGAATGCCAGATTCGTGGCACTGAATGTTTTGTAGGAGTTTAAGCGCGAATGCCAGATTCGTAGCACTGAACGACCAGGGAAGGTTTGAATAGTAATCACTTTGGTGGTGACACCCGTTAGAGCACTTTGTTTTGGTGTGGTAATTGGATTTACTGTTGCATTCGTATAAGAAGCTATACGTAATATTTCCGAGATATATGTCTAGACATATAGCTATACGCGGGCCATGCAAAAGTACGTTGGTAAACACCGTAAGAACTCTCGCGCTCGCGAACCGAGATCAGCTGTTGCCGCAGTCTGTTATGGTTTGGAATCTTCGAGACCGTGCGACAGTTGCAATAACACGAAGCGTGATTTAAAGTAAAGTTGTTTATTAAATGAATAATACGAAATAGGGCCATGCGCTGTTAATGCAGTAGATTAGTAAGGCAAAGCGGGTTCTAACGCAGGTCCTCTGAGGGGAGCGCGGGGGCGGGGGAGGAAGTGAGGGCGCGCGGGGGAGCGCGGCGGAGGGAAACATGGGCACGGGGCCTGCGGGGAGAGGAAGACCGGTTGCGCGCGCACGAGCCGCGGAGTGGGGGAAGCTGCGATGATGGTGGGGATCAGTCCGGGCCGAGCCGCCGCGGAGACCTCTCCAGACCGGAACCACCGTCGGAAATTTTTCAGAGGGGGAATGATCCCCGAAAAATCTCTTTCAGACCTTGGCCCACCCCAAAAATTTTTTCAGACCTAACCGAGGGAGGTAATGACCCCCGAAAACTTTTTTCCAAACCAATATGTGATGGAATTTTCCCCCAACACAGAAATAATAATTTATTTTTATCGGATAAAGTCGGGAAAGATCGGCTTTTTACAAACCACATATTCGGAGGAGGGAAAGAGAGAGCATTACTTTAAAAGCTAAATTCTGGGAGAGGGAAAGAGACAGCGCTACATAGTGTTACAATAATGTAACGTCCCACGGGGACTCGAACCGATAATTACCGACCGTCGATAAAGTAGAACTGTACTACATTACCGCAGAGCCAACCTATGTGACCGCGCACAAGCAATGTACATACTTTAAGATATAAATTATAATCTAAGCAAATATTAGAGAAACAAATATTATAGAAATGTTAGGAATAATTAATTAGACATACTGCCAAAAGTACAACACATAATAATATGTATTGAGCGAGTAAAATGTAAAATAACGAAAATAGAGGTACTGCGCATGCGTCAGCCCGCCAATTTTCTAGTATATAAGGAGGCGTGCGCAGCACCGAGGGCGCTCATTCGAATACGAACACGTCCCTGCGACCAATGAATGCTAGTTCCTAGAGGCAGCTTCGTACTATCCAGCAGAATTTCAGCACGCTCCGGAAACAGCAGCGACTGGTTCTCAGTGTACAAAGGTACTGGGTGCTCCTTTTTGGATCTTTCATTCACGGTTGAGAACTTTGTCTTCACGGAGGTTTCAAGCGTTGCTCCTATTAGTAGGCAGCAGCTTAACTTCTTAGCGAAGGCAAGGTCTACGGAACACTAGAATTCAAACCCTGCCATGAGTGTCGGGAACCGCTCCGGAAACGGCAGCGGCCGCCCTCACAGCAGAAGTATAGAATACGAACTCTGTCAAAAGTTTCGGGAACCGCTCCGGCAACGGCAGCGGCCGAGCTTACTACAGAAGCACATACTTATATACATATATTTAACTTAATTAGCGCAATTAGCATAGACAAAAACATAAAAAACACAAAAAACATCAAACACATATATAATCGTAGTCGTAAGCAATATTATAATCATTATTAGAATTAAGTGTTATTTTGAATAGACATTGTTAAGTTTAAGTTGGATTTTACTCCTTAACTCTGACAACGAACCCCCACCTATCCTATACTCGAGGGGACGCCGCTCTCCTCTCGAGAACCTGAAGCGTTTCAGTAGTCCCCGGACAACCGGACGTTACAGGTTGGATTATTTTTGGTGACAGCGGTGGGATATCTCGTTGAGAAGGAAATTTTCGCTGGTAGAAACACTCCAAAAGTGAGTATTTTTCTTAGAAATTTTTTCTCTATCTTACCGAGACTTAAAACTTTACAATGCCTGAAACAATTGGAGAAAGAATGGCTAACTTAGCAATCAATACGGAGACTCAAAGAACTCCAGAAAATATAAACAATCCAGAAACTCTAGGAACCATAGAAACTCCAGATAATGAAAATCCTCAAATTAATATGAATACAGCTACGAATGTATATCCTCATCTACCACATATTAGCCTACGCGACACAGCAGACACAGTCCCTTCCTTTAATGGTAGAAATATACCGCTACATCAATTTATCAAAAGTTGTCGACACGCACGACGCATGGTAAACCCAAACGCAGAGTATGAGTTCAACTCATTAAAAATAAGCTTTACGGACAAGCCTCACGAGTAATTCTAAGCGGAGAATATAACACAATCGGCGACCTCATATCTGTACTAAGCTCGCGTTTTGCTCCATTACATACTTCAATCCAATTATACGGCGAACTATCAAAAATCGCACAATTTCCGAACGAAACAACGATAGATTATAGCAGCCGTGTATCTAATTTACTTTTACAAATTAGACATTGTAACACAATAGAAGGACCAGGGCACGAACCTCAATGTAATATTAACGCGGAACAAAATGCTGTTAAAGCTTTTCTAACGGGTTTAAAGATCGAAATATACAATAGAATACATGAATGCGCCTATACCAGTCTTGATCGCGCTATCAATAATGCTATTAAAGCGGAAGCGGAATATAACGAGTATCAAACAAGAACGTGACTAGCATCAGGAATAACACAAAATAATCAATGTACAAACTGCCTCGGATATGGCCATGACGTCACCACCTGCAGTAGTCAGCAAGTTTCACGCGCCGACTGGCGACAAAAAACATGTCAATATTGCAAGAAAATAGGACATACAATACAAGAATGTAGGAATCTTAATAAAAACCAAAGCGATACATTCTGTGACTTCTGCCGACGGCCAGGTCACATGACGCAAGATTGTAGAAGCCGGAGTTACACCGACAGAACCCCTCAATCGAACGAATACTGCAGCAACTGCCGAAGACCAGGCCACATGACGCAAGATTGTAGGAGCCAAGCTAACAGAGCCCCTCAATCTAACGAATATTGCAGCAACTGCCGAAGAACAGGTCACACGACGCAAGATTGCAGAAACCAAAGTTACACAAATAGAGTTTCTCAACCTAACACATATTGTGATTATTGTCGGAGACCGGGTCACACAATACAAGAATGTAGAAGCCAGGCCTATGCAAATATATCCTGCGAATACTGCAAATTTAGAGGCCACACAATAGAACAATGTAGGAAAAAAATGTATTTTGATAAAAAGGAAAAGGAAGAGGCACAACCCCGTATGGTACGTAGACAGGCCATACTCAGACTTAAAACAGAGCAAATAAGGAAACCACCTAGCATCCTTCTTTCTGACATAGGATTTAGCGGAGTACAAACAACATTGATGATTGACACTGGATCAGACCTTAAGGGGGTAGACACGTCACGTGGTCTGGCCGATTCGGCAGGTCGGTATTACAGCAGGTTTTTTCTGCACAGAAATGGTAATACCGATAGATCGACGATTGCCCGGTAAACGCGAGAGGGAGCTGTTTGCTATTTCCGTATTCTATTCTGAATAAGGAAATAAATTCTCAGCTGTTGCGTTGTACTTATAAAAATTTAAACGGAAAGTCGGCTGGTACTGCAAACGTAGAAAATTCATTGTACATTTTAATTACTTGAAATGTGCTTATGCTACAATATTCTACGTTGGCAGTAAGGAATTATAAGTGAAAAGGAAAAATAGATGAGGGCATGTCCCCAGAAAATGAAGTTTGTTAGGATAGACATTTTTTAATTAGCAAAACACTGAAACAGAACATGAAATACACATCCTATGCAGAAAGCAGTTATGAACAAACATATATAAAATTGTGTTTGATGTTGAATCCAACGCGTGATTATTATGTGGTCCCTCCTCGAAGTGACAGAAAATATAACCTATGTATATGCTATAACACAATAAATATTTAGCGGCTATTTCGTTGTATTACGCTACATTTGTGAACTTTTCATCATCCTTCCGAAACATTATTATTACGCCGCAACAGTATCTTTAGGAAATCGGGTATAGCATATAGGTTATATTCTCTGTCACTTGGAGGACCGGATTTTCTGTCCTCGAAGTGACAGAAAATATAACCTATATGCAAGACCCGATTTCCTAAAGATACTGTTGCGACGTAATAATAATGTTTCGGAAGGATGATAAAATGTTCACAAATGTAGCGCAAAAGAACGAAATAGCCGCTCAACATTTATTGTCATAAATGTAGCGTATACATAGGTTATATTTTCTGTCACTTCGAGGAGGGGACCATAGACATATATAGACGGTGGAGCGTAAGCTGAGGGGGGTGGCAAGGTTCGCGGTAAGGGGAGCGATACGAGTAAATCGGATAACGCTGTGGTTATGCATGCCGAATGCATCCGAAGCTAACCGACGCGCCTGTATCTGAACCTATGCCTTTACCCCTCCAAGCCTTCCTTCCCCACGCCGATAGTCCCATCTTCTGATCCGTCTATATATGTCTATGGAGGGGGCCATGTAATAATCACGCGCATCCAGCCTACGCATTTTTTTATGAAAAATTATTTAAATCGGACTATTTTTAACGAAACGGGCTTTCAATTCTGCAAACAAATTTTTCACGTAATTTCCTTAATTATGGTTTGAGTTGTATCGTTTTTGGGGCCAATTTGATTGAGAAAGTATAAGGAATCGATTGACGCCACGATCGCAAAGATCTGATTAGAAATTGGAAAACTTCAGATTCATCAGTGCTTAGTGCGCAACATTGTATGGCCCCGCTGGTTTCAAGCGTCGAAGCCGACGAAACTCAGCGAGACACATGTGTAAAATAACATATTTGCAGTTTTATAATTGAAGATGTAGTGAACGTTACAGGACTGTCTTTATATATGGCTCTCACAAACAAAATCGCCTGACTTGTTAGACATGAAACCGGGCATACAAATGGTTGCGCATATCGCCGAAAGCATCAGAAAGAATATGTACAGTCTTCCAATGTTTCAATTGTTGAGAAGCCTTTGGGCTCAGTTTATCGGGAAAGACCTACCCACCCCACTGTTTTGCTTTCTCGTTGCGAGCGTGGACCTTCGGGTCCTAGTAGACCGCCCGTTGACAGCCGAGAACAATAAAACCGACGAGCTAGATAAAATACCCAGTACAGAAAAATAAAATGTTCGTGTTTTTGATAAGTATTGATGAAAGTATTACCGATGAATTTTTTAGGATTTCCCGATGAAAATTATATCAAACATGGAGCAATTCGATCAATTTCTATTCAACGTAGAGTGTGTTCTAATCATGTATTCATAAGAAAAAATAGACTGAATTGCTTCGTGTCTTGACTCACCAACAATCCATGAATGGTAACACTCTCATCAAGGTGTAATGAGAAATTTTGAACATTTCGTATTCAGTACTGGATGACTCAAGTCGCCGTCGACAGAGGGTGTACCGCTGGTGCGCTATTTCACTCGCACTCGGTTCACATCGTGCGGTCTCCTTGTCAAGCGGTTCGAGCGAGGGCCCTGATAGGGGTGAATTTATTTGGGAAATAAAAGTCGCGTCATTCATGACACCTACTCGCGAACAGATATACATATGTACGAGAAGAAACAATGCAATTGCCCGATGACTTGAAGCAACATTTCAATAGGTAAATGCATGAAACTCTGGGATCAGGAATTCCGAACCCAGTGGGGCATATGTAAGAACTGGCGATATTCAACAATAGTTCGTCGTCTAAATTTTACAAGTATTTATTTGACGTGAATATAAAGTTTGTTAGCAAAGTCTTTCTCGATTTGAGTTCTGTAGAAGGCTGATTTTCCTTCGCCATGGAAAGTCCCCTCTTGGCCTTCTCGCTGGCAATCATGCGACTTGCTGAGTTTCGTGGGCTTGGGCGCTCGAAACCAGCGGGGCCATACAATGTTGCGCGCTAAGCAGTGACAAATCTGCAGTTCTGCATTTCTAATCAGATCTTTGCGAAAGTGACGTCAGTCGATTCCTCATGTTTTCTCGACCAAATTGGCCCCAAAAATGATATAATTCGGACCAAAATTAAGGAAATTACGTGAAAAATTTGTTTGTAGAAGTGAAAGCCCGTTTTGTTAAAAATAGTCCGATTTAAATTATTTTCTGCCAATATAACCGGGAGAATGCCAAGAATCCAATGGTGTCACTTTCATATTGATACGATGAAAAATAAACAAATTCTGTTTCTTTATAATCGATGACACATCGCCGAGCACGACGATTTCGCGTGGCTCGGGACACAAAGGTTCTCGTCGGTTATTCGAACTTCTAAGATCGTATTCAGATTTATTGGCCGGTGAGTTTCGTAACTAGGGGTGTGCGGTTACCCGATTTTTCGGGCTCGGGACGGGCCGGCAACTTTCGGGCGGGATCGGGCGGGGTCCCGATACTTTCGTATTGCTCGAGATCCCGACAGTTTCGGGACCCCGAGACTCGATTCGGGCTACAAGCATAGCCGCCATGAGCGGACAATTTGATTTCAGGTCGGCTCGGCAAAACTCGGACGCGATCGGACGATATCGTTACCAGTAATAGATTAAAATTATTACCTGAGAACATAGAAAAATTATGTTTCTTACACGTTAATTTGAAATAATAAAATATTCACCTCCTGTATATTGTTGTTATTATGAAACATCCAGGAAATATTCCTTTTTGTATGCTTATAGTTCGTACGTTTTCTATTTTAAATCTGAACCTATCCGGAAAAAGATAATACCCTATATATTCCCTTTACATAAAGTACTAAGTATGAAGTATATTTTATTCAGATTTTAAAATATTGTCGATATAAAAATAGTCTTCTTCACAAGTTCTGAACATGGTATTTATTTAAGTACGTATATGGACGTATTCAGTATTCACAGACTATTTGGTAGCAATGAATATACATATATATGTAAATAAATAATAAGATACAAATTATAATTCAACAGGAGACAGAAAGGTAAAAACTTATCACTCTGGTATCGATATAAATGATATACATAATTCTTTCCGTCTCGGTCCGCTCGTAATAGCTGGCTTTCGAGCCGATCGTGTCCGAGTTTTGCCAAACCGACCTGAAATCAAATTGCCCGCTCATGGCGGTCATGCTTGTAGCCCGAATCGAGTCTCGGGATCCCGAAACCGTCGGGATCTCGAGCAATACGAAAGTATCGGGACCCCGCCCGATCCCGCCCGAAATTTTCCGACCCGTCCCGAGGGCCGAGAATCCGAGCCGCGGGACGATCCGCACACTCCTATTCGTAACGCGTATTCTCTCGTCATCGCAGAACACGAGTGAGCCAGAAGTGGTGGGGATAGCGCCAAGCTTCTGTCATGTATAGGCCAAACCGAGCTGAAGCGTAGAAATACACGCATCAGAATAGGTGTGCCTTAGGCCTTAGCTCCGAAAAAATTCAGGAGCTTTATTGGTCAGAACATTGATTCTTTTTCGATAGCTTCATCTCGTATTGGTCTACGCATTACTTCGTGACGCACACAACTACATATGTACTACGCTGACAATAAGAATAAATAACAGCCACACGTCTACGTTCAGACGGGGCCGAGCAGCATTCCCGTTACCCCACCATACTCTTCGGTGGCTAGGGAACTCCAACTGACAAATCCACGATCGTCAGATGGTGATAGCTGATTTCTCCTCGATCGCTGTTCGCGAAAACGAATCGACCGGCCAATATATTTGAATACGACCTTAGGATAAAGATATAATGAAAGATGAAAAATTATTCGAAGCCAAAGATGAAAGGCCTTCGAATAAACAAAGGAAACTAATAAATACCCGAAGCTAAATAGAATTTTAGATTTAGGGTACACACACCCTCCCGCCAAACCTCGTGTCGATCGACCACTGGGATCATTCGAAAGTATATTATTTTAATTAAATAATGCCCATCTCTGCATAGGAGCGTAAAGAATTACGAAAAACATCAAGGAGTCAACTGTTGACCGGTTTGGAGACTTTTCCTTGTTATATGTTATATACAATAGTCGGAAGAATAATAATAAATGCAATAATTATATTTTCTGAAAATATGATATCAGTAAATCACTACTTCCAGTGTTACTAAAAAATTCCAATCTCTTTTTTTATTTGAAATAATGTGGCCATATAATTATAATATATATTCGGCAGCGGTGATGTATGTGTTACAGTAAAAGCGTGAATTTAGTAAATGTAGACAATTCCCAGCAGTTCCTAGTCAATGTATACCTAAAATGCATATAACCTAACCTAAAGTCGTCCGAAAATGCATGCATTGACTGCATCACGCTTTTACTGTGGCTTGTGTATCCAGCTAACGCTTCAGTTTTGCTATGATTCCACGTTGGCAGTCCTCCCGAGTAGGCGCCATCTCGTGTCCACTAGCTCAACTAAATTTGTCACGTGACTTGCTCTGTATTATCGCCAATATGGCGGAACTCGTATTTGGGAATGCAATCACGGGGATACGTTTTTCGTCCTTATATGAACAGATTTTAGGCTGGGTGAGGTCTCATTCGAAAGAGGAAGGTTCGAGACAGCCCGCTCTGGTCATCGTTTGAGCCACAAAACTCTTTTAGTGACCTAAAAATACTTGGATTCCTGCGGGTGTATTTTGTCGACTTTTGCTCTACTTTGAACACTCATATTATTAGATATCAACACAATCTTGTCGAACCATGACCAGAGCGGGCTGCATCGAACCTTCCTCTTTCGATTGAGACCTCACCCAGCCCAAAATCTGCTCATATAAGGACGAAAAACGTATCCCCCCAAACCCATGTTTCGGGCACATTATGTGGGTATTACAGCGCGCTGCATTACCCGTGTCTACCCCCTTAATGTAATCAAAAGATGTGCTGTTTCTCCCGACATTCCAATTTTCACGGACATTCTCTTCGACCTCAATGGCATTACGGATGGATTACTCAGCACTATAGGATATATCAAGATAGGATCTTTAAATACAGAAATTATCCTCTACGTCGTAGAAGACCTCCCTATCAGACAAGACGGAATATTAGGAACTGATTTCTTCCAAACCAATGGAGCAACTATCGATTATATGAATTCAGCAATAACTATTGGAACAGACACTATTCCATTTATTGATCCGGAGATGGTCACAATACCAGCCAGAACAAGAAGTCAAATATATGTACGAGTTCTTAATACACAATCTAACACAGGATATATTCCAGAAATTAAAATTCATCCTAACATACATATGGGAAATGCAATTGTATCAAATAATAACGGCGTAGCATATCTTTTCGCAATAAATACATCCACACAAGATATCAAAATTCCTGTACCATCAGTCGAATTGGAACCATTCATAGAGGCACCTATAGAAGAAGAGACATCAGATAAATATACTAAAACTAATAGAACTCACCAGTTACTACAACAATTACGATTGGAACACTTAAACCAAGAAGAACGAGCCAGTATAGAAGAATTAATTAAAGAACACGCAGATAAATATTTTTGCCAGGAGAAAAATTGGAAGCAACAAATAAAGCTCACCACAAAATTATAACAGAAAACGACGTCCCTGTTTTTACAAAACAATATCGGTACCCTCAAGCATACAAAGAAGAAGTAAAGAACCAAACTAAGGAATTACTAGAAAAAGGAATAATACAACCCTCATCATCTCCTTATAACTCGCCCATATGGATAGTACCAAAAAAAGGAACAAAGAAACCTAGAATAGTAATCGATTTCAGAAAATTAAATGGGAAAACAATTGGAGATGCTTATCCTTTACCAAATATAACTGACATACTAGATCAGTTGGGAAGCGCAAAATATTTCTCTATATTTGATCTTGCATCTGGATTTCATCAAATTCCCATGCATCCGGACGATCGCCATAAGACAGCCTTTTCTACAATATACGGGCACTATGAATTTAACAGAATGCCGTTTGGACTCAAAAATGCACCAGCCACCTTCCAAAGGCTTATGGACCAAGTCTTAACCGGGCTTCAAGGAATAGAACTCTTCGTATATTTGGATGACATCGTCATATATGCCAGCTCACTTAAGGAACATGCGACTAAATTCAAACGATTAATGAATAGATTAAGAGACGCAGATCTTCACCTTCAACCAGATAAGTGTGAATTTTTGAAGAAAGAAGTTACATATTTAGGACATATAATAGGAGAAGAAGGAGTCAAGCCAGATCCACGGAAAATAGTAGCAGTTAAAGAATTTCCAACCCCCACAACAGTAAAAAACGTCAAACAGTTCTTAGGACTGAGCGGATACTATAGAAGATTTATAAAGGATTATTCAAAAATTGCAAGACCACTCTCTAATCTTACCAAAAAGGGTTATCAATTTGAATGGACAAATAAACAACAAAAAGCATTCGAAATTCTGCGAGAAGCTCTCTGCAAGGAACCTATTTTACAATTTCCGGATTTTGAGAAGATATTTAACATAACGACAGACGCCTCAGGTATTGCTGTAGGTGCAGTTCTTAGTCAAGGAGAAATAGGAAAAGATTTACCAATAGCTTACGCATCTCGTGTTCTAAACGATGCAGAAACACGTTATTCACCAACGGAAAGAGAACTTTTAGCAATTATATACGCAGTATTTCATTTTCGACCTTATATATATGGCAGAAAATTCTATCTCATAACAGATCATAAACCTTTAGAATGGCTACAAAATCTCTCTGATCCGACATCACGATTAATGCGATGGAAAATTAAACTTGCGGAATATGATTATAAAATTTTGTACAAACCCGGAAAATATAATACAAACGCGGATGCTTTATCTAGAAATCCAATAGCATTACCGTTAAACGCGAAACGAGCACATTCAGACACTAACTCTCACGAAAACAAAAAACAGAAGCAATTTCATCAGGCTAATACGCGACAAAGAGACACAACCGCTTCGAACTCGGGAAATCCAGCTCCGTATAAACAGCCTAGAATTAGTTCATCAGATTCCAGTTCCTCATATGACGAGAGCGATTCGATAGGAACTAAACGTCAAAAATTAAAACGAAAAATAAAAAGAAATACTTCCTCATCTCAACCAGAAATTAAAAAACAAAACGTAGAAGTACATGCACCCCCTCAAATCACAGTACCTGTAGAAGTACATGCACCCCCTCAAATCACAGTACCTGTAGAAGTACATGCACCCCCTCAAATCTCGATACCCATAGAAATACATGAGACCCCTCAAGAAACAATACAAGACAACGTACAAGCAATAAAAAATCCTCACATCAAGAAACCTCAAGAGGACTTAATAGAAGAAATAGATGAAACGACCATAATACCAAAACACAACTATAAAGACCCTCCCAAAATCAATGCAGAAACAAGCTCAGATAAAAGCACTCACCATACACCTAAAAAGAAGAAACAAAAATTAAATTCAAGTACAGACACGGGTCCCATAACTCCCATACAAATAAAACAAGGGAAAATACTTACACCTCCTTCACTATCCC
This sequence comes from Andrena bucephala, assembly GCA_947577245.1. Taxonomy (NCBI): domain Eukaryota; kingdom Metazoa; phylum Arthropoda; class Insecta; order Hymenoptera; family Andrenidae; genus Andrena; species Andrena bucephala. The sequence goes on along the minus strand of OX387716.1, from coordinate 29,773,022 downwards.
CTCCACCATTATTATTATCTCCACCCGCATATCCCCCACCATTAACTCTCCCACCATTATCTCTCCCACCGTTATCTCTTCCACCCACTCCACCACCACCAAACAGACCAAGAATTGTGTCAAATATCCCTGTCAAAAAACAAAACATTGAAGTAGAGGATCACTTATGGATGGGAAAAGGATATATAATAACATTTATAAATACAGAGGGCAAACCAATAGGACCAGCAGGAGAAAGATTATATAAAGAAAAAAATATAAAAACTCACAAGATCCCGTCCCCATTAAAAATTGGAGAATCAGTAAAAATAAGAGAAGGAAAACATACAATCCTTGGACTCATCACAACAAATTACCCAACAGAAGGGAATTTATACAACTCACTGAAGACACTCCACACATATCTTGTATCTGAAAAAGCCACAAAAGTATATATATCAGCAGAAGAAAATAAAATTTCACTCAATCAACTACGGAATTTAATAGAAATAATATTCGTACAAGAAGATATTAAATTCATCTTCTGTAAAGGCACTCTTCTAACCCCTTCCATACAAGATAGACAACAAATCATCCAGGAGAATCATCAAGCACCTATAGGAGGACACAAAGGGATTACAAAAACGTATCATCGAATAAGAAGCAAATATTATTGGAAAAACATGAAATACGAGATAACACAATTCATTAAAAGTTGCTTGGAATGCCAAAAAACTAAGTTAGTAAGAGTAAAAAATAAAGAGCCTATGATACTAACAGACACACCATTGGATGCTTTTGACAAAATTTCTATGGACATAGTAGGACCACTACCTTTTACAGATAAAAAAAATAGCTATATACTTACTATTCAAGACAACTTAACCAAATATTCTCTTGCAATACCATTAGTGAATATTACTTCAAAAGACATAGCTAAAGCATTTACAGAACACTTTATTTGCAAATTTGGAAGTCCTAAAGCTGTTCTTCATGAGTTCCCTTATGAAGAAATTAGCTAGAACATTCCACATCAAGCAATATCGAACCACTGCATACCATCCTCAGTCTAATGGATCACTAGAAAGAAGTCATCATGTCCTTATTGAATATCTACGACACTATGTATCAAACGAAAAACAATGGGATCAATGGTTACCTCAAGCAATGTTTTCATATAATACAAGCACCCACGAAGGCACAAAATTCACACCTCACGAACTCGTTTATGGTAGAAAAGCACGTCTTCCTTCAAGTATTCCACCGACAGATAATATTAAAACATATCCGGACTATGTCGACGAATTAATACACAAATTACACCACATCCGACAAATGGCGCGAAACAACTTAGAAGAATCGAAAAACCGACAGATGCATTATTATGACCGGAAGATTCAACCTCAAACTTATCAAAAAGGAGATTGGGTTTGGCTACTAAATCCAAGGCGCGAAAAATTGGAACCGGAATATAGCGGACCCTACAGGATCACCGAAGTTTTGGAGAACAGCAACCTGAAAGTATCAATAAACCCTAAACAAATGAGAGTCGTCCTTATGAATCGGGTAAAGAAGGCACATTTACCATAAGAAGTTGCAACCCTGCATGGGGAGCCTATATAAGAAGCAGAAGACAAAGGAATCTTCCATTCTAACAAGTAATCTAACATGATACCAGACAAAACATTTTTATAATGGCGAACCCAGTCTGTTTAAAGAAATTTTATGATTTGGACGTATACAATTACAAATACGGAATTATCTGTGTGCAGTGCACACAAAAAGTACACATTACAGATGAAGAAGAACTCAAGGACCATTTATGGGCCGACAGAAATTTAAGGAAATGGAGAAGGTGTTATCTTTGCTCGCGTGCACTGTACATAGCAAGACCGGCACAACAATGTGACAAGTACCGCCTGGAACAATAATTTTTTTTTCTACTTTACACCTTACAATTACACACCCCACACACACACATTATGTAATCAACACTCACACCTAGATTAAGCATTTTTGTTTAGTTTTTCTTTCTTACACTACACTCTACAATTACACACTACACACACGAACAAAATGTAATGAACACTAACACATTCTTTTTTAATAAATATATATTCTTTTAAACATACGAAAATCATGAATAACCTATAAAAAAAAATAATAATAACCTACAAAGTAGCATAAGAGAACATTGTTGCGTAGTCTATAAAGTTGTCGACAGAATTTTTTTCAAATCAGCTAGAGGGCGCCACTGTAAGACCCTAACGTTACATTCGAACTCGCGCTTGCGCTATACTGCAACCATTAGCAGTCAAAATGCCGAAGCGATCAGGCAATAGACATTGCAGAGCAAAGAAGAATAAGGAGGAATTAGATAAAATATTTAGGGAAATGATCCAAATTCCTCCCCTAATAGAACCATTCACGCTATCACCACCAAAAACGGTAATGGACCTGTTAAGTCCATATTCCATCCAAAAATCAAGGAAAAAATTTCAATTTAAAGACACGCACTCCGCCGAACACACCACCCGACACCCTTCCGACTACACCGGAGTTCCCCACAACCCCAGACATTAAAAGGACCCCGGAGATCAACATCCCGAAGAAACCGGACTTTAACTTCAAAATTCCGGAGGTACCCCCACCCAAATGGCCAACATTAAAAAGGATCGACATCCCCGACCCAGACTGGAAGGTATACAGAGAATTACCGAAGACGGACCCACGTCAAAGAATATGGAGAACCCTCCAACTATTTGGAACAGGGGCAGCCACCCCATATTCACCCTCACGGGAAATATAAATAAATAACCACTTATATATATATATATATATAACTAAGTCTTTCATTCCATTCCACACCTCATACAAATCTCTTGAGGACGAGAGATCCCCCAGGGGGGGAGGTGTAACGTCCCACGGGGACTCGAACCGATAATTACCGACCGTCGATAAAGTAGAACTGTACTACATTACCGCAGAGTCAACCTATGTTACCGCGCACAAGCAATGTACATACTTTAAGATATAAATTATAATCTAAGCAAATATTAGAGAAACAAATATTATAGAAATGTTAGGAATAATTAATTAGACATACTGCCAAAAGTACAACACATAATAATATGTATTAAGCGAGTAAAATGTAAAATAACGAAAATAGATGTACTGCGCATGCATCAGCCCGCCAATTTTCTAGTATATAAGGAGGCGTGCGCAGCACCGAAGGCGCTCATTCGAATACGAACACGTCCCTGCGACCAATGAATGCTAGTTCCTAGAGGCAGCTTCGTACTATCCAGCAGAATTTCAGCACGCTCCGGAAACGGCAGCGACTGGTTCTCAGTGTACAAAGGTACTGGGTGCTCCTTTTTGGATCTTTCATTCACGGTTGAGAACTTTGTCTTCACGGAGGTTTCAAGCGTTGCTCCTATTAGTAGGCAGCAGCTTAACTTCTTAGCGAAGGCAAGGTCTACGAAACACTAGAATTCAAACCCTGCCATGAGTGTCGGGAACCGCTCCGGAAACGGCAGCGGCCGCCCTCACAGCAGAAGTATAGAATACGAACTCTGTCAAAAGTTTCGGGAACCGCTCCGGCAACGGCAGCGGCCGAGTTTACTACAGAAGCACATACTTATATACATATATTTAACTTAATTAGCGCAATTAGCATAGACAAAAACATAAAAAACCCAAAAAACATCAAAAACATATATAATCGTAGTCGTAAGCAATATTATAATCATTATTAGAATTAAGTGTTATTTTGAATAAAGACATTGTTAAGTTTAAGTTGGATTTTACTCCTTAACTCTGACAACGAACCCCCACCTATCCTATACTCGAGGGGACGCCGCTCTCCTCTCGAGAACCTGAAGCGTTTCAGTAGTCCCCGGACAACCGGAAGTTACAATAGCATGCATTCTATAGATAACAAGTTTTCAAAGCGTTCCGATTTAGCGTCGCAGCGTATCGCGCGATCGTGGGTAATTTGAATCTCCTGGAGCAGCCGTACAGGGTGACGTCATTTGGCAGCGCGAATCATAGAAAGAATTATGCGGCGTCAGCAGAAACTTTTTTCCATTACAATATGTGATGGAATGTTTTCCCCAACACAGAGAAATAATAATAATTTTTTAATCACCGATATAGCGAATTATTATATAGCAAACAGTCATATTTTTCCGAACCATTATGTAGCAAGCATTCTAAAGCTAACAAGTTTTTAAAGCGTTCTGATTTAACGTCGCAGCGTATCGGGCGATCGTGTGTAATTCGACTCCTCTGGAGCGGCCGTGTGGGATGACGTCATTTGGCAGCATGAAGAAGGCACGAACAAAATGTAATAATTTTTCGGAAACTTCGAATCTTAGAATTGGGAGGCGAGGAGAGAAGGGGGGTGATGGGTAAATAAAATTGGGAAATAATATACGTTTAAGACATATATATATACAGGGTGTCCGCGGGAAGACTGGACAGCCGGTTTTCTCCTAAACTAATGGAGATAAAAATATTTAAAAAATAGGGAATTGCATGGTTCGCGGGGGCCAATTTATTATCGCGAACGAATTTTTTTATCGATTATTATTTTAAAAGATACGATGGTCAAGTTCGGTTTTTCAAATGGAACTATTTTTTTTGAACACCTGAGTTGATAGTGCGTTCCAAGAAAAATTCAATAAGCTTTAATGTATACACTTTATTTTCACTGGTTTTTAAGATATTGCGCTTGCAAATTTACTGATTTTCACTGGAAGAAAACTGTCTGGTATAGCACGCACCGGGGACGGTCTTACTGGATCCACGGGTGGCACTGCCTTTTGAAATAGATACCTACCTGCCAAAGGTCTACGCCAGGCCCAAAGGCTGGACAATTTTTTACCGTCAGAAATGCTACTTAGGTAGGTACATCTGCGGTATCGAGAAGCGCACCGTTACTTTTATTTCGCACTTGCTTCTACGCTCGGATGGCCGGTTCTTTTGGGAGGGATGCAAGTTCGATTGGTTAGGTTAGGAGGAGTGAAAGTTGCTAGACTAAATTTCAATCATAGGGAGCAGATTGTATCAGAACCATTCGGATTTGCATTCCTCACAAACGGCTGCTCTCTTGAAGAGGCCCTCTTCACAGCAATGCCCACCTTCTCTCGCACGGAATACGTTAACGCTTGCTTTTCTTCTGATATTGAAGCTCGTGTTTATACTCGAGAGGACCACGGGTCGACAGTGGGCTACCCCTTTTCTTCCTGTGTCTCTCCACGAGCCGTGTTGACGGTGGATTGTAGGAGCGTAGATATCTGGATGCCAGTTATTGAATTCAGGAGACGATAGAAACATTTTATTACAAAACACACATGTACTATAATTAAAGTAAATCGTATTCCTCTCGGGCAGGAGTACTGATAATGATCGAACTTGCGCCCCACTTCGCGCAGACCAATTACACGGAGGGTAGTCGGGTCACACACTGCCCAAATGATACAGGGTAATTCTGGAGCAACGCCCGTCAAGGAGATGCGCTGGCACCCCGTGGCGAGGACAAACCTTCGCATTGCCTCACCCGATTTTTATGGTTTTTTTTCCGGAAAAAGGTACGAATCCTGGGCCGAACGTAACGAATTGAAGTCGACCCTCCGCAGTCGAGGGTGAATTATCCATTTGAGCGTATTAAGAAACCCTTTTCTTCATCGTATCGAAAGGGAATTGACGCCAATGGATTCCTTATGTTTTTCTGACGAAAATCATACCAAATGTCAAGCAAATCGGACTACTTTGACACAAACTATTTGTATTCCTTATGTAAAAATAGTCCGATTTTCATGATGTTTGGCATGATTTTAATCGGGAGAACGCCCGGAATCCATTGGCGTCACTTCCCCTTCGATACGATGAAGAAAAAAGTTTCCTAATACGCTCAAATGGATATTTCGACTTCAATTCGTTACGTTCGGCCCAGGATTCGTACCTTTTTCCGGAAAAAGCCATAAAAATCGGTTGAGGCCATGCGAAGGTCTGTCCTCGCCACGGGGTGCCAGCGCATCACACATTTGGGCAGTGTGTGACCCGACTACCCTCCGTGTAATTGGTCTGCGCGAAGTGGGGCGCAAGTTCGATCATTATCAGTACTCCTGCCCGAGAGGAATACGATTTACTTTAAATATAGTACGTGTGTTTTGTAATAAAATGTTTCTAACGTCTCCTGAATTCAACAACTGGCATCCAGACATCTACGCTCCTACAATCCACCGTCAGCACGGCTCGTGGAAGAAAAGGGGTAGCCCGCTGTCGACGCGTGGTCCTCTCGAGTATAAACACGAGCTTCAATATCAGAACAAAAGCAAGCGTTAACGTATTCCGTGCGAGAGAAGGTGGGCATTGCTGTGAAGAGGGCCTCTTCAAGAGAGCAGCCGTTTGTGAGGAATGCAAATCCGAATGGTTCTGATACAATCTGCTCCCTATGATTGAAATTTAGTCTAGCAACTTTCACTCCTCCTAACCTAACCAATCGAACTTGCATCCCTCCCAAAAGAACCGGCATTCCGAGCGTAGAAGCAAGTGCGAAATAAATATACCGCAGATGTACCTACCTAAGTAGCATTTCTGACGGAAAAAAATTGTCCAGCCTTTGGGCCTGGCGTAGACCTTTGGCAGGTAGGTATCTATTTCAAAAGGCAGTGCCACCCGTGGAACCAGTAAGACCGTCCCCGGTCCGTGCTATACCAGACAGTTTTCTTCCAGAGAAAATCAGTAAATTTGCAAGCGCAATATCTTAAAAACCAGTGAAAATAAAGTGTATACATTAAAGCTTATTGAATTTGTCTTGGAACGCACTATCAACTCAGGTGTTCATAAAAAATAGTTCCATTTGAAAAACCGAACTTGACGATCGTATCTTTTAAAATAATAATCGATGAAAAAATTCATTCGCGCTAATTAATTGGCCCTCTCGAACCATGCAATTCCCTATTTTTTTTATATTTTTATCTCCAATAGTTTAGAAGGAAGCCGGCTGTTTAGCTTTCCCGCGGACACACTGTGTATATATATATATATATATATATATATATATATATATATATGTATAGTTACAAAAATAATATAGAATAATACAAATAATAAAATAAAAGATAATACAATTAAATAAGAAAATAAAATACAATACAATACAATATAAAAACAATATAAATATAAAAGAATATAATAATAAAATAGAAGAACATAAAATATAATAATAATATAAAAGAAAATACAATTAAAGAAGAAATATAATGAAAAAGAATATAATAATAAAATAAAATAAAATAAAATAAATTAAAAAAAGAAAAAAAGAAAATACAATTAAATAATAATTATGATATAAAAAAGAAAAAATATGAAAATAGAATATAAATGGAATATAAACATATAAAATAAAAAAAAAATTTAAAAAATTCAATATAAAAATACATTATAAAAAGAAAAAAAAATAATAATAATTTAATTTATTGCCCACTTTTGTGTTACAATTTAACGATCATATACTATTTACATTTCATTCCCGTGATTGTGTCAGTGTAAGTCCTACACTTCTAATATATCATGCTGTGTTTTAACAATTTTTTTCTATTTCACAAGTGTTTCCTAATCTATTTTATGTTGCATAATCTTCTTTTATCACTTTCCGGTTCTTCCCATCTTTTCCTTCTCGCTATTATCTCCTGTAGAATAGCCAGGTTTGTCCCTTCTCCTCTAATTACCTCTTTCCAATTGCTGCCACCCTCTCCACTTACTTCACATGCTTCAATCACGTATTTCACTGTTTCTTCCTCTTTCTTACAAAGCCTATACAGGGTGTCCCAAAAATGCTGCGGTTCCTTGAAGGGGGTGATTCAGGGGGTGATTGCATACAACTTTTTCCTTTGCGAAAATTCTCTCCGAGGTTTCGTAAATGAGATAATAACAAAAAGCACCGACCAATCAGAGCGCGAGCCTTCTGCTGGAGCTCCCGCGCTAGCGTGGCCGCGCGCCGGGCCGCGCTGCGACTCCGAACAAGCAAGGCGGCATACACCGAAGGAAATTGCGTAGAATGGCAAATGAAAAAGACGTAACAAAAAAATCCAAAGTTTGGCCAAGGTTTGTTTGCCATTTGAAGTGAACAATGAAAAAAGGATAAATGGATGAAAATCACGTGTAACGTAAAAAGACGAATACAAAGTTGTTTTTTTTTTTTAGAAGAATCGAAAATAATAATTATTTGGAGTGAGAGGATAAGGAACACGTAAATTTCCTTTTTTAATAACGTACAAATGAAAAGGTAATGCAACAGGGAACGAGTGAAAAGTGATCGTTGTTCGTTATTGTGATAAAAATCCGTTGTTCAATAACGGCCAACACTGTTGTTGATAATGAATAAATCCGTTTAAAAACTGCGAAGAAAAATTTACGTACGGAAATTTGGAGAATTATCGCCGGAAATAAGCCACAGCCTGCGTTAGGCTTAAAAAATAATAGTCGCCAATAATGTAACTAAAACTCACCCTTTCGGAAATTCACCTGCAGCTTAAAAACCTGTGTCCCTAGGTGTTCACGAAATCGACATATCAACGCCATTTCGTAATGAAGAGCACTAATTAGGCACTTGGCGACAGCGCGCTTGCTCATGTGGAGCAGCGATCATGGCCCCCTTCCATCGATTTGCGATCGATGGAAGGGGAAGGCGATTCCTTCCAGGAAATAGATCGTGATTCCTGGAAGACTCTCTCTGTTCGCGACTCGGCTACGATATACACGTATTCTTTAACGCTACGCGCTTCGCTTGCTGGCGCTTTGAACTCGTCTCACTTACGCTCTTGCTTAGTAACCGCTTTAACGCTCGCTGCTAGGATTCATCTCTTGCGTGAATTCTAAGTTCTTTCTAGTTAAGTGGTGCACATTAAAAATTGTTGTAAATAGTTTATTTGCGTGTGATCGTGTACATATAATAGCGTTATAATTGTCGTGTCTCGTTAAACTTTAAATTATACTTGTCCTCGTGTCCATGAACAGTGTCTTACGTTTCTAAATTCATTACTGCTTCCTTTAACATTTTGCCAATAAACATTCTAAACACTAGGTCACTGAACCGATCCTGGTCATCGACAGACGCGCCGAGTGCACAGCTGATCTCAGGTACACGACAACATCCAAAGTTAAGGGTCGCAAAGTCAAGTGCGTCCGGGTTAATGCACAGAATATTCACTTCACAGCACGCCTACTAACACTGACCACTTAATTTATTATTCATGGAACGTGTTGTTCCTACGTTATAAAAATTGGTGGAAATGAATTTTTACTTGGCGTTCGGAGCCGTGGGTATTCTCGCACAAATTCTCAAGCTGCAGCACTTGCGTCCCCGTTGTTCGTGAGGTACACCCAGAACATCGCGTAATACTCTTGAGCAGAGAACATTTATGCGACGTCATTGCTTGCTGACTGACAAGATTTTTTCCAAGCGACTTCTTCTACCCCCAAAAAGATTCTCTCGTTCCATTATGAGTTGATCCCCACCAGGCCAAGAGACTTCAGGTAAAAAGAAGCCAGCACATTTACGAAGCACACGTGCTTCGCAGAAGTGCAACGAACGGACTATCGTGCACTTTTACAAAAGTCCGCGTTCCGTCCTTTTACTGCCAATGTACCACCCATTGCTTCGAGGTAGGCAACAGACACCGCGTGTTTCGGTTCGAAAGGGTACGAAAAGAAGAGAAACAGAAAGTCCTCGAGTTGCTATAAAGAAAAAAATTCTGTTTCCTGTTTCCGATACCCAGAGTTCACGTCTGCTACGAGGCGGAACCAACTAAGCCATAAATTACCCAAAACTGTAGGAAACCGTTCTCTACCGTCGATTAGCGAGACAATACGGTCATAAACCGCGACCCTAGGGAAATGCTCTGGCCGATCAGCCTGATTAATTATTGGGAACTAGCAATTAAAAAGTATTATTCAACATCAATACGGCTCGCGAAGAGACACAGGAAGAAAGAGAGCATGTATAGTGCCTCTCCGAGCTATAGTGACTTAGGTCTGAAGTCCCTCAGCGGGGTCTTCACCGACACCCTGCTTGGTACTAGCCGCTAAACGTGCCCCTCTACTACCTCTTGCAGGACTGTATTTAGAGAAGACCACGACAAAACCGGGGCCCTAACAGAAAATAAAACAGAAATTGAAGATACGGTTTATCATTATTAAGAGACAACAATTAAGCTTTGCTACTGGCTATTAAAAATTGTCTCATATTAAATCCAAATACATTTTAGTAAGGTATATGTAATATGAGACAATTTTTAATAGCCAGTAGCAAAGCTTAATTGTTGTCTTTTAATAATGATAAACCGTATCTTCAATTTCTGTTTTATTTTCTGTTAGGGCCCCGGTTTTGTCGTGGTCTTCTCTAAATACAGTCCTGCAAGAGGTAGTAGAGGGGCACGTTTAGCGGCCAGTACCAAGCAGGGTGTCGGTGAAGACCCCGCTGAGGGACTTCAGACCTAAGTCACTATAGCTCGGAGAGGCACTATACATGCTCTCTTTCTTCCTGGGCTTCTTCGCGAGCCGTATTGATGTTGAATAATACTTTTTAATTGCTAGTTCCCAAAAATTAATCAGGCTGATCGGCCAGAGCATTTCGCTAGGGTCGCGGTTTATGACCGTATTGTCTCGCTAGTCGACGGTAGAGAACGGTTTCCTACAGTTTTGGGTAATTTATGGCTTAGTTGGTTCCGCCTCGTAGCAGACGTGAACTCTGGGTATCGGAAACAGGAAACAGAATTTTTTTCTTTATAGCAACTCGAGGACTTTCTGTTTCTCTTCTCTTCGGACCCTTTCGAACCGAAACACGTGGTGTATGTTGCCTACCACGAAGCAATGGGTGGTACATTGGCAGCAAAAGGACGGAACGCGGACTTTTGTAAAAGTGCACGATAGTCCGTTCGTTGCACTTCTGCGAAGCACGTGTGCTTCGAAAATGTGCTGGCTTCTTTTTACATGAAGTCTCTTGGCCTGGTGGGAATCAACTCATAATGGAACGAGAGAAACTTTTTGGGGGTAGAAGAAGTCGCTTGGAAAAAATCTTGTCAGTCAGCAAGCAATCACGTCGCAGAAATGTTCTCTGCTCAAGAGTATTACGCGATGTTCTGGGTGTAACTCCCGAACAACGGGGACGCAAGTGCTGCAGCGTGAGAATTTGTGCGAGAATACCCACGGCTCCGAACGCCAAGTAAAAATTCATTTCCACCAATTTTTATAACGTAGGAACAACACGTTCCATGAATAATAAATTAAGAGGTCAGTGTTAGTAGGCGTGCAGTGAAGTGAATATTCGGTGCATTAACCCGGACGCACTTGACGTTGCGACCCTTAACTTTGGATGTTGTCGTGTACCTGAGATCAGCTGTGCACTCGGCGCGTCTGTCGATGACCAGGATCGGTTTAGTGACCTAGTGACACAGGTTTTTAAGCTGCAGGTGAATTTCCGAAAGGGTGAGTTTTAGTTACATTATTGGCGACTATTATTTTTTAAGCCTAACGCAGGCTGTGGCTTATTTCCGGCGATAATTCTCCCAATTTCCGTACGTAAATTTTTCTTCGCAGTTTTTAAACGGATGTATTCATTATCAACAACAGTGTTGGCCGTTATTGAACTACGGATTTTTATCACAATAACGAACTACGATCACTTTTCACTCGTTCCCTGTTGCATTACCTTTTCGTTTGTACGTTATTAAAAAAGGAAATTTACGTGTTCCTTATCCTCTCACTCCAAATAATTATTATTTCAGAATTTTCTAAAAAAAAAAAACTGTGTATTCGTCTTTTTACGTTACACGTGATTTTCATCCATTTATCCTTTTTTCATTGTCCACTTCAAATGGCAAACAAACCTTGGCAAAAGTTTGGATTTTTTGTTACGTCTTATTCATTTGCCATTCTACGCAATTTCCTTCGGTGTATGCCGCCTTGCTTGTTCGTAGTCGCAGCGCGGCCCGGCGCGCGGCCACGCTAGCGCGGGAGCTCCAGCAGAAGGCTCGCGCTCTGATAGGTCGGTGCTTTTTGTTATTATCCCGTTAACGAAACCTCGGAGAGAATTTTCGCAAAGGAAAAAGTTGTTTGTAATCACCCCCTGAATCACCCCCTTCAAGGAACCGCAGCATTTTTGGGACACCCTGTATATCCTTTCTTCTTTCAATAGCCAATATTTACATGCCCTCGTTTCACTACCCTGTATGAATCTTCCTATCCTTTCTAATTCTCCTCTCCTTTTTTCTTTTCCCCCCATAAGTATTTCGGCTTATCTCCCCTGGTTTCCTTGCCACCTCTCTTAATTCTCTTAGGAACTTTGACTCTTTTATTTTCATCTCTCTCTCTTGTTCTTGGATGTCTGTACTTATCTGCTCTATTTTGGTTCACACTTCTTCCCCAATAAAAATATAAAAATACAATTGAAACAGAAAATAAAATACAATACAACATAAAAAGTCAATGTAAATATAAAAGAAAAGAAAATACAATTAAATAATAAATATAATATAAAAAGAAAAAATAAAAATATAAAATAAAAAATAAATAAAAATATAAAAATTCACTATAAATGAATATAATATAAAAAAGAAATAACAAAAAAATACTATACAATACAATATAAACAAAAAAGAACATAAAATAAAATAATAAAGAAGAAAATACAATTAAATAATAATTATAATATAAAAAAAGGAAAAATATAAAAATAGAATATAAAAATATGAAATAAAAAAATAAAAATATAAAAATTCAATATAAAAATACATTATAAAAAGGAAATATATAATAATAATAATAATAATAATAATAATAATAATTTAATTTATTGCCGACTTTCGTGTTACAATTTAACGATCATATTGTCACGTCTCGGGTGAGGTCTTTAAGAACGATGACACATGGGGGGGGGGGGGAAGAAAGTCAGGCGCGAATCTGAAATCCAGCACTCTGAGGATTTTAACGGAACCCAGGCGCGAATCTTTAATCCAGCACACTGAAGTTAGGGGAAGATCAGGCGCGAATCTTTAATCCAGCACTCTGAGGATTTGAAAGGAACCCAGGCGCGAATCTTTAATCCAGCACTCTGAGGATTTTGAAAGGAACCCAGGCGCGAATCTTTAATCCAGCACTCTGAGGATTTTGAAAGAGATCAGGCGCGAATCTTTAATCCAGCACACTGAAGCTAAGGAAAGTCAGGCGCGAATCTTAAATCCAACACTCTAATCGACCAGGGAAGGTTTAAAAGGTGAATACACACCCGGGGAACACCCGTTAGAGCACCTTATGTTTGTTTTGATTTGGGTAATAAGATTTACCGTTGCATTTATGTAAAGCAAACCACGCGTAATATTTCCGTGAATAGCACAGCTCATGCAAAAGTACGTTTGTAAACAGTGTGTGCGCTCTCGCGTTTACAAACAGAAATCAGCTGTTGCGGCAGCCTGTCTTGGTTTGGAATCTTTATAACCAAAGGATGCACACAATAATTCGAAGCGGGATTTAAAAACAAAGAGGTTTATTAACTTTAAACAAGAGTACGTTAAAATGTTTAACGGTAATTAACCACAATATAAGAATATGAACATGAAATACAATATGTGATAATTAAGTGAAATGATATAAGCAATAAGCGTTTATAGAGAAAACAATATGAAAGTAATACAAAATAATAAATGATCGCAATAAGCGTTTATAGAGAAAACAATATGAATGTAATACAAAATAATAAATGATCGCAATAAGCGTTTATGAATGTAATACAAAATAATAAATGATCGCAATAAGCGTTTATGAATGTAATACAAAATAATAAATGATCGCAATAAGCGTTTATAGAGAAAACAATATGAATAGCAATACAAAATAATAAAAGATCGCAATAAGCGTTTATAGACAAGAATAGTAATAAATGGTATGGAGATGATTTGCACAATAATATTAGATAATAATAATGGCTTACAATAGTTGCCGTAGAGCACTGAAGTTAATGTTTAACACTTTAAAGATATACGTTTAATGAAATGAATAATAGTTCTGTCGGAGATAGATTTCTGTCGAAGAAAGAGGTCCTGGCCTCTCGATCCTTCGTATTTATGTGGGTTACAGGAGTGTTGCGGGGGTACGCGCGGTAGTGACCTTGACATATTTAAGAAACAAGTCGCAGTAGGACTTCCGGGGTTTTTATACACGGTACGTCTATATTTAGACTATGTTTATGTCACGTACACCAAATATGCGTCGCAATTAGACTTCTGGGGTTTTTATGACTGTGAAAGGAGATACTCAATCTGTCGAATGGATTTTGGGTGTTTTAATGGGAAAGGGGTTAGAATGGCTTAGACTCAGTGAGTCGTAAAGAGGGGATTGAGACGTGGTCTCGATTTAAGAGGGCTTTGGAACGAGGGACTTGTTTAGATTCATTTTGAGGGAAGGATTCGTGCCTCATAGGGCGAATAGGCGAAGGAGGTTTCGTACCGACCATCTTGAGATGGGGACCGCTAAGGTACATCGTCAAGGTGATCAGCGATTGGGGAAATGGGGTAAGAGTTGAGTTTGAGGGACTTTGGTGGAGTTGCGGAGTGGTTTGTGAGGGAGACTTGAGATAATACAACGCGAAAATTTAGTAGGACATCACAATATACTCTTTCCTTTTCATTCCGGTGATTGTGTCAGTGTAAGTCCTTCCCTTCTAATGTATCATTCTGTGACTTAACAATTTTTTTTTCCATTTTACAAGTGTTTCCTAATCTATTTTATGTTGCATAATCTTCTTTTATCACTTTCCGGTTCTTCCCATCATTTCCTTCTCCCTATTATCTCCTGTAGAATAGCCAGGTTTATCCCTTCTCCTCTAATTACCTCTTTCCAATTGCTGCCACTCTCTCCACTTACTTCACATGCTTCAATCACGTGTTTCACTGTTTCTTCCTCTTTCTTACAAAGCCTACATATCATTTCTTCTTTCGATAGCCAATATTTGCATGCCCTTGTTTCACTACCCTGTATGAATCTTCCTATCCTTTCTAATTCTCCTCTCCTTTTTTATTTTTCCCCCCTAAATATTTCGGCTTATCTCCTGGTATCCTTGCCACCTCTCTTAATTCTCTTAGGAACTTTGACTCTTTTATTTTCATCTCTCTCTTTCTTGTTCTTGGATGTCTTTACTATCTACTCTATTTTGGTTCACACTTCTTCCCCAATAAAAATATAAAAATGCAATAAAAAATATAAAATAAAACCCAATAGAATATAAAAAATATATAAATATAAATAAATATAAAAACAATATAAATAAAAAAGAGCAGAAAATAAAATAATGATATAAAAGAAAATACCATTGAATAAGAAATATTATAAAAAAAATATATAATAATAAAATAAAAGAAAAAATATAAGAATAGAATATAAATAGAATATAAATAGAATAAAAATATATAAAATAAAAAAGAAAAGAATATAAAAATCAAATATAAAAAGAATATAATATAAAACGAAAAATTATAAAAAAAGACTATAAAAATATATAATAAAAAAAGACAAGAATATAAAAATTCAATATAAAAAGAATATAATATAAAAAAGAAAAAATATAAAAATAGGATATAAATAGAACATAAAAATATAAAATAAAAAAGAAAAAATTTAAAAATTCAATATAAAAAGAATAAAATATAATATAATATAAAAAAGAAAAAATATAAAAATAGAATATAAATAGAATATAAAAATATAAAATAAAAAAGAAAAAATATAAAAATTCAATATAAAAATACAATATGAAAAGAAAAAATATAATAATAATAATCATTTAATTTATTGCCCACTTTTGTGTTTCAATTTAACAATCATATACTCTTTCCATTTCATTCCCGTGATTGTGTCAGTGTAAAATCGGCTCGACCATATCAAGCTGAACGTGTACAGATCGTCTTTCGCACCACTCGGGACGTGTATCGAACGGGTATTGAACGGCTTTGAACGTGTATCGAACGGCTTTGATCGTATATCGAACGGGTATTAAACGGCTTTGAACGTGTATCGAACGGGTATTGAACGACTTTGAACGTGTATCGAACGGGCATTTAACGAATTTGAATGTGTATCGAACGGGCATTGAACGGCTTTGATCGGGTATTGAACGGCTGCGAACGTGTATCGAACGGGTATTGAACAGCTTTGAACGTGTATCGAACGAGCATTGAACGGCTTTGATCGGGTATCGAACGTGTATTGAACCACTTTCAACACCTAACGTACCCCTCTGAACGTGTATTGAACGTGAATCGTACCACTCTGAACATGAATGGATCGTTAATCGTACCACTCTGAACGTGAATCGAACGTTAATCGTACGATTGGGCCCTCGAAATTTCAAGGGCCCAATCGTACGATTCACCTTCGATTCACGTTCAGAGTGGTGCGAGTCACGTTCAATACACGTTCAGAGGGGTACGTTAGGCGTTGAAAGTGGTTCAATACACGTTCGATACCCGATCAAAGCCGTTCAATGCCCGTTCGATACACGTTCAAATTCGTTCGATACCCGTTCGATACACGATCAAAGTCATTCAATGCCCGTTCGATACACGTTCAAAGCCGTTCAATACACGTTCAAAGCCGTTCAATGCCCGTTCGGTATACGTTCAAAGCCGTTCAATACCCGTTCGATACACGTTCACAGCCGTTCAATACCCCTTCGCTACACGTGCCGAGTGGTGCGAAAGACGATCTGTACACGTTCAGATTGATATGGTCGAGCAGATTTTACACTGACACAATCACGGGAATGAAATGGAAAGAGTATATGATTGTTAAATTGAAACACAAAAGTGGGCAATAAATTAAATTATTATTATTATTATATTTTTTCTTTTCATATTGTATTTTTATATTGAATTTTTATATTTTTTCTTTTTTATTTTATATTTTTATATTCTATTTATATTCTATTTTTATATTATATTATATTATATTCTTTTTATATTGAATTTTTATATTCTTGTCTTTTTTTATTATATATTTTTATAGTCTATTTTTATATTTTTTCGTTTTATTTATTTATTTATTTATTTAACGGGACAAGCCCAATAGAATCATAACAAAAATGTATACAATAGTATACTATAGCATTTGTGTACAGACAGTCTCAAAACAAAACAAAACAAAGAAAAAAAAAACAAAAAGATGAAACATCTATGCCATTGGTAAACTGAAAAGCGAGATAACTGACCTTTTGAAAACCTCCCGCGAGGGACCAAAAAAATTTATTCGGTCAGCTACCTCTATTCCACGCATACAAACCCTAGTGATAGGGTCACAGTGGCGTACGTCAGTACGAAAAAATTTGACCCGAAACAGCGGAGTATAGCGCAACGGTCTGGACAGAGCGCTGAAGTTGATTAGCCCCAATAGCCGAGGACAATCGATGTTCCCGTTTATAATCCTGAACAGGAAGGACAGATCCGCCAGCACTAGTCTCTGCTGCATCGTCAGAAAATTAAACCTACGCCGTACAGGTCCGTAATCATGATCAAAAACGCTGAGAGGCTGCCCCAGACGAAAAGACGCAAAACGCAGGAACCTATGTTGGACTCTCTCGAGAGCCAACATAAGATAAGCTTGATGCGGAGACCAAATCACCGACGCGTATTCTAGGAGAGGCCTAACCAGCGCATCAAACAACAGTTTGAAAGTCCTCAGGTTTCGAAAACCACGCGAGTGCCTTATAATAAAACCCAGCTGTCTGGACGCTGCGTTACTGGCTCCAATGATATGGTTCGCGAAGGAGAAGCCTGCATTGTACGTCACCCCCAAGTCCCGCACACTCTCAATGCAGGTCAATCGCGTCTGGCCTAACGAATATGCAAACTCATATGTACTATGTGACCGGGAAATCCTAAGAACTTGGCATTTCGTCAAGTTCAAGGGAAGCCTATTTACCATGCACCAATTAAACAATCTGTCTAGGTCTCCTTGGAGATTTTGAGCATCATCTATAGTGTTTACAGTGGCGAATAACTTGAGATCATCCGCAAATAGCAACGGAGCACCGAAAAGAAATAATTCCGTAAGGTCATTTATAAAAATACAAAAAAGCAATGACCCCAGATGTGACCTCTGGGGCACCCCTGATGAGACCTTGATCGATTGAGATCGGCAACCACGCAACTTGATAACCTGAGTACGATTTGATAAATAACTAACAAGCCACTGTAACAGGCTTCCCTGAATTCCGAAAGTGCCCAATTTACTCAGCAGGATGCCGTGATCCACCGAATCAAATGCCTTTTTGAAATCGGTGTAGACCACGTCCACCTGCTGCCGCAAGTCCAACGCAGAGGACACAAAGCTCGCAAACACTGCCAGGTTAGTCACTGTGGATCTACCCGGAAAAAAGCCATGTTGCGCATTCGAAAAACTACCTCTGATCAGACCCGAAAGCTTACTGGTGACTATTTTCTCGAAAATCTTAAGAAAGCAACTGAGAAGTGAAATTGGCCTGTAATTACGAACGTCACTCTTCGAACCCGACTTAAATACAGGCGTCAGAACACTCGATTTCCAGAACGCCGGAAAGGACCCAGTAATTAATGACTTATTAAAAATAATCCAAAGCACTCTGGCAAGACCAAAAACGCAGGATTTTACAATGACGGGGGGTAACCCATCATCACCAGCAGACTTATTCGGGTCGAGATCATTAATAGCCTCGAAAACCTCCGCGATACTAATATCCAAGTTAGCAAGATGCACCGCCGCACAGTGGTCTGGAATTAAGAATTTGGTGACATTTGTCTATAGCTTTTGACCTATATAAGATATCGAAACGAAATTTGCGCCAAAATATAGGAAAAAATCGTCCCTTTCTAATGATGTATAACTTAATAATTTTTACATTTATTTATTTATTCTTTTTTCAATTTTTTTAAGTTAATTGTTATAAAAAAAAATTAATAGTTGTTTAATTGGTACTTTATTTAATACTCTTTTCAGTGGTTGAAGTCGCATGTTGATAAAACTTTTCGTTTCCAAGTTATAAGGAAAGTCGAATAGTAGAGGAAAGTAGTGAAAATCGCTTGTTTTTAAATTAAAGAGCAGTCTTGTGCGATAAAATGGCATCTTTTATTAATAATTAATGTAAATAATCCATTAAAAAAATAATGCTGAATGCGGCATGGTAAATTTTCGAGATTCTTTCCTTTAAGAAGGGATATCTTTAAAGTCCCAAAGAGTCCCACATTCTACCAAATTGAAATATTTTCAGCAAATCTTCCCCTATGGAATCACGTAACAATCATTTCCAACTTCGTCCAACTTTTCAAATTATTACAGTTTAAAGCCGTCAGTGTTACGTCGCGTCGCGTCGCGTTTTACGTATCACGTCCGCATCGTCCCAAATTCGTAAGGAGGTATGGCGTTTCTCCGAAGAAATTGTTTACACCATAGATACTTGATGTGTTTATACTATGGTGTAGATAAGCCTTCGAATAAGATTTCGACTTTCTGTCTGCATTCAGTTGCACAGAACCATTCGAGCCTGCATCAGCACAGTAAGACGTTCCAAGCATTTCATACGCATGTAAAAGTTACTGTTCAGTTTTTGTTTTGTTTTGTTCGTGTTAAGTTTCGTTTTGTTAATTTTTTGTTAATTAAGTGTAAGTTATATTTGTGTTTTACGTGTACATCATATTTCATTGTACTTCTATTTGGTAAGTACAAAGCCAATTAAAGATTACAAATTACACATTACACATCACATGAGTTATTTTGTACATTCAACATTTTCTTCTTTGCTATCCAGATATTATTTATTTAGTGAAAATGGAAACTTTTAGAAAAAATAAAGATTCATATCGTGCTTTAAAAAGTTCCACAAGAGATATGGGTGATTACTTATTTTTGCGTGCAAAACAATTCAAATTGCGTGCAAAACAATT